>JAHLJT010005437.1:63994744-64000786 GCA_031308135.1 Acheta domesticus | reverse complement strand
AAAATTTCTCGTAGCAGAGCGTAGTTTCGATCTACGGACCTCTGGGTTATGGGCCCAGCACGCTTCCACTGCGCCACTCTGCTGTTCGTTGCCCTCGACTTTCTCCCGCTCTTAAAACAAACACGGTTAGATTTTGTTAGTAGAAAATTTCTCGTAGCAGAGCGTAGTTTCGATCTACGGACCTCTGGGTTATGGGCCCTGCACGCTTCCACTGCGCCACTCTGCTGTTCATTGCGGTCGACTTTCTCCCGCTCTTAAATCAAACACGGTTAGATTTTGTTAGTAGAAAATTTCCCTTAGCAGAGCGTAGTTTCGATCTACGGACCTCTGGGTTATGGGCCCAGCACGCTTCCACTGCGCCACTCGGCTGTTCATTGCGGTCTACTTTCTCCCGCTCTTAAAAGAAACACGGTTAGATTTTGTTAGTAGAAAATTTCCCTTAGCAGAGCGTAGTTTCGATCTACGGATCTCTGGGTTATGGGCCCAGCACGCTTAACTGCGCCACTCTGCTGTTCGTTGCCCTCGACTTTCACCCGCTCTTAAATCAAACACGGTTAGATTTTGTTAGTAGAAAATTTCTCGTAGCAGAGCGTAGTTTCGATCTACGGACCTCTAGGTTATGGGCCCAGCACGCTTCCACTGCGCCACTCTGCTGTTCGTTGCCCTCGACTTTCTCCCGCTCTTAAAACAAAAACGGTTAGATTTTGTTAGTAGAAAATTTCCCTTAGCAGAGCGTAGTTTTGATCTACGGACTTCTGGGTTATGGGCCCAGCACGCTTCCACTGCGCCACTCTGCTGTTCGTTGCCCTCGACTTTCTCCCGCTCTTAAAACAAACACGGTTAGATTTTGTTAGTAGAAAATTTCCCTTAGCAGAGCGTAGTTTCGATCTACGGACCTCTGGGTTATGGGCCCAACACGCTTCCACTGCGCCACTCTGCTGTTCATTGCGGTCGACTTTCTCCCGCTCTTAAAACAAACACGGTTAGATTTTGTTAGTAGAAAATTTCCCATAGAAGAGCGTAGTTTCGATCTACGGACCTCTGGGTTATGGGCCCAGCACGCTTCCACTGCGCCACTCTGCTGTTCGTTGCCCCCGACTTTCTCCCGCTCTTAAAACAAACACGGTAGATTTTGTTAGTAGAAAATTTCCCTTAGCAGAGCGTAGTTTCGATCTACGGACCTCTGGGTTATGGGCCCAGCACGCTTCCACTGCGCCACTCTGCTGTTCATTGCGGGCGACTTTCTCCCGCTCTTAAAACAAACACGGTTAGATTTTGTTAGTAGAAAATTTCTCGTAGCAGAGCGTAGTTTCGATCTACGGACCTCTGGGTTATGGGCCCAGCACGCTTCCACTGCGCCACTCTCCTTTTCGTTGCCCTCGACTTTCTCCCGCTCTTAAAACAAACACGGTTAGATTTTGTTAGTAGAAAATTTCCCTTAGCAGAGCGTAGTTTCGATCTACGGACCTCTAGGTTATGGGCCCAGCACGCTTCCACTGCGCCACTCTGCTGTTCGTTGCCTTCGACTTTCTCCCGCTCTTAAAACAAACATGGTTAGATTTTGTTAGTAGAAAATTTCCCTTAGCAGAGCGTAGTTTTGATCTACGGACCTCTGGGTTATGGGCCCAGCACGCTTCCACTGCGCCACTCTGCTGTTCGTTGCCCTCGACTTTCTCCCGCTCTTAAATCAAACACGGTTAGATATTGTTAGTAGAAAATTTCCCTTAGCAGAGCGTAGTTTCGATCTACGGACCTTTGGGTTATGGGCCCAGCACGCTTCCACTGCGCCACTCTGCTGTACGATGAGCTCGCATTTCCCCCGCTGTTTAAACAAACATGGTTAGATTTTGTTAGTAGAAAATTTCCCATAGGAGAGCGTAGTTTCGATCTACGGACCTCTTGGTTATGGGCCCAGCACGCTTCAACTGCGCCACTCTGCAGTGCGATTATCTCGCCTTTCTCCCGCTCTTAAAACAAACACGGTTAGATTTTGTTAGTAGAACATTTCCCTTAGCAGAGCGTAGTTTCGATCTACGGACCTCTGGGTTATGGGCCCAGCACGCTTCCACTGCGCCACTCTGCTATTCGATGCCCTCGACTTTCTCCCGCTCTTAAAACAAACACGGTTAGATTTTGTTAGTAGAAAATTTCTCGTAGCAGAGCGTAGTTTCGATCTACGGACCTCTGGGTTATGGGCCCAGCACGCTTTCACTGCGCCACTGTGCTGTTCGTTGCGGTCGACTTTCTCCCGCTCTTAAAACAAACACGGTTAGATTTTGTTAGTAGAAAATTTCTCGTAGCAGAGCGTAGTTTCGATCTACGGACCTCTGGATTATGGGCCCAGCACTCTTCCACTGCGCCACTCTGCTGTTCGTTGCCCTCGACTTTCTCCCGCTCTTAAAACAAACACGGTTAGATTTTGTTAGTAGAAAATTTCCCTTAGCGGAGCGTAGTTTCGATCTACGGACCTCTGGGTTATGGGCCCAGCACGCTTCCACTGCGCCACTCTGCTGTTCGTTGCGCTTGACTTTCTCCCGCTCTTAAAACAAACACGGTTAGATTTTGTTAGTAGAAAATTTCTCGTAGCAGAGCGTAGTTTCGATCTACGGACCTCTGGGTTATGAGCCCAGCACGCTTCCACTGCGCCACTCTGCGGTTCGTTGTCCTCGACTTTCTCCCGCTCTTAAAACAAACACGGTTAGATTTTGTTAGTAGAAAATTTCTCGTAGCAGAGCGTAGTTTCGATCTACGGACCTCTGGGTTATGGGCCCAGCACGCTTCCACTGCGCCATTCTGCTGTTCGTTGCCCTCGACTTTCTCCCGCTCTTAATACAAACACGGTTAGATTTTGTTAGTAGAAAATTTCTCGTAGCAGAGCGTAGTTTCGATCTACGGACCTCTGGGTTATGGGCCCAGCACGCTTCCACTGCGCCACTCTGCTGTTCATTGCTGTCGACTTTCTCCCGCTCTTAAAACAAACACGGTTAGATTTTGTTAGTAGAAAATATCCCTTAGCAGAGCGTAGTTTCGATCTACGGACCTCTGGGTTATGGGCCCAGCACGCTTCCACTGCGCCACTCGGCTGTTCATTGCGGTCGACTTTCTCCCGCTCTGAAAACAAACACGGTTAGATTTTGTTAGTACAAAATTTCCCTTAGCAGAGCGTAGTTTCGATCTACGGACCTCTGGGTTATGGGCCCAGCACGCTTAACTGCGCCACTCTGCTGTTCGTTGCCCTCGACTTTCTCCCGCTCTTAAATCAAACACGGTTAGAATTTGTTAGTAGAAAATTTCTCGTAGCAGAGCGTAGTTTCGATCTACGGACCTCTGGGTTATGGGCCCAGCACGCTTCCACTGCGCCACTCTGCTGTTCGTTGCCCTCGACTTTCTCCCGCTCTTAAAACAAAAACGGTTAGATTTTGTTAGTAGAAAATTTCCCTTAGCAGAGCGTAGTTTTGATCTACGGACCTCTGGGTTATGGGCCCAGCACGCTTCCACTGCGCCACTCTGCTGTTCGTTGCCCTCGACTTTCTCCCGCTCTTAAAACAAACACGGTTAGATTTTGTTAGTAGAAAATTTCCCTTAGCAGAGCGTAGTTTCGATCTACGGACCTCTGGGTTATGGGCTCAACACGCTTCCACTGCGCCACTCTGCTGTTCATTGCGGGCGACTTTCTCCCGCTCTTAAAACAAACACGGTTAGATTTTGTTAGTAGAAAATTTCTCGTAGCAGAGCGTAGTTTCGATCTACGGACCTCTGGGTTATGGGCCCAGCACGCTTCCACTGCGCCACTCTCCTGTTCGTTGCCCTCGACTTTCTCCCGCTCTTAAAACAAACACGGTTAGATTTTGTTAGTAGAAAATTTCCCTTAGCAGAGCGTAGTTTCGATCTACGGACCTCTGGGTTATGGGCCCAGCACGCTTCCACTGCGCCACTCTGCTGTTCGTTGCCCTCGACTTTCTCCCGCTCTTAAACAAACATGGTTAGTTTTTGTTAGTAGAAAATTTCCCTTAGCAGAGCGTAGTTTCGATCTACGGACCTCTGGGTTATGGGCCCAGCACGCTTCCACTGCGCCACTCTGCTGTTCGTTGCCCTTGACTTTCTCCCGCTCTTAAAACAAACACGGTTAGATATTGTTAGTAGAAAATTTCCCTTAGCTGAGCGTAGTTTCGATCTACGGACCTCTGGGTTATGGGCCCAGCACGCTTCCACTGCGCCACTCTGCTGTTCATTGAATCGACTTTCTCCCGCTCTTAAAACAATCACGGTTAGATTTTGTTAGTAGAAAATTTCTCGTAGCAGAGCGTAGTTTCGATCTACGGACCTCTGGGTTATGGGCCCAGCACGCTTCCACTGCGCCACACTGCTGTTCTTTGCGGTCGACTTTCTCCCGCTCTTAAAACAAACACGGTTAGATTTTGTTAGTGGAAAATTTCTGCTGTGCGTTGCGCTCGACATTCTCCCGCTCTTATGACAAACGCGGTTAGATTTTGTTAGTATAAAATTTCCCTTAGCAGAGCGTAGTTTCGATCTACGGACCTCTGGGTTATGGGCCCAGCACGCTTCCACTGCGCCACTCTGCTGTACGATGAGCTCGCATTTCCCCCGCTCTTTAAAACAAACATGGTTAGATTTTGTTAGTAGAAAATTTCCCATAGGAGAGCGTAGTTTCGATCTACGGACCTCTTGGTTATGGGCCCAGCACGCTTCAACTGCGCCACTCTGCAGTGCGATTATCTCGCCTTTCTCCCGCTCTTAAAACAAACACGGTTAGATTTTGTTAGTAGAACATTTCCCTTAGCAGAGCGTAGTTTCCATCTACGGACCTCTGGGTTATGGGTTCAGCACGCTTCCAATGCGCCACTCTGCTTTGCGATGGGCTCGCGTTTCTCCCGCTCTTAAAACAAACACGGTAAGATTTTGTTAGTACAAAATTTCCCTTAGGAGAGCGTAGTTTCGAACTACGGAGCTTTGGGTTATGGGCACAGCACGCTTCCACTGCGCCACTCTGCTGCGCTATGGGATTGCCTTTTTCCCGCTCTTAAAACAATCACGGTTAGATTTTGTTAGTTGAAAATTTCCCTTATAAAAAAGCGTAGTTTCGAACTACGGACCTCTGGGTTATGGGCACAGCACGCTTTCACTGCGCCACTCTGCTGTGCGATGAGCTCGCCTTTCTCCAGCTCTTGTAACAAACACTGTTAGATTTTGTTAGTAAAAAATTTTCTTTAGCAGAGCGTAGTTTTGATTGACGGACGTCTGGGTTATGGGCCCAGCACGCTTCCACTGCGCCACTCTGCTGTACGATGAGCTCGCCTTTCCCCCGCTCTTAAAACAAACATGGTTAGATTTTGTTAGTAAAAAATTTCCCTTAGCAGAGCGTAGTTTCGATCTACGGACCTCTTGGTAATGGGCCAAGCACGCTTTCAACTGCGCCACTCCGCTGCTCGATTATCTCGCCTTTCCCCCGCTCCTGAAACAAACACGGTTATATTTTGTTAATAGATAATTTCCCTTAGCAGAGCGTAGTTTCGATCTACGGACATCTGTGTTATGGGCCGAGCACGCTTCCACTGCGCCACTCTGCTGCGCGAATATCTCGCCTTTCTCCCGCTCTCAAAACAAACACGGTTAGATTTTGTTAGTAGAAAATATCTGTTTGAAGAGCGAAGTTTCGATCTACGGACTTCTGAGTTATGGGCGCAGCACGCTTTCACTGCGCTACTCAGCACGCAACTATCTCACCTGTCTCCCGCGCTTAAAAAAAACCGGGTTAAATTTTGACATTAGAAAATCTCCCTTAGAAGAGCGTAGTTTCGATCTACAGACCTCTGGGTTATGGGCCCAGCACGCTTCCACTGCGCCACTCTGCTGTTCGTTGCCCTCGACTTTCTCCCGCTCTTAAAACAAACACGGTTAGATTTTGTTAGTAGAAAATTTCCCTTAGCAGAGCGTAGTTTCGATCTAAGGACCTCTGGGTTATGGGCCCAACACGCTTCCACTGCGCCACTCTGCTGTTCATTGCGGTCGACTTTCTCCCGC
>JAHLJT010005437.1:63984744-63992244 GCA_031308135.1 Acheta domesticus | reverse complement strand
ACCTCTGGGTTATGGGCCCAGCACGCTTCCACTGCGCCACTCTGCTGTTCGTTGCCCTCGACTTTCTCCCGCTCTTAAAACAAACATGGTTAGATTTTGTTAGTAGAAAATTTCCCTTAGCAGAGCGTAGTTTCGATCTACGGACCTCTGGGTTATGGGCCCAGCACGCTTCCACTGCGCCACTCTGCTGTTCGTTGCCCTTGACTTTCTCCCGCTCTTAAAACAAACACGGTTAGATATTGTTAGTAGAAAATTTCCCTTAGCTGAGCGTAGTTTCGATCTACGGACCTCTGGGTTATGGGCCCAGCACGCTTCCACTGCGCCACTCTGCTGTTCATTGAATCGACTTTCTCCCGCTCTTAAAACAATCACGGTTAGATTTTGTTAGTAGAAAATTTCTCGTAGCAGAGCGTAGTTTCGATCTACGGACCTCTGGGTTATGGGCCCAGCACGCTTCCACTGCGCCACACTGCTGTTCTTTGCGGTCGACTTTCTCCCGCTCTTAAAACAAACACGGTTAGATTTTGTTAGTGGAAAATTTCTGCTGTGCGTTGCGCTCGACATTCTCCCGCTCTTATGACAAACGCGGTTAGATTTTGTTAGTAAAAAAATTCCCTTAGCAGAGCGTAGTTTCGATATACGGACCTCTGGGTTATGGGCCCAGCACGCTTCCACTGCGCCACTCTGCTGTACGATGAGCTCGCATTTCTCCCGCTCTTTAAACAAACATGGTTAGATTTTGTTAGTAGAAAAATTTCCCATAGGAGAGCGTAGTTTCGATCTACGGACCTCTTGGTTATGGGCCCAGCACGCTTCAACTGCGCCACTCTGCAGTGCGATTATCTCGCCTTTCTCCCGCTCTTAAAACAAACACGGTTAGATTTTGTTAGTAGAACATTTCCCTTAGCACAGCGTAGTTTCCATCTACGGACCTCTGGGTTATGGGTTCAGCACGCTTCCAATGCGCCACTCTGCTTTGCGATGGGCTCGCGTTTCTCCCGCTCTTAAAACAAACACGGTAAGATTTTGTTAGTACAAAATTTCCCTTAGGAGAGCGTAGTTTCGAACTACGGAGCTTTGGGTTATGGGCACAGCACGCTTCCACTGCGCCACTCTGCTGCGCTATGGGATTGCCTTTTTCCCGCTCTTAAAACAATCACGGTTAGATTTTGTTAGTTGAAAATTTCCCTTATAAAAAAGCGTAGTTTCGAACTACGGACCTCTGGGTTATGGGCACAGCACGCTTTCACTGCGCCACTCTGCTGTGCGATGAGCTCGCCTTTCTGCAGCTCTTGTAACAAACACTGTTAGATTTTGTTAGTAAAAAATTTTCTTTAGCAGAGCGTAGTTTTGATTGACGGACGTCTGGGTTATGGGCCCAGCACGCTTCCACTGCGCCACTCTGCTGTACGATGAGCTCGCCTTTCCCCCGCTCTTAAAACAAACATGGTTAGATTTTGTTAGTAAAACATTTCCCTTAGCAGAGCGTAGTTTCGATCTACGGACCTCTTGGTAATGGGCCAAGCACGCTTTCAACTGCGCCACTCCGCTGCTCGATTATCTCGCCTTTCCCCCGCTCCTGAAACAAACACGGTTATATTTTGTTAATAGATAATTTCCCTTAGCAGAGCGTAGTTTCGATCTACGGACATCTGTGTTATGGGCCGAGCACGCTTCCACTGCGCCACTCTGCTGCGCGAATATCTCGCCTTTCTCCCGCTCTTAAAACAAACACGGTTAGATTTTGTTAGTAGAAAATATCTGTTTGATGAGCGAAGTTTCGATCTACGGACTTCTGAGTTATGGGCGCAGCACGCTTTCACTGCGCTACTCAGCACGCAACTATCTCACCTGTCTCCCGCGCTTAAAAAAAAACCGGGTTAAATTTTGACATTAGAAAATCTCCCTTAGAAGAGCGTAGTTTCGATCTACAGACCTCTGGGTTATGGGCCCAGCACGCTTCCACTGCGCCACTCTGCTGTTCGTTGCCCTCGACTTTCTCCCGCTCTTAAAACAAACACGGTTAGATTTTGTTAGTAGAAAATTTCCCTTAGCAGAGCGTAGTTTCGATCTACGGACCTCTGGGTTATGGGCCCAGCACGCTTCCACTGCGCCACTCTGCTGTTCGTTGCCCTCGACTTTTTCCCGCTCTTAAAGCAAACACGGTTAGATTTTGTTAGTAGAAAATTTCCCTTAGTAGAGCGTAGTTTCAATCTACGGACCTATGGGTTATGGGCCCAGCACGCTTCCACTGCGCCACTCAGCTGTTCATTGCGGTCGACTTCCACCCGCTCTTAAAACAAACACGGTTAGATTTTGTTAGTAGAAAATTTCCCTTAGCAGAGCGTAGTTTCGATCTACGGACCTCTGGGTTATGGGCCCAGCACGCTTCCACTGCGCCACTCTGCTGTTCATTGCGCTTGACTTTCTCCCGCTCTTAAAACAAACACGGTTAGATTTCGTTAGTAGAAAATTTCTAGTAGCAGAGCGTAGTTTCGATCTACGGACCTCTGGGTTATGGGCCCAGCACGCTTCCACTGCGCCACTCTGCCGTTCGTTTCCCTCGACTTTCTCCCGCTCTTAAAACAAACACGGTTAGATTTTGTTAGTAGAAAATATTCCTTAGCAGAGCGTAGTTTCGATCTACGGACCTCTGGGTTATGGGCCCAGCACGCTTCCACTGCGCCACTCTGCTGTTCGTTGCCCTCGACTTTCTCCCGCTCTTAACAGAAACACGGTTAGATTTTGTTAGTAGAAAAATTCCTTAGCAGAGCGTAGTTTCGATCTACGGACCTCTGGGTTATGGGCCCAGCACGCTTCCACTGCGCCACTCTGCTGTTCGTTGCCCACGAATTTCTCCCGCTCTTAAAACAAACACGGTTAGATTTTGTTAGTAGAAAATTTCCCTTAGCAGAGCGTAGTTTCGATCTACGGACCTCTGGGTTATGGGCCCAGCACGCTTCCACTGCGCCACTCTGCTGTTCATTGCGATCGACTTTCTCCCGCTCCTAAAACATACACGGTTAGATTTTGTTAGTAGAAAATTTCTCGTGGCAGAGCGTAGTTTCGATCTACGGACCTCTGGGTTATGGGCCCAGCACGCTTCCACCGCGCCACTCTGCTGTTCATTACGCTCGACTTTCTCCCGCTCTTAAAACAATCACGGTTAGATTTTGTTAGTAGAAAATTTCCCTTAGCAGAGCGTAGTTTCGATCTACGGACCTCTGGGTTATGGGCCCAGCACGCTTCCACTGCGCCACTCTGCTGTTCTTTGCGCTTGACTTTCTCCCGCTCCTAAAACAAACACGGTTAGATTTTGTTAGTAGAAAATTTCCCTTAGCAGAGCGTAGTTTCGATCTACGGACCTCTGGGTTATGGGCCCAGCACGCTTCCACTGCGCCACTCTGCTGTTCGTTGCCCTCGACTTTCTCCCGCTCTTAAAACAAACACGGTTAGATTTTGTTAGTAGAAAATATCTCTTTGAAGAGCGAAGTTTTCGAACTACGGATCTCTGGGCTATGGGCCCAGCACGCTTCCACTGCGCCACTCTGCTGCGCGAATATCTCGCCTTTCTCCCGCTCTTAAAACAAACACGGTTAGATTTTGTTAGTAGAAAATATCTGTTTGAAGAGCGAAGTTTCGATCTACGGACTTCTGAGTTATGGGCGCAGCACGCTTCCACTGCGCTACTCAGCACGCAATTATCTCACCTGTCTACCGCGCTTAAAAAAACCGGGTTAAATTTTGACATTAGAAAATCTCCCTTAGAAGAGCGTAGTTTCGATCTACAGACCTCTGGGTTATGGGCCCAGCACGCTTCCACTGCGCCACTCTGCTGTTCGTTGCCCTCGACTTTCTCCCGCTCTTAAAACAAACACGGTTAGATTTTGTTAGTAGAAAATTTCCCTTAGCAGAGCGTAGTTTCGATCTACGGACCTCTGGGTTATGGGCCCAGCACGCTTCCACTGCGCCACTCTGCTGTTCGTTGCCCTCGACTTTTTCCCGCTCTTAAAGCAAACACGGTTAGATTTTGTTAGTAGAAAATTTCCCTTAGTAGAGCGTAGTTTTCGATCTCCGGCCTCTGGGTTACGGGCCCAGCACGCTTCCACTGCGCCACTCAGCTGTTCATTGCGGTCCACTTTCTCCCGCTCTTAAAACAAACACGGTTAGATTTTGTTAGTAGAATATTTCCCTTAGCTGAGCGTAGTTTCGATCTACGGACCTCTGGGTTATGGGCCCAGCACGCTTCCACTGCGCCACTCTGCTGTTCATTGCGCTTGACTTCCACCGCTCTTAAAACAAACACGGTTAGATTTTGTTAGTAGAAAATTGCCCTTAGCAGAGCGTAGTTTCGATCTACGGACCTCTGGGTTATGGGCCCAGCACGCTTCCACTGCGCCACTCTGCTGTTCATTGCGCTTGACTTTCTCCCGCTCTTAAAACAAACACGGTTAGATTTCGTTAGTAGAAAATCTCCCTAGCAGAGCGTAGTTTCGATCTACGGACCTCTGGGTTATGGGCCCAGCACGCTTCCACTGCGCCACTCTGCCGTTCGTTTCCCTCGACTTTCTCCCGCTCTTAAAACAAACACGGTTAGATTTTGTTAGTAGAAAATATTCCTTAGCAGAGCGTAGTTTCGATCTACGGACCTCTGGGTTATGGGCCCAGCACGCTTCCACTGCGCCACTCTGCTGTTCGTTGCCCTCGACTTTCTCCCGCTCTTAAACAGAAACACGGTTAGATTTTGTTAGTAGAAAATATTCCCTTAGCAGAGCGTAGTTTCGATCTACGGACCTCTGGGTTATGGGCCCAGCACGCTTCCACTGCGCCACTCTGCTGTTCGTTGCCCATCGACTTTCTCCCGCTCTTAAAACAAACACGGTTAGATTTTGTTAGTAGAAAATTTCCCTTAGCAGAGCGTAGTTTCGATCTACGGACCTCTGGGTTATGGGCCCAGCACGCTTCCACTGCGCCACTCTGCTGTTCATTGCGATCGACTTTCTCCCGCTCCTAAAACATACACGGTTAGATTTTGTTAGTAGAAAATTTTCTCGTAGCAGAGCGTAGTTTCGATCTACGGACCTCTGGGTTATGGGCCCAGCACGCTTCCACCGCGCCACTCTGCTGTTCATTGCGCTCGACTTTCTCCCGCTCTTAAAACAATCACGGTTAGATTTTGTTAGTAGAAAATTTCCCTTAGCAGAGCGTAGTTTCGATCTACGGACCTCTGGGTTATGGGCCCAGCACGCTTCCACTGCGCCACTCTGCTGTTCTTTGCGCTTGACTTTCTCCCGCTCCTAAAACAAACACGGTTAGATTTTGTTAGTAGAAAATTTCCCTTAGCAGAGCGTAGTTTCGATCTACGACCTCTGGGTTATTTGCCCAGCACGCTTCCACTGCGCCACTATGCTGTTCGTTGCCCTCGACTTTCTCCCGCTCTTAAAACAAACACGTTAGATTTTGTTAGTAGAAAAATTTCCCTTAGCAGAGCGTAGTTCGATCTACGGACCTCTGGGTTATGGCCAGCACGCTTCCACTGCGCCACTCTGCTGTTCATTGCGGTCGACTTTCTCCCGCTCTTAAAACAAACACGGTTAGATTTGTTAGTAGAAAATTTCTCGTAGCAGAGCGTAGTTTTCGATCTACGGACCTCTGGGTTATGGGCCCAGCACGCTTCCACTGCGCCACTCTGCTGTCTCGTTGCCCTCGACTTTCTCCCGCTCTTAAAACAAACACGGTTAGATTGTGTTAGTAGAAAATTTCCCTTAGCAGAGCGTAGTTTCGATCTACGGACCTCTGGGTTATGGGCCCAGCACGCTTCCACTGCGCCACTCTGCTGTTCGTTGCCCTCGACTTTCTCCCGCTCTTAAAACAAACACGGTTAGATTTTGTTAGTGGAAAAATTACCTTAGCAGGGCGTAGTTTCGATCTACGGACCTCTGGGTTATGGGCCCAGCACGCTTCCACTGCGCCACTCTGCTGTTCGTTACTCTCGACTTTCTCCCGCTATTAAAACAAACACGGTTAGATTTTGTTAGTAGAAAATTTCTCGTAGCAGAGGGTAGTTTCGATCTACGGACCTCTGGGTTATGGGCCCAGCACGCTTCCACTGCGCCACTCTGCTGTTCGTTGCCCTCGACTTTCTCCCGCTCTTAAAACAAACACGGTTAGATTTTGTTAGTAGAAAATTTCTCGTAGCAGAGCGTAGTTTCGATCTACGGACCTCTGGGTTATGGGCCCAGCACGCTTCCACTGCGCCACTCTGCTGTTCGTTGCCCTCCGACTTTCTCCCGCTCTTAAAACAAACACGGTTAGATTTTGTTAGTAGAAAATTTCCCTTAGCAGAGCGTAGTTTCGATCTACGGACCTCTGGGTTATGGGCCCAGCACGCTTCCACTGCGCCACTCTGCTGTTCGTTGCCCTCGACTTTCTCCCGCTCTTAAAACAAACACGGTTAGATTTTGTTAGTAGAAAATTTTCTTAGAGAGCGTAGTTTCGATCTACGGACCTCTGGGTTATGGGCCCAGCACGCTTCCACTGCGCCACTCTGCTGTTCATTGCCGTCGACTTTCTCCCGCTCTTAAAACAAACACGGTTAGATTTTGTTAGTAGAATAATTTCCCTTAGCTAGAGCGTAGTTTCGATCTACGGACCTCTGGGTTATGGGCCCAGCACGCTTCCACTGCGCCACTCTGCTGTTCATTGCGCTTGACTTTCCACCCGCTCTTAAAACAAACACGGTTAGATTTTGTTAGTAGAAAATTTCCCTTAGCAGAGCGTAGTTTCGATCTACGGACCTCTGGGTTATGGGCCCAGCACGCTTCCACTGCGCCACTCTGCTGTTCATTGCGCTTGACTTTCTCCCGCTCTTAAAACAAACGACGGTTAGATTTCGTTAGTAGAAAATTTCCCTTAGCAGAGCGTAGTTTCGATCTACGGACCTCTGGGTTATGGGCCCAGCACGCTTCCACTGCGCCACTCTGCTGTTCGTTGCGCTCGACTTTCTCCCGCTCTTAAAACAAACACGGTTAGATTTTGTTAGTAGAAAATATTCCTTAGCAGAGCGTAGTTTCGATCTACTGACCTCTGGGTTATGGGCCCAGCACGCTTCCACTGCGCCACTCTGCTGTTCGTTGCCCTCGGACTTTCTCCCGCTCTTAAAACAAACACGGTTAGATTTTGTTAGTAGAAAAATTTCCCTTAGCAGAGCGTAGTTTCGATCTACGGACCCTCTGGGTTATGGGCCCAGCACGCTTCCACTGCGCCACTCTGCTGTTCGTTGCCCTCGACTTTCTCCCGCTCTTAACAAAACACGGTTAGATTTTGTTAGTAGAAAATATTCCTTAGCAGAGCGTAGTTTCGATCTACGGACCTCTGGGTTATGGCCCAGCACGCTTCCACTGCGCCACTCTGCTGTTCGTTGCCCTCGACTTTCTCCCGCTGTTAAAACAAACACGGTTAGATTTTGCTAGTAGAAAATTTCTAGTAGCAGAGCGTAGT
>JAHLJT010005437.1:63972244-63977244 GCA_031308135.1 Acheta domesticus | reverse complement strand
GTTCATTGCGCTTGACTTTCTCCCGCTCTTAAAACAAAGACGGTTAGATTTCGTTAGTAGAAAATTTCCCTTAGCAGAGCGTAGTTTCGATCTACGGACCTCTGGGTTATGGGCCCAGCACGCTTCCACTGCGCCACTCTGCTGTTCGTTGCCCTCGACTTTCTCCCGCTCTTAAACAAACACGGTTAGATTTTGTTAGTAGAAAATATTCCTTAGCAGAGCGTAGTTTCGATCTACGGACCTCTGGGTTATGGGCCCAGCACGCTTCCACTGCGCCACTCTGCTGTTCGTTGCCCTCGACTTTCTCCCGCTCTTAAAACAAACACGGTTAGATTTTGTTAGTAGAAAAATTTCCCTTAGCAGAGCGTAGTTTCGATCTACGGACCTCTGGGTTATGGGCCCCAGCACGCTTCCACTGCGCCACTCTGCTGTTCGTTGCCCTCGACTTCTCCCGCTCTTAACAGAAACACGGTTAGATTTTGTTAGTAGAAAATATTCCTTAGCAGAGCGTAGTTTCGATCTACGGACCTCTGGGTTATGGCCCAGCACGCTTCCACTGCGCCACTCTGCTGTTCGTTGCCCACGACTTTCTCCCGCTGTTAAAACAAACACGGTTAGATTTTGCTAGTAGAAAATTTCTAGTAGCAGAGCGTAGTTTCGATCTACGGACCTCTGGGTTATGGGGCCCAGCACGCTTCCACTGCGCCACTCTGCTGTTCGTTGCCCTCGACTTTCTCCCGCTCTTAAAAACAAACACGGTTAGATTTTGTTAGTAGAAAATTTCCCTTACAGAGCGTAGTTTCGATCTACGGACCTCTGGGTTATGGGCCCAGCACGCTTCCACTGCGCCACTCTGCTGTTCGTTGCCCTCGACTTTCTCCCGCTCTTAAACAAACACGGTTAGATTTTGTTAGTAGAAAAAATTACCTTAGCAGGGCGTAGTTTCGATCTACGGACTTCTGGGTTATGGGCCCAGCACGCTTCCACTGCGCCACTCTGCTGTTCGTTACCCTCGACTTTCTCCCGCTATTAAAACAAACACGGTTAGGTTTTGTTAGTAGAAATATCTCGTAGCAGAGCGTAGTTTCGATCTACGGACCTCTGGGTTATGGGCCCAGCACGCTTCCACTGCGCCACTCTGCTGTACATTGCGCTTGACTTTCTCCCGCTCTTAAAACAAACACGGTTAGATTTTGTTAGTAGAAAATATCCCTTAGCAGAGCGTAGTTTCGATCTACGGACCTCTGGGTTATGGGCCCAGCACGCTTCCACTGCGCCACTCAGCTGTTCATTGCGCTTGACTTTCTCCCGCTCTTAAAACAAACACGGTTAGATTTTGTTAGTAGAAAATTTCCCTTAGCAGAGCGTAGTTTCGATCTACGGACCTCTGGGTTATGGGCCCAGCACGCTTCCACTGCGCCACTCTGCTGTTCAATGCGCTTGACTTTCTCCCGCTCTTAAAACAAACACGGTTAGATTTTGTTAGTAGAAAATTTCCCTCAGCAGAGCGTAGTTTCGATCTACGGACCTCTGGGTTATGGGCCCAGCACGCTTCCACTGCGCCACTCTGCTGTTCATTGCGCTTGACTTTCTCCCGCTCTTAAAACAAACCCGGTTAGATTTTGTTAGTAGAAAATTTCTAGTAGCAGAGCGTAGTTTCGATCTACGGACCTCTGGGTTATGGGCCCAGCACGCTTCCACTGCGCCACTCTGCTGGTCATTGCGGTTGACTTTCCCCCGCTCTTAAAACAAACACGGTTAAATTTTGTTAGTAGAAAATTTCCCTTAGCAGAGCGTAGTTTCGATCTACGGACCTCTGGGTTATGGGCCCAGCACGCTACCACTGCGCCACTCTGCTGTTCGTTGCCCTCGACTTTCTCCCGCTCTTAAAACAAACACGGTTAGATTTTGTTAGTAGAAATTTCCCGTAGCAGAGCGTAGTTACGATCTACGGACCTCTGGGTTATGGGCCCAGCACGCTTCCACTGCGCCACTCTGCTGTTCGTTGCTCTCGACTTTCTCCCGCTCTTAAAACAAACACGGTTAGATTTTGTTAGTAGAAAATTTCCCTTGGCAGAGCGTAGTTTCGATCTACGGACCTCTGGGTTATGGGCCCAGCACGCTTCCACTGCGCCACTCTTCTGTACATTGCGCTTGACTTTCTCCCGCTCTTAAAACAAACACGGTTAGATTTTGTAAGTTGAAAATTTCCCTTAGCAGAGCGTAGTTACGATCTACGGACCTCTGGGTTATGGGCCCAACACGCTTCCACTGCGCCACTCTGCTGTTCGTTGCCCTCGACTTTCTCCCGCTCTTAAAACAAACACGGTTAGATTTTGTTAGTAGAAAATTTCTAGTAGCAGAGCGTAGTTTCGATCTACGGACCTCTGGGTTATGGGCCCAGCACGCTTTCACTGCGCCACTCTGCTGTTCATTGCGCTTGACTTGCACCCGCTCTTAAAACAAACACGGTTAGATTTTGTTAGTAGAAAATTTCCCTTAGCAGAGCGTAGTTTCGATCTACGGATCTCTGGGTTATGGGCCCAGCACGCTTCCACTGCGCCACTCTGCTGTTCATTGCGCTTGACTTTCTCCCGCTCTTAAAACAAACACGGTTAGATTTTGTTAGTAGAAAATTTCCCTTAGCAGAGCGTAGTTTCGATTTACGGACCTCTGGGTTATGGGCCCAGCACGCTTCCACTGCGCCACTCTGCTGTTCGTTGCCCTCGACTTTCTCCCGCTCTTAAAACAAGCACGGTTAGATTTTGTTAGTAGAAAATATTCCTTAGCAGAGCGTAGTTTCGATCTACGGACCTCTGGGTTATGGGCCCAGCACGCTCCCACTGCGCTACTCTGCTGTTCGTTACCCTCGACTTTCTCCCGCTCTTAAAACAAACACGGTTAGATTTTGTTAGTAGAAAATTTCCCTTAGCAGAGCGTAGTTTCGATCTACGGACCTCTGGGTTATGGCCCAGCACGCTTCCACTGCGCCACTCTGCTGTTCGTTGCCCTCGACTTTCTCCCGCTCTTAAAAGAAACACGGTTAGATTTTGTTAGTAGAAAATTTTCCTTAGCAGAGCGTAGTTTCGATCTACGGACCTCTGGGTTATGGGCCCAGCACGCTTCCACTGCGCCACTCTGCTGTTTGTTGCCCATCGACTTTCTCCCGCTCTTAAAACAAACACGGTTAGATTTTGTTAGTAGAAAATTTCTAGTAGCAGAGCGTAGTTTCGATCTACGGACCTCTGGGTTATGGGCCCAGCACGCTTCCACTGCGCCACTCTGCTGTTCATTGCGCTTGACTTTCTCCCGCTCTTGAAACAAACACGGTTAGATTTTGTAAGTAGAAAATATCTCTTTGAAGAGCGAAGTTTCGATCTACGGACTTCTGAGTTATGGGCGCAGCACGCTTTCACTGCGCTACTCAGCACGCAATTATCTCACCTGTCTCCCGCGCTTAAAAAAAAACCGGGTTAAATTTTGACGTTAGAAAATCTCCCTTAGAAGAGCGTAGTTTCGATCTACAGACCTCTGGGTTATGGCCCAGCACGCTTCCACTGCGCCACTCTGCTGTTTCGTTGCCCTCGACTTTCTCCCGCTCTTAAAACAAACACGGTTAGATTTTGTTAGTGGAAAATTTGTGCTGTGCGTTGCGCTCGACATTCTCCCGCTCTTATGACAAACGCGGTTAGATTTTGTTAGTATAAAATTTCCCTTAGCAGAGCGTAGTTTCGATCTCCGGACCTCTGGGTTATGGGCCCAGCACGCTTCCACTGCGCCACTCTGCTGTACGATGAGCTCGCATTTCCCCCGCTCTTTAAACAAACATGGTTAGATTTTGTTAGTAGAAAATTTCCCATAGGAGAGCGTAGTTTCGATCTACGGACCTCTTGGTTATGGGCCCAGCACGCTTCCACTGCGCCACTCTGCTGTGCGATGGGCTCGCGTTTCTCCCGCTCTTAAAACAAACACGGTAAGATTTTGTTAGTACAAAATTTCCCTTAGAAGAGCGTAGTTTCGAACTACGGAGCTTTGGGTTATGGGCACAGCACGCTTCCACTGCGCCACTCTGCTGCGCTATGGGATTGCCTTTTTCCCGCTCTTAAAACAATCACGGTTAGATTTTGTTAGTTGAAAATTTCCCTTATAAAAAAGCGTAGTTTCGAATTACGGACCTCTGGGTTATGGGCACAGCACGCTTTCACTGCGCCACTCTGCTGTGCGATGAGCTCGCCTTTCTCCAGCTCTTGTAACAAACACTGTTAGATTTTGTTAGTAAAAAATTTTCTTTAGCAGAGCGTAGTTTTGATTGACGGACTTCTGGGTTATGGGCCCAGCACGCTTCCACTGCGCCACTCTGCTGTACGATGAGCTCGCCTTTCCCCCGCTCTTAAAACAAACATGGTTAGATTTTGTTAGTAAAAAATTTCCCTTAGCAGAGCGTAGTTTCGATCTACGGACCTCTTGGTTATGGGCCAAGCACGCTTTCAACTGCGCCACTCCGCTGCTCGATTATCTCCCTTTCCCCCGCTCCTGAAACAAACACGATTATATTTTGTTAATAGACAATTTCCCTTAGCAGAGCGTAGTTTCGATCTACGGACATCTGTGTTATGGGCCCAGCACGCTTCCACTGCGCCACTCTGCTGCGCGAATATCTCGCCTTTCTCCCGCTCTTAAAACAAACACGGTTAGATTCTGTTAGTAGAAAATATCTCTTTGAAGAGCGAAGTTTCGAACTGCGGATCTCTGGGCTATGGGCCCAGCACGCTTCCACTGCGCCACTCTGCTGCGCGAATATCTCGCCTTTCTCCCGCTCTTAAAACAAACACGGTTAGATTTTGTTAGTAGAAAATATCTCTTTGAAGAGCGAAGTTTCGATCTACGGACTTCTGAGTTATGGGCGCAGCACGCTTTCACTGCGCTACTCAGCACGCAATTATCTCACCTGTCTCCCGCGCTTAAAAAAAACCGGGTTAAGTTTTGACATTAGAAAATCT
>JAHLJT010005437.1:63962244-63969744 GCA_031308135.1 Acheta domesticus | reverse complement strand
TCTGCTGTACATTGCGCTTGACTTCCACCCGCTCTTAAAACAAACACGGTTAGATTTTGTTAGTAGAAAATTGCCCTTAGCAGAGCGTAGTTTCGATCTACGGACCTCTGGGTTATGGGCCCAGCACGCTTCCACTGCGCCACTCTGCTGTTCATTGCGCTTGACTTTCTCCCGCTCTTAAAACAAACACGGTTAGATTTTGTTAGTAGAAAATTGCCCTTAGCAGAGCGTAGTTTCGATCTACGGACCTCTGGGTTATGGGCCCAGCACGCTTTCACTGCGCCACTCTGCTGTTCGTTGCCCTCGACTTTCTCCCGCTCTTAACAGAAACACTGTTAGATTTTGTTAGTAGAAAATTTCCCTTAGCAGAGCGTAGTTACGATCTACGGACCTCTGGGTTATGGGCCCAGCACGCTTCCACTGCGCCACTCTGCTGTTCATTGCCCTCCACTTTCTCCCGCTCTTAACAGAAACACGGTTAGATTTTGTTAGTAGTATATATTCCTTAGCAGAGCGTAGTTTCGATCTACGGACCTCTGGGTTATGGCCCAGCACGCTTCCACTGCGCCACTCTGCTGTTCGTTGCCCAGGACTTTCTCCCGCTCTTAAAACAAACACGGTTAGATTTTGTTAGTAGAAAATTTCCCTTAGCAGAGCGTAGTTTCGATCTACGGACCTCTGGGTTATGGGCCCAGCACGCTTCCACTGCGCCACTCTGCTGTTCGTTGCCCTCGACTTTCTCCCGCTCTTAAAACAAACACGGTTAGATTTTGTTAGTAGAAAATTTCCCTTAGTAGAGCGTAGTTTCGATCTACGGACCTCTGGGTTATGGGCCCAGCACGCTTCCACTGCGCCACTCAGCTGTTCATTGCGGTCGACTTTCTCCCGCTCTTAAAACAAACACGGTTAGATTTTGTTAGTAGAATATTTCCCTTAGCTGAGCGTAGTTTCGATCTACGGACCTCTGGGTTATGGGCCCAGCACGCTTCCACTGCGCCACTCTGCTGTTCATTGCGCTTGACTTCCACCTGCTCTTAAAACAAACACGGTTAGATTTTGTTAGTAGAAAATTGCCCTTAGCAGAGCGTAGTTTCGATCTACGGACCTCTGGGTTATGGGCCCAGCACGCTTCCACTGCGCCACTCTGCTGTTCATTGCGCTTGACTTTCTCCCGCTCTTAAAACAAACACGGTTAGATTTCGTTAGTAGAAAATTTCCCTTAGCAGAGCGTAGTTTCGATCTACGGACCTCTGGGTTATGGGCCCAGCACGCTTCCACTGCGCCACTCTGCTGTTCGTTGCCCTCGACTTTCTCCCGCTTTTAAAACAAACACGGTTAGATTTTGTTAGTAGGAAATATTGCTTAGCAGAGCGTAGTTTCGATCTACGGACCTCTGGGTTATGGGCCCAGCACGCTTCCACTGCGCCACTCTGCTGTTCGTTGCCCTCGACTTTCTCCCGCTCTTAAAACAAACACGGTTAGATTTTGTTAGTAGAAAATTTCCCTTAGCAGAGCGTAGTTTCGATCTACGGACCTCTGGGTTATGGGCCCAGCACGCTTCCACTGCGCCACTCTGCTGTTCGTTGCCCAGGACTTTCTCCCGCTCTTAAAACAAACACGGTTAGATTTGTTAGTAGAAAATTTCCCTTAGCAGAGCGTAGTTTCGATCTACGGACCTCTGGGTTATGGGCCCAGCACGCTTCCACTGCGGCACTCTGCTGTTAATTGCGATCGACTTTCTCCCGCTCTTAAAACAACACGGTTAGATTTTGTTAGTAGAAAATTTCTCGTGGCAGAGCGTAGTTTCGATCTACGGACCTCTGGGATATGGGCCCAGCACGCTTCCACTGCGCCACTCTGCTGTTCATTGCGCTCGACTTTCTCCCGCTCTTAAAACAATCACGGTTAGATTTTGCTAGTAGAAAATTTCCCTTAGCTGAGCGTAGTTTCGATCTACGGACCTCTGGGTTATGGGCCCAGCACGCTTCCACTGCGCCACTCTGCTGTTCATTGCGCTTGACTTCCACCCGCTCTTAAAACAAACACGGTTAGATTTGTTAGTAGAAAATTGCCCTTAGCAGAGCGTAGTTTCGATCTACGGACCTCTGGGTTATGGGCCCAGCACGCTTCCACTGCGCCACTCTGCTGTTCATTGCGCTTGACTTTCTCCCGCTCTTAAAACAAACACGGTTAGATTTTGTTAGTAGAAAATTGCCCTTAGCAGAGCGTAGTTTCGATCTACGGACCTCTGGTTATGGCCCAGCACGCTTCCACTGCGCCACTCTGCTGTTCATTGCGCTTGACTTTCTCCCGCTCTTAAAACAAACACGGTTAGATTTCGTTAGTAGAAAATTTCCCTTAGCAGAGCGTAGTTTCGATCTACGGACCTCTGGGTTATGGGCCCAGCACGCTTCCACTGCGCCACTCTGCTGTTCGTTGCCCTCGACTTTCTCCCGCTTTTAAAACAAACACGGTTAGATTTTGTTAGTAGAAAATATTGCTTAGCAGAGCGTAGTTTCGATCTACGGACCTCTGGGTTATGGGCCCAGCACGCTTCCACTGCGCCACTCTGCTGTTCGTTGCCCTCGACTTTCTCCCGCTCTTAAAACAAACACGGTTAGATTTTGTTAGTAGAAAATTTCCCTTAGCAGAGCGTAGTTTCGATCTACGGACCTCTGGGTTATGGGCCCAGCACGCTTCCACTGCGCCACTCTGCTGTTCGTTGCGCTCGACTTTCTCCCGCTCTTAAAACACACACGGTTAGATTTTGTTAGTAGAAAATTTCCCGTAGCCGAGCGTAGTTACGATCTACGGACTTCTGGGTTATGGGCCCAGCACGCTTCCACTGCGCCACTCTGTTCGTTACCCTCGACTTTCTCCCGCTCCTAAAACAAACACGGTTGAATTTTGTTAGTAGAAAATTTCTCGTAGCAGAGCGTAGTTTCGATCTACGGACCTCTGGGTTATGGGCCCAGCACGCTTCCACTGCGCCACTCTGCTGTATATTACGCTTGACTTTCTCCCGCTTTTAAAACAAACACGGTTAGATTTTGTTAGTAGAAATATTCTCGTAGCAGAGCGTAGTTTCGATCTACGGACCTCTGGGTTATGGGCCCAGCACGCTTCCACTGCGCCACTCTGCTGTTCGTTGCCCTCGACTTTCTCCCGCTCTTAAAACAAACACGGTTAGATTTTGTTAGTAGAAAATTTCCCTTAGCAGAGCGTAGTTTCGATCTACGGACCTCTGGGTTATGGGCCCAGCACGCTTCCACTGCGCCACTCTGCTGTTCGTTGCCCTCGACTTTCTCCCGCTCTTAAAACAAACTCGGTTAGATTTTGTTAGTGGAAAAATTACCTTAGCAGGGCGTAGTTTCGATCTACGGACTTCTGGGTTATGGGCCCAGCACGCTTCCACTGCGCCACTCTGCTGTTCGTTACTCTCGACTTTCTCCCGCTATTAAAACAAACACGGTTAGATTTTGTTAGTAGAAAATTTCTCGTAGCAGAGGCGTAGTTTCGATCTACGGACCTCTGGGTTATGGGCCCAGCACGCTTCCACTGCGCCACTCTGCTGTTCGTTGCCCTCGACTTTCTCCCGCTCTTAAAACAAACACGGTTAGATTTTGTTAGTAGAAAATTTCCCTTAGCAGAGCGTAGTTTCGATCTACGGACCTCTGGGTTATGGGCCCAGCACGCTTCCACTGCGCCACTCTGCTGTACATTGCGATCGACTTTCTCCCGCTCTTAAAACAAACACGGTTAGATTTTGTTAGTAGAAAATTTCCCTTAGCAGAGCGTAGTTTCGATCTACGGACCTCTGGGTTATGGGCCCAGCACGCTTCCACTGCGCCACTCTGCTGTTCATTGCGCTTGACTTTCTCCCGCTCTTAAAACAAACACGGTTAGATTTTGTTAGTAGAAAATTTCCCTTAGCAGAGCGTAGTTTCGATCTACGGACCTCTGGGTTATGGGCCCAGCACGCTTCCACTGCGCCACTCTGCTGTTCATTGCCCTTGACTTTCTCCCGCTCTTAAAACAAACACGGTTAGATTTTGTTAGTAGAAAATTTCCCTTAGCAGAGCGTAGTTTCGATCTACGGACCTCTGGGTTATGGGCCCAGCACGCTTCCACTGCGCCACTCTGCTGTTCGTTGCCCTCGACTTTCTCCCGCTCTTAAAACAACACGGTTAGATTTTGTTAGTAGAAAATTTCTCGTAGCAGAGCGTCGTTTCGATCTACGGACCTCTGGGTTATGGGCCCAGCACGCTTCCACTGCGCCACTCTGGTGTTCGTTGCCCTCCACTTTCTCCCGCTCTTAAAACAAACACGGTTAGATTTTGTTAGTAGAAAATTTCCCTTAGCAGAGCGTAGTTTCGATCTACGGACCTCTGGGTTATGGGCCCAGCACGCTTCCACTGCGCCACTCTGCTGTTCGTTGCCCTCGACTTTCTCCCGCTCTTAAAACCAACACGGTTAGATTTTGTTAGTAGAAAATTTTTCTTAGCTAGAGCGTAGTTTCGATCTACGGACCTCTGGGTTATGGGCCCAGCACGCTTCCACTGCGCCACTCAGCTGTTCATTGCGGTCGACTTTCTCCCGCTCTTAAACAAACACGGTTAGATTTTGTTAGTAGAATATTTCCCTTAGCTGAGCGTAGTTTCGATCTACGGACCTCTGGGTTATGGGCCCAGCACGCTTCCACTGCGCCACTCTGCTGTTCATTGCGCTTGACTTCCACCCGCTCTTAAAACAAACACGGTTAGATTTTGTTAGTAGAAAATTTCCCTTAGCAGAGCGTAGTTTCGATCTACGGACCTCTGGGTTATGGGCCCAGCACGCTTCCACTGCGCCACTCTGCTGTTCATTGCGCTTGACTTTCTCCCGCTCTTAAAACAAAGACGGTTAGATTTCGTTAGTAGAAAATTTCCCTTAGCAGAGCGTAGTTTCGATCTACGGACCTCTGGGTTATGGGCCCAGCACGCTTCCACTGCGCCACTCTGCTGTTCGTTGCCCTCGACTTTCTCCCGCTCTTAAAACAAACACGGTTAGATTTTGTTAGTAGAAAATATTCCTTAGCAGAGCGTAGTTTCGATCTACGGACCTCTGGGTTATGGGCCCAGCACGCTTCCACTGCGCCACTCTGCTGTTCGTTGCCCTCGACTTTCTCCCGCTCTTAAAACAAACACGGTTAGATTTTGTTAGTAGAAAATTTCCCTTAGCAGAGCGTAGTTTCGATCTACGGACCTCTGGGTTATGGGCCCAGCACGCTTCCACTGCGCCACTCTGCTGTTCGTTGCCCTCGACTTTCTCCCGCTCTTAACAGAAACACGGTTAGATTTTGTTAGTAGAAAATATTCCTTAGCAGAGCGTAGTTTCGATCTACGGACCTCTGGGTTATGGGCCCAGCACGCTTCCACTGCGCCACTCTGCTGTTCGTTGCCCACGACTTTCTCCCGCTCGTTAAAACAAACACGGTTAGATTTTGTTAGTAGAAAATTTCTAGTAGCAGAGCGTAGTTTCGATCTACGGACCTCTGGGTTATGGGCCCAGCACGCTTCCACTGCGCCACTCTGCTGTTCGTTGCCTCGACTTTCTCCCGCTCTTAAAACAACACGGTTAGATTTTGTTAGTAGAAAATTTCCCTTAGCAGAGCGTAGTTTCGATCTACGGACCTCTGGGTTATGGGCCCAGCACGCTTCCACTGCGCCACTCTGCTGTTCGTTGCCCTCGACTTTCTCCCGCTCTTAAAACAAACACGGTTAGATTTTGTTAGTAGAAAAATTACCTTAGCAGAGGCGTAGTTTCGATCTACGGACCTTCTGGGTTATGGGCCCAGCACGCTTCCACTGCGGCCACTCTGCTGTTCGTTACCCTCGACTTTCTCCCGCTATTAAAACAAACACGGTTAGGTTTTGTTAGTAGAAAATATCTCGTAGCAGAACGTAGTTTCGATCTACGGACCTCTGGGTTATGGGCCCAGCACGCTTCCACTGCGCCACTCTGCTGTACATTGCGCTTGACTTTCTACCGCTCTTAAAACAAACACGGTTAGATTTTGTTAGTAGAAAATTTCCCTTAGCAGAGCGTAGTTTCGATCTACGGACCTCTGGGTTATGGGCCCAGCACGCTCCACTGCGCCACTCAGCTGTTCATTGCGCTTGACTTTCTCCCGCTCTTAAAAACAAACACGGTTAGATTTTGTTAGTAGAAAATTTCCCTTAGCAGAGCGTAGTTTCGATCTACGGACCTCTGGGTTATGGGCCCAGCACGCTTCCACTGCGCCACTCTGCTGTTCAATGCGCTTGACTTTCTCCGCTCTTAAAACAAACACGGTTAGATTTTGTTAGTAGAAAATTTCCCTCAGCAGAGCGTAGTTTCGATCTACGGACCTCTGGGTTATGGGCCCAGCACGCTTCCACTGCGCCACTCTGCTGTTCATTGCGGCTTGACTTCTCCGCTCTTAAAACAAACCCGGTTAGATTTTGTTAGTAGAAAATTTCTAGTAGCAGAGCGTAGTTTTCGATCTACGGACCTCTGGGTTATGGGCCCAGCACGCTTCCACTGCGCCACTCTGCTGGTCATTGCGGTTGACTTTCCCCCGCTCTTAAAACAAAGCACGGTTAGATTTTGTTAGTAGAAAATTTCCCTTAGCAGAGCGTAGTTTCGATCTAACGGACCTCTGGGTTATGGGCCCAGCACGCTACCACTGCGCCACTCTGCTGCGCTATGGGATTGCCTTTTCCCCGCTCTTAAAACAATCACGGTTAGATTTTGTTAGTTGAAAATTTCCCTATAAAAAGCGTAGTTTCGAATTACGGACCTCTGGTTATGGGCACCAGCACGCTTTCACTGCGCCACTCTGCTGTGCGATGAGCTCGCCTTTCTCCAGCTCTTGTAACAAACCACTGTTAGATTTTGTTAGTAAAAAATTTTCTTTAGCAGAGCGTAGTTTTGATTGACGGACTTCTGGTTATGGGCCCAGCACGCTTCCACTGCGCCACTCTGCTGTACGATGAGCCTCGACTTTCCCCCGCTCTTAAAACAAACATGGTTAGATTTTGTTAGTAAAAAATTTCCCTTAGCAGAGCGTAGTTTCGATCTACGGACCTCTGGGTTATGGCCAAGCACGCTTTCAAACTGCGCCAACTCCCGCTGCTCGATTATCTCCCTTCCCCGCTCCTGAAACAAACCACGAATTATATTTTGTTAATAGAACAATTTCCTTAGCAGAGCGTAGTTTGCGATCTACGGACAATCTGTGTTTTTATGGGCCCAGACGACTGCGCACTGCCCATCTCTGCGGCGCGATTTCGCCTTTCTCCCGCTCTTAAAAAAACCGGTTAGATTTTGTTAGTAAAAAATTCTCTTAGGAGCGTAGTTTCGATCTACGATCCTCTGGGTTATGGGCCCAGCACCTTTCACTGCGCCACTCTGCTGTTCGAATATCTCGCTTTCTCCCGCTCTTAAAACAAACACGGTTAGATTTTGTTAGTAGAAAAT
>JAHLJT010005437.1:63879916-63944916 GCA_031308135.1 Acheta domesticus | reverse complement strand
CTGCTGTTCGTTGCCCTCGACTTTCTCCCGCTTTTAAAACAAACACGGTTAGATTTTGTTAGTAGAAAATATTGCTTAGCAGAGCGTAGTTTCGATCTACGGACCTCTGGGTTATGGGCCCAGCACGCTTCCACTGCGCCACTCTGCTGTTCGTTGCCCTCGACTTTCTCCCGCTCTTAAAACAAACACGGTTAGATTTTGTTAGTAGAAAATTTCCCTTAGCAGAGCGTAGTTTCGATCTACGGACCTCTGGGTTATGGGCCCAGCACGCTTCCACTGCGCCACTCTGCTGTTCGTTGCGCTCGACTTTCTCCCGCTCTTAAAACACACACGGTTAGATTTTGTTAGTAGAAAATTTCCCGTAGCCGAGCGTAGTTACGATCTACGGACTTCTGGGTTATGGGCCCAGCACGCTTCCACTGCGCCACTCTGTTCGTTACCCTCGACTTTCTCCCGCTCCTAAAACAAACACGGTTGAATTTTGTTAGTAGAAAATTTCTCGTAGCAGAGCGTAGTTTCGATCTACGGACCTCTGGGTTATGGGCCCAGCACGCTTCCACTGCGCCACTCTGCTGTATATTACGCTTGACTTTCTCCCGCTTTTAAAACAAACACGGTTAGATTTTGTTAGTAGAAATATTCTCGTAGCAGAGCGTAGTTTCGATCTACGGACCTCTGGGTTATGGGCCCAGCACGCTTCCACTGCGCCACTCTGCTGTTCGTTGCGCTTGACTTTCTGCCGCTCTTAAAACAAACACGGTTAGATTTTGTTAGTAGAAAATTTCTCGTAGCAGAGCGTAGTTTCGATCTACGGACCTCTGGGTTATGGGCCCAGCACGCTTCCACTGCGCCACTCTGCGGTTCGTTGCCTTCGACTTTCTCCCGCTCTTAAAACAAACACGGTTAGATTTTGTTAGTAGAAAATTTCTCGTAGCAGAGCGTAGTTTCGATCTACGAACCTCTGGGTTATGGGCCCAGCACGCTTCCACTGCGCCACTCGGCTGTTCATTGCGGTCGACTTTCTCCCGCTCTTAAAACAAACACGGTTAGATTTTGTTAGTAGAAAATTTCCCTTAGCAGAGCGTAGTTTCGATCTACGGACCTCTGGGTTATGGGCCCAGCACGCTTCCACTGCGCCACTCGGCTGTTCATTGCGGTCGACTTTCTCCCGCTCTTAAAACAAACACGGTTAGAATTTGTTAGTAGAAAATTTCCCTTAGCAGAGCGTAGTTTCGATCTACGGACCTCTGGGTTATGGGCCCAGCACGCTTAACCGCGCCACTCTGCTGTTCGTTGCCCTCGACTTTCTCCCGCTCTTAAATCAAACACGGTTAGATTTTGTTAGTAGAAAATTTCTCGTAGCAGAGCGTAGTTTCGATCTACGGACCTCTGGGTTATGGGCCCAGCACGCTTCCACTGCGCCACTCTGCTGTTCGTGGCCCTCGACTTTCTCCCGCTCTTAAAACAAAAACGGTTAGATTTTGTTAGTAGAAAATTTCCCTTAGCAGAGCGTAGTTTCGATCTACGGACCTCTGGGTTATGGGCCCAGCACGCTTCCACTGCGCCACTCTGCTGTTCGTTGCCCTCGACTTTCTCCCGCTCTTAAAACAAACACGGTTAGATTTTGTTAGTAGAAAATTTCCCTTAGCAGAGCGTAGTTTCGATCTACGGACCTCTGGGTTATGGGCCCAACACGCTTCCACTGCGCCACTCTGCTTTTCATTGCGGTCGACTTTCTCCCGCTCTTAAAACAAACACGGTTAGATTTTGTTAGTAGAAAATTTCCCGTAGCAGAGCGTAGTTTCGATCTACGGACCTCTGGGTTATGGGCCCAGCACGCTTCCACTGCGCCACTCTGCTGTTCGTTGCCCTCGACTTTCTCCCGCTCTTAAAACGAACACGGTAGATTTTGTTAGTAGAAAATTTCCCTTAGCAGAGCGTAGTTTCGATCTACGGACCTCTGGGTTATGGGCCCAGCACGCTTCCACTGCGCCACTCTGCTGTTCTTTGCGGGCGACTTTCTCCCGCTCTTAAAACAAACACGGTTAGATTTTGTTAGTAGAAAATTTCTCGTAGCGGAGCGTAGTTTCGATCTGCGGACCTCTGGGTTATGGGCCCAGCACGCTTCCACTGCGCCACTCTCCTGTTCGTTGCCCTCGACTTTCTCCCGCACTTAAAACAAACACGGTTAGATTTTGTTAGTAGAAAATTTCCCTTAGCAGAGCGTAGTTTCGATCTACGGACCTCCGGGTTATGGGTTCAGCACGCTTCCACTGCGCCACTCTGCTGCGCTATGGGATTGCCTTTTTCTCGCTCTTAAAACAATCACGGTTAGATTTTGTTAGTTGAAAATTTCCCTTATAAAAAGCGTAGTTTCGAACTACGGACCTCTGGGTTATGGGCACAGCACGCTTTCACTGCGCCACTCTGCTGTGCGATGAGCTCGCCTTTCCCCCGCTGTTAAAACAAACATGGTTAGATTTTGTTAGTAAAAAATTTCCCTTAGCAGAGCGTAGTTTCGATCTACGGACCTCTTGGTTATGGGCCAAGCACGCTTTCAACTGCGCCACTCCGCTGCTCGATTATCACGCCTTTCCCCCGCTCCTGAAACAAACACGGTTATATTTTGTTAATAGACAATTTCCCTTAGCAGAGCGTAGTTTTGATCTACGGACATCTGTGTTATGGGCCCAGCACGCTTCCACTGCGCGACTCTGCTGCGCGAATATCTCGCCTTTCTCCCGCTCTTAAAACAAACACGGTTAGATTTTGTTAGTAGAAAATATCTCTTTGAAGAGCGAAGTTTCGAACTACGGATCTCTGGGCTATGGGCCCAGCACGCTTCCACTGCGCCACTCTGTTGCGCGAATATCTCGCCTTTCTCCCGCTCTTAAAACAAACACGGTTAGATTTTGTTAGTAGAAAATATCTCTTTGAAGAGCGAAGTTTCGATCTACGGACTTCTGAGTTATGGGCGCAGCACGCTTTCACTTCGCTACTCAGCACGCAATTATCTCACCTGTCTCCCGCGCTTAAAAAAAACAGGGTTAAATTTTGACATTAGAAAATCTCCCTTAGAAGAGCGTAGTTTCGATCTACAGACCTCTGGGTTATGGGCCCAGCACGCTTCCACTGCGCCACTCTGCTGCGCGATTACCTCGCCTGTCTCCCGCGCTTAAAAAGAACACGGTTAGATTTTGACATTAGAAAATTTCCCTTAGCAGAGCGTAGTTTCGATCTACGGACCTCTGGGTTATGGGCCCAGCACGCTTCCACTGCGCTACTCAGCTCGCAATTATCTCACCTGTCTCCCGCGCTTAAAAAAAAGGGTTAAATTTTGACATTAGAAAATCTCCCTTAGAAGAGCGTAGTTTCGATCTACAGACCTCTGGGTTATGGGCCAGCGCGCTTCCGCTGCGCCACTCTGCTGCGTGATTACGTCGCCTTTCTCCCGCTCTTAAAACAAACACGGTTAGATTTTGTTAGTAGAAAATTTCCCTTAGAAGAGCGTAGTTTCGATTCACGGACCTCCGGGTTATGGGCCCAGCACGCTTCCACTGCGCACCTCTGCTGCGCGATTACCTCGCCTGTCTCCCGCGCTTAAAAAGAACACGGTTAGATTTTGACATTAGAAAATTTCCCTTAGCAGAGCGTAGTTTCGATCTACGGACCTCCGGGTTATGGGCCCAGCACGCTTCCACTGCGCCACTCTGCTGCGCGATTATCTCGCCTGTCTCCCGCACTTAAAAAAAACACGTTAGGTTTAGACATTAGAAAATTTCCTTTAGCAAAGCGTAGTTTCGATCTTCAGACCTCTGGGTAATGGGCCCAGCACGCTTCCACTGCGCCACTCTGCTCCGCGATAAACCCGCATGTCTCCCGCACTTAAAAAAACACGGTCAGATTTTTTTAGTAGAAAATTTCCCTTAGCATAGCGTAGTTTGGATCTACAGACCTCTGGGTTATGGGACCAGCACCCTTCAACGTCGCCACTCTGCAGCGCGATGAGCTTGCCTGTGTCCCGCCCTTAAAAAAGCAAGGTTAGATTTTGACATTTGAAAATTTCCCTTAGAGGAGCGTAGTTTCGATCTACGGACCTCTGGGTTATGGGCCCTGCACGCATTCACTGCGCCACTCGGCTGCGCGATTATCTTGCCTGTCTCCCGCGCTTAATAAAACACGGTTAGAGTTTGACATTAGAAAATTTCCCTTAGCAGAGCGTAGTTTCGATGTACGGACCTCTGGGTTATGGACCTGGCACACTTCCACTGCGCCAGTCTGCTGCGCGATTATCTCGCCTTTCTCCCGCTCTTAAAACAAACACGGTTAGATTTTTTAGTAGAAAATTTCTTTTAGAATAGCGTAGTTTCGATCTACGGACCACTGGGTTATGGGCCCAGCACGCTTCCACTGCGTCACTCTGCCGCTCGATTATCACGCCTGTCTCTTGCGCTTAAAAAAAAAACACGGTTAGATTTTGACATTAGAAAATTTCTCCTAGCAGAGCGTAGTTTCGATCTACAGATATCTGGGTTTTGGGCCCTGCACGCTTCCACTGCGCTACACCGCTGCGCGATATCCTTGCCTGTCTCCCCCTTTTAAAAAGAACACGGTTAGATTTTGACATTAGAAAATTTCTCTTAGCAGAGCGTAGTTACGATCTACAGACCTCTGGGTTATGGGCCCAGCACGCTTCCACTGCGCCACTCTGCTGCGCGTTTAGCACGCCTGTCTCACGCACTTAAAAAAAACACGGTTAGATATTGACATTAGAGAATTTCCCTTAGCAAAGCGTAGTTTCTATCTTCGGACCTCTGGGTTATGGGCCCAGGACGCTTCCACTGCGCGACTCTTCTGCGCGAAGATTTCGCCTGTCTCCCGCGTTTAAAAAAAACTCGGTTAGATTTTGACATTAGAAAATTTCCCTTAGCAGAGCGTAGTTTCGATCTACGGAACTCTGGGTTATGGGCCCAGCACGCTTCCACTGCGCCACTCTGCTGTTCGATTAACTCGCCTTTCTGCCGCTCTAAAACAAACACGGTTAAATTTGACACTAGAAAATTTCCCTTAGCAGAGCGTAGTTTCGATCTACGGACCTCAGGGTTTTGGGCCCAGCACCATTTGACTGGGCCACTTTCCTGCGCGGGGGAGTCGCCTTTTTTTGCTCTAAAATGAACAAGGTTAGATTTTGACACTAGAAAATTTCTCTTAACAGAGCGTAGTTTCGATCTACGGGACTCCGGGTTATGGGCACAGCACGGTTCCAGTGTGCCAGTTATCCGGATTGGCGAGACGCTTTTTTTCCGCTCTAAAATGAAACTTTTTTCGATTTTATCACTAGAAAAACGTCTCTTAGCAGAGCGAGGTTTCGATTTCCGGTCTACTGGGTTGTCGGCCCAACACGCGTTTTCTGCGCCACTCTCCTGTGTTGCGGGGGCGCCTTTTTTCGCTCTATAATTAAACACGTTTAGGTTTTGACACGAATGTTTGTCTTAGCGGAATATAATTCGGATCTACGGACCTCTGGGTTTTAGGCCCAGCACGCTTCTACTGCACCACTCTCCTGCTCCTAGGGGGTGGGGTGCTTTTTTGCGGTGTAAAATAAACAATCCTTGATTCTGAGGCTCCAAACGTTTTTTAACCCAACTTATTTACGATCTTGAATTCTTTGGGATATATGTCTAGGACGCTTCTACCGCGCTATTGGCTGGGTGAATGGTGTGATGATAGGAAATTTAAAATTGACATACTTATACACGTATATTACTCTTGTATTTTGGTCTGGATAGCGTTGCGGAGCTTAGACATTTTTCTTTTTTTTGTGTTTTATTTGTGATTTGAGATTCGTGTTTGGGGGAAATCATGCACGTCGACTGCTGTGTAAATTCCATCCAATTGGGGAATATCATTGTTACGTCTAATAACAAATCATCCATTATACTTTCTAGATTAATTAGAGTTCCCTTTGATGCGATCTGAATCTATGTGCATAGAGTCCAAAGAATAATTAAAAGTCGGAAAAAGGAAATAAAAAATTGAAACGGAAAAAAGTTTTAGAAACCGGAAAACAGTGGACGTCAGTTCTCCACAAAAGACGCTGGTGAATTAACACAATAAAATAACGTTCTTGTAGGATCCGAAAACTTAAAGGAAATATATTATTTTAGCATGCAAATAACATGAACAGAAATAAATTTAGTGTGCCTACGGAAGCCACCGGCACAAAACAGAGAGCACAGTCTATTCCAACGAGAATCTTCTACTTCTGTTTGTTCATGCCTAGAGGTTGAAATCATTAAATTTTACATGCAAAAATATGCAATCAGAAACATGGCTTTGCTTACGATAAAATCTAAAAAGTGCGCTTCGTGTTTGAAACTTTCTTTTCTAATAAAATCTAAACGTTTTTATATTCGAAAGTCGAAAATTTTGACATCCAAGCCAAACAGAGTGGCTCATTTGTACGTCTTGGACTAATAACACAGGACTGCATATCAAAACTACGGCCTGATATGTACTATTTTCTGTACTCAAAACCTGAAAGGATTCCCCCCCCCCTCCGCCGACAGCGGAGTTGCGCAGTGTAAGGGTGTTGGGCTCATAATCCAGGGGTTCGTAGGTCGAAACTACTCTGTGTTGAGGTAAATATTCTATTCTCAAAATCTAAATGGGTTTGATTGCTGTGCGAAAAAATTATGCGTTTTGGCTGATGTTGCGGCTCCTGTAATTTGAAACTTATATTTTAATTTCGGGGAGTACTTTTCATGAAGCCCGAGGGACATTTTCATAATTTTGAAAAATATGACTCAAAGTTTTTGATTAAATTTTGTTGTTGTAATATTTCGAAGGACGTTTAAGAAAATGACGCAAGAATCATTTTCGTTGATATCCCTGATTTTTCGAAAATAGCAAAAATATATTTAAAAATCACAAAATTGAAAATATAGATGTTTGAGTCACGCAAATTTCGTTGTGTAAAAGTAAAGTACATTGTACATTAGTAAAATAATGTACAATTAAAATAAAAAACAACTAGTAGTTTTTGCGTAATTTGCGCTTGAAATTTACAAAACTTTTTTTACTCTAATACCGCTTCAAATTTTTCTTTTAATTTTCTTGACTTTTGAAATAAAGGGCGGTAAAAATATGGCGCTAGACCAATTTGGGGATATCACTCGTTTTTTTGAAAATTACAAAAAAATTCAAAACTACAAAATTGAAAATAGAAATTGTTTACTCCGAGAAATTATGGTATACAAAATTAACTCTTTAAAAAAGTCATGTTTATTTTTTTTTAATTAGTGGTTTTTGCGTAATTTCCGTTTGAAGTTAATGAAATATATGGTCGTCCTATCGTACATAACGATAACATTGTAATATTGCGAGAGAGTATTTGGTGTTGGATCACCTCTAGTTTTCTTTTGTATCTTTAATTCATTTCTTTCTAGCTTGCATGCTTCTTTTGTCTTTTTCTTTCTTGCATACAAGGAGTTATATACTGTGGCGTCAGCGGGTGCGCGCTCGGTCGCCGTTTGAAACATCAACTCTGTCTCGGGGGGCGTAGACTTACTTCGCCTGCCTTACCTGAGAGAGGTGCCGGCCAGCTCAGGGGTAGTCAGCAGTGGAGAATCTGAAACTTTGACTCAGGAGGATGTGCGTAGCTCGATCTTTTACCCTAAATAAGAACACAGTTCTGCTCTGAGTTAAGTAAATAGGATTTTAATGGTAAAGTCTTAAAAGTTGCATTTTAAAGTACTCTCAAAATACAAAATTAATTTCCCAATTTACTCTCGTCGCGCGAGCTCGGCGATCGATTCCCACACTTTTGCGTCATATTGTGACACACTACAGAAAAAATACACAATTGTTACAATCTATCTTAAAACTAATAATAATTGTTACCCTAATGCAGGTTAAATTGAATTGAAATTACTTAAGATGTAGGCCAGGCGCGGCCGTTCATTCCTAGCAAAAAATTGCCATGAAAAGTAAGTCTCTGACACAGTAGGGCGCCTGATGGGCGTGAATGACAATGGGCCTAAGCTTGGCCCTGGCGCTGATTCACCTTGACAGTCGTCGACCGCTGGGGTGGCGGCCCGGAATCCTTTTCACATGTCGCAGACGGGGAGAAATGCGCTGCCCTCGGCGTGTAGGCGGGAGCGGTAGATCGGCGACCAGACGATGAAACTGGTCGAGAGAATTCCCCCAGCTCGTCGGGAAGCGACCGAATGATTGATCACGGGCCACTCCAATAATTGACGCGGACGATCGCGTTGCCGAATTGCACGTAACGTGTGGGCACTCGCCCATCAACCAACGAAACTCAGTACTAGTATTTCGCGGGATCCTCCCCGAAATCTCCATTTAGGGCTACTCGCCACATCTGTAAACAAAAGAAAAACGCGATCTCGCCTTCGGACCCTTCTCAGAGGCTCTCCTCCAAGACTTAACCGACCTCCTCGGAGGTTCTCACCGGAATTTTTCTCTACGCTCAAAACCAGCGCGAGCCCCCTTCTCTCCTTCCCGTTTCGGAAAAGTTCGAGAACATTCTACAGAATTTTTAAAAGACGAAGTGTCATTGGTTAGTAGCTATTGCTTCTCATTTTTTTTTGGCCAATCGCTTCATGCGTCTTACGCCGTTTTGCAGTGGAAATTTCCACTGAGCGCTCTCAGTCTTGCAATGTAATGAACATTTGCTGGGTGGTCACTGGGCCAAATAGAACTGCGCGCCGACATATTCTCAGAGGATGGTGCCTGTCTGTCAGCTAATTCTTCCCCGGGCTGGCGCCGGTTCGTCGTGGGAGGCGGCCCACACGTGCGCCATAGTGAATCAACCCCTCGCGTTGCCTAGGGGAGGCGGCGGACGCGGCTCCCCAGTCTGACCTATTGCGTGGAAAGCGAACGTACAGAGAGTTATCCACTTATGTTATATTCCATACCGTCACAATATATAGTATAGGGAAAATTATGTAATGCTGCACGAAAAAACGGCGGATTTTCGGCAGAAAAAAACTTCATTGCCGGGGCTAACGAAAAAATAGATAAAACCATTTGCTAAATTAAGAAAAAAATCCCCTAGCACGTGGTGTAGCCAGAATCTCTCTTTTGTGGGTCCTTGATACCGAAAAACGAATAGAAAGCAAAACGTCCATCTGTCTGTCCGTCCGTCTGTGAACACTATTATCGCCTAAACCATACGTTGGATTTTTTTCAAATTGAAGAAACCCCTGTCGATCTGGCTCGACTCGAAACTTTGAGATTTTCAAAACGATTCCGTAAAATTTGGGGGTGCTTTACATGAAGCCCCTCGGACATTTTCAATTTTTTTTCTTAGTTTTCTTCATTCGTTTGTTGATTTGGCCGTATGTTCATTGATTAATTTGTTCATGTTTCTGGACGCGTCAACTACTAGGTCATTGGTTCCGTAAGTGTAGTGTGTGTTTTTTCCTCGGGACGTGACGATGATTTTTTCCTTGCTGGATGGTGAGATCTGGATCCAACCTATCGTCGACTAGCGAGGTTTTCCCCTCAACCATGTATCTCCCACCAGCGGTGCACCGCCCCAGCCGGGACACGTTGTAAGCTCCCGACCGGTCTCCCGGCATGTCTAGTAGTGTAGTGCATGCTAGGGTAAGTGTGTGTGTAAGAGGAGAGGGTAGAACAAGGAAGAGGAAGGAAAGATCGCGCGCGATCTATCGCCCCTTTGTTAGGGTACTGCTCCGGTATTCGCCTGGTGTTGATCGGAGAAACCACGGAAAACTACCGATCAGAGCAGCCGGCCGCTAGAATTCTCCTCCAGACAGCGACTGAATTCGACGTAGCTGACAAGCTAGTGTCGAAAATCGTGCCAGTGACGTGAGGTTGATGCACTGAGCCATCTCGCCGGGTACCGTGTGTTGATGTGTGTGTGGTGCGTGTGCAGAGGCGATGCGGCGGCAGCTGGGCGACGCGCGCCCGGTGGCGGCGGTGGGCGCGGGCGCGCTGCTGGAGCGGCTGGTGCGCGCGGGCGCCGTGGCCGGGCTGCGCTGGCGCGCCGTCATCGCCCTCGACGGCCTGGCCGGCGCCGGCGCCTCCACGGCCAGCGGCGGCGGCCTCCCGCCCGGCTGCCTGCGCTTCGACCAGCTCGTCGCCGCCGAGGAGGGCGCCGCCAACGGTAAGGCACCTCTAAACCGGTGCTTTTGATATTTAGTATTTCCGCAGGTAGGTTTATACAACCTGGTGGCGGAACACTAAAATTTACATATTATATCTACATATTATAATTATGAATTAGATACAATGTTACTTAAAATTATTTTAAGACAATAATAATAATAATAATAATAATAATAATAATAATAATAATAAGATAACAATGTTAACCATAAATGCATTAATAACAATACCCGCATTAATTCTACATTTAGGGTGATCCTGTACAGATACATTATACTAACATGTACGACTTTTTATACACTGCACTCCACTTCACTTCACTTCTCTTTCTACTTCTATATAGCACCACACTTCACAACAAGTCACCACACGTCAGTACGAATACTATAAACCAATGCATCTAATAATTACTACAATACTAATAATGGTAACAATAATTAATAATAATAATAATAAACAATTCTAATGAACCTAACTTACTAACTAATAAAATTTACTAATATCATGAGTTAATTTCCTTTCCAACTGGACAAGGAATGACGTCGGAGCACTGTTTCCCCTCCGAGATAAGGCACTCCGAGAAGCGGTGCGAGCGAATAGGGGAGGGAAGATGGGGCAGACGGTACCGAAACCTTAGCACTGAGCCTTTGCCGGTGTCAGACAACATGAGAAGGAAACCATCTTCATCCGTCAATTTTCTTTCTTTTAGGAAAGAAAGGTATCCTTTTGTAGATAAATATCTGGAACATTGGCGAAGTGTTTAGTGTGTTCGAAAGAACTGCAGTATGTTAAAAAGCCCAATCTACAGATGCATTACGCAACTTTGCGACCCAGAGAAATCTGTGAGATTAAAATAAATCCTGAGAATTGACATAGCTCGCAATCATGGAATAAGTAACGAAATTTGCCGATTGAAGATTACGGAAAAGATACTGAAAATCACGAGGATTTACAACACACTCAAACAAAACCGTAGAACAAAAATAATCAAGCGTGGGATCAAAATTCTCTCACGTGACCCCTGACGGGTACCTATTAGTTATTTATTTGTTAGCATTAATTACTGTTTCAGAACGAATTAATTCAGTATATTATATACTTTTGTATAAAATATTATTGTCCTAAAATGTGAAAACTGTCTTTTTGAAAAATATAATCTAATAGAAGAACGGGAGTGGAATTACAGTACGGTTATGATAAAGAGTCGGATATTGTTTTGAGTTTAGTAACAATGCATTTTCTATTATATAAGTCGTCATATTGTTATTAAATAATAAACATTCTAAATAATAATTTCCCGTTAAAAATCGCAATAAGATTTTTCAAGCAAACTTTTCCCCCCACTTCCGTATCGTAATTGGAACATTGTGCACTTGCCGCCGCTGCGAGCTCTACCTTAGTCGGTCGGTTGGTTCGGAGCAATAGAGCAAATTTTTGTGACGTCACGGAGCATTGAGTTGGCAACCACTGCTCTAAACAGTGGGACGTCGGTTATCTGAACTAATTAGAACCACGTATAGTTCGGATATTCGGTAATTCGGATAACCGAACGTAGTAATGTCAATGTAGACTACCGTGGCACTAAAAGGTGTTGGGTTTTCTGACAACAATGGCCATTTCTAGGGAGTGACACTTGTTAAGGATTTACGATCGGTTGTTTGACAATGTACCGTTGGTTCTCTTGCACTTAAAGGTGGTGAAAAGCGTAGGGAAGGTGATGAGTGGTGGTGATTATGGTGACCTTTTTTACCAAGGTCAAAAAGTGATCATTTTCGTCCTCTGTAGATGTCCTAGAAGTTTGTAACATTTATTCTGAGATAACCGCTATACATGGTAATTATTTTGAATACATCGTGTAAAATTACAAACATTATTTATTTGGGGAGGGGAGGAGGTGGTGAGTGGGGGTGATTGTGGTGACGACCCCCTTTTTACCAATGTCCAAAAGTGATCATTATCGTCCTCTGTAGATGTTCTAGAAGTTTGTAACATTTATTCTGAGATAACTGTCCACATGGTAATTATTTTGAATAAATGGAGTAAAATTACAAAACACTGTTGGCTTGGGGAAGGGAGGAGGTGGTGAGTGGTGGTGATTGTGCCCGCAGAGCCGCGCTTCCCCGACGTGCGCCCGGCGCAGCTGGCGGTGGTGGCGTTCACCGGCGGCACCACGGGCCCGCCCAAGGGCGTGCGCATCTCGCACGCCAACCTCGTCACCAGCATCTGCCAGATCAGCCACGAGGCCTTCGAGCACAGCAAGGAGGCCACGGGTCAGTCTCTCTTGGTTCAGAGCACTGTCCTCTGGACGGTTAATCTAATTACTTCAAATATATCTATTGTGCGATTTTTGTAAGTTTGCCCCTCAAGGTCCGTCTTCACGATGGAATACGTCACGTTATTTCGCGTCTTTCTCAGTCTTGCCGCTAGATGTCACATGATCGCGACAATATCAAGCAGTGTTTGCGATCATGCGACATCTACCGGCACGAGACAGAAAGGCGAAAAATGCCGTGTGATATTCCATCGTGGCCTTAGGGGCTTGAGAGGCCAAGTTATAAAAATCGCACTATAATTATTTTTTACCCTGTATCAAGTGATTGCATTGCGGCACGTGGGGTGGCGTGCTTAGAGAGCTTCCAGGAGGAGCTGATCTGCGGCGTGCCCATGTACCACATGTACGGGATGAACGTGGTGACGCTGATGCGAATGCGGCTGGGCGCGCACATCGTCACCCTGGCCGACCCCAGCCCCGACTCCTACCTGCAGGCCCTGCACCAGACCAAGGTGAGCACGTGGCGGCGCATCCGTTGATGTCACTGCAGTGCCTGTGACCGGGAGGACCTAGGGATCCACTCCTGACGGTAACAGGGTTTATGACACTAGCTACACAGCTAAGTTCAGTTGAGCCGCTGTCTGAAGGAGAATTCTTGCGGCCGACTGCTCTGATAGCTTTCCGTACCCCAAAAATGGGCCACGGACCGCGCGATCTTTCCTTCTTCTTCCTTGACTTATCCTCACCGCTTACTTAAACTCACTTGCTCTCACATTGACTACACTACCACATGCCGCGATGCCGGTCGGGGGCTCACAGCTTGTTCCGGCTGAGGCGTTGCCACGCTGAAGATACCTTGTGGAGGAAAACCTCGCAACTCGATAGCTAGGTCTCTGCCGACTCATCATCCACCGGGGGAAGATCAGCGCCACCTTTCGAGGTAAAAGCATGCGCTACACTAACCAGGCTAATGAGCTCAGTGGTTGTCGCGCCAGGACTCGCTAGTCAGTCAATTAAGCAAGGCATATGTCGGCACCGGATCTCACGTTAGTGGGAGAAGAGCGCCGCCACCTTTCTGGATATAAACACAACACATACTACGTGACCGTGGCAGTCGACGTGCCCGGAGAAATCAATAGGGAGTTATCGCGTTAGGCGTAAGGAGACATCCTTAAACATTATTGATCACGTGACTGACGACTTTATACGGTCGTAATGAACAACGTTCAGAAGAGTTTTAGCAAATAGCGTCATCGCCCTGTGCGTTATTTCAAAAGAAGCATTTCAAGCGTTGAACAAAGAAATTGCATAATATATCAAAGAATGTAGGGTAGTGGTAAGACATTTCAACCACGATACGAGTCAGGAGTGTAACAAGCTTACATTGTGCGCGGAGTTTTAGATTTTGTGTCCCTCCGTGGTGAGTATGCAGTCTGGAATTTTGAATCAGCTTTTCTTGAGAATGTAGGAAGAATCTTAAAACAGCGCTCGTTATTAGCATAAAACATAACCTAACCCGAAGATATGATTTCAACTTATTTTTCGCGAATTTCTTTCCTGTCACCTCTCCAACATTTCCCGTTAATTCTTGCCTGCATTGTGGAGTTGGTAAGAAATAATAGCAACTGCCTCACATACGAGAATCAGTTTATCAGAGTTGGAAAGATGCAAACCTTTCCCGTTTTTAGGCGGCCGTTTTGCCGCTTGTAAGGTGACCGTAGAGACTCCTACAGACGTGCACTATTTATGAAGATATAAGGTCGTACCTTAGGCCTAAAGTAAGACGTTACGACTTCCAGGTCCGTCACGTGACTATTGGTGCGTAAAGCCGCTCCCTCACGCGTGGCGCTAAAACTCCCTACTGTGTGCGTTTGCAGAGCACCGCGCTGGCGCTGACGCCGTCGCTGATGCTGTGGCTGGCGGCGGCGCCGTCGCTGCCGGCCGAGCGCCTGGAGCGCGTGCACACCGTCATGTGCGGCGGCTCCCCCATGGCGCCCGACAACACCGAGCGCCTCGTCAGCCGCCTGCGGCCCTCCGTCGCCTTCCAGCAGGTGCTTCTCTCTCTCCCTTCCCTTACACACACACACTCTCACATACACACACACATAGGAATAGGAGAGGTGGTAGAGAATGCTGCCCTTCCGTCGCCTTCCACACACGCGTGGGATTGGGAGGGCTTGGTAGAATTTGCATTTCTCTCTCTCTCTCTTACACACACACACACACACACGCACTCACACATACACACACACATAGAAATAGGAGAGGCGGTAGAGAATGCTGCCCCTCCGTCGCCTTCCAGCAGGTGCCTCTCACGCATCTCTCTCTTTCTCTCTCCTTACACGCACACACGCACTCACACATACACACACACATAGGAATAGGAGAGGCGGTAGGGAATGTTGCCCCTCCGTCGCCTTCCACACACGCGTGGGATTGGGAGGGCTTGGTAGAATTTGCATTTCTCTCTCTCTCTTACACACACACACACACACGCACTCACACATACACACACACATAGAAATAGGAGAGGCGGTAGAGAATGCTGCCCCTCCGTCGCCTTCCAGCAGGTACCTCTCACACACGCGTGGAATTGGGAGGGCTTGATAGAATTTGCATCTCTCTCTCTCTCTTTCTCTCTCTCTCTTTCTCTCTCTCTCTCTCTCTCTCACACACACACGCACTCACACATACATACACACATAGGAAGAGGAGCAGTGGTAGAAAATGCTGCCCCTCTGTCGCCTTTCAGCTGGCACCTTCCCCCTCTCACATACAGGCATGAACGGGTGTATATACCTTATCTATATATATATATATATATATATATATATATAGTGATAAAATAATAATAATGATTAATTTTATCTAATTTAATTTACTAGCTCAGTTCTTTGGTTCTCATGCTCTCTATACAGAGAAGCCTGGAAGTCTGAAATTATTCATATTCCGAAGGAATTACATACAACGTGGCACAACAATAATTTTGTTTATTAAGAATGGAATTTGAGATTAACAATATAAAAATTCTGTTGATTTCATGCATTAGGTTCACGGTACCGAATTGTCTGGCGTTGTGAAACGATGGCCCCGCAGTTCGTAGCCCCTTGACTTCCGCGCCGAAAATCCGTCTTCGCGCCGGTCGTCGCCGAAGTCGTCTGCTTCTTTCTTGCTGCTCACTTCTGGCACTATTGTTCTACAATTTGTCCTCCCTATTCGCGTCGATGTCCAACTTAAATAATTCAGCTTACATACGCGCCGCTACCACCAGGATGCCAGTCAACCACCAACTCTTTTTTTTTAGTCCAGAGCCCCCTTCTCGCCCGTCAACAACCTTCGTTACCTAGTAACCGCGGTATATACACATAGGAAGTGGAGATTAAGAGAGAGGGACGGATAATGAAGAAGAGGTAGATACGAGGTAGATACAGAAATATGAGGGGGTGGCAGATCATGTTGCTGGCTCCAATGATTTTAAATCTTGAAGCGCCCTAAAACCCTAATTCATCGAATTACATTTATGAACTTAAAGGAACAAATTTACTAAAGGGAAAAAGTCTCTATCTTTAATATTTTAGTTGTAAAAAGACTCCGAAAAAATGTGAACTTTTGCAATTTTCGAAAAATTAGAGTGTTTAAGAACATGAGACCTGCACCATTCTCTTAAACGCCCTTCACACTACCCAAAAATAAAATTTAATCAAAAACGATGGATCCATTTGTTCGAAAATTTTGAAAATGTCCCAGGGGCTTCGTGTAAAGTAACCCCATTCATGCAAAGATAAAAATATCGGTTTCAAATTCAAGGGGCGGCGACATCAGCCAGATCGTTTGGGGATTATCAATTTTAGAGAAAATCGACTGGACGGTTTAGCCGCTAAAGTTATTCACGGCTACACCACGTGTTAAGGGGATGGTTTTCTAAACTTAGCAACTGGATTTATCCACTTTTTGGCTTCCAGGGCCCTGCAATAAGAACTTTTCTGCCGAGAATTCGCCGTTTCTTTCGCGCACCATTACGTAACTTTCTACTCCGTGGCGAGAAAGTAAAATCGGGTTCGCGCTGATGCTGTCGCGTGGTGTTGCTAACAGTAGCGCGGCGCTCGGCGTGCGGTTGCAGGGGTACGGGTGCACGGAGGCGACGACCGGCATCTGCCAGACGTCGCGCTGGGAGCGGCAGCTGGGCACGGCGGGCTTCCTCGTGCCCAACACGCGCGCCAAGGTGGTGGGCGACGGCGACGTGGCGCTGGGCACGGGCCACACCGGAGAGATCCTCGTCAAGGGACCGCAGGTAACAACGTACACACACACACACACAAAATCTCTCACTATATATATATATATATAAAAGATAAACTCCGACACCGTATGACCGATCTCCATGAAAGTTGGCACTTCTAGGTGTTTTTCCACCGACGCTTATTAGAATTTAGACAGAAAAATATCTCTTAGCAGAGCGCAGTTTCGATCTACGGACCTCTGGGTTATGGGCCCATCACGCTTCCACTGACGTTAATTCTGTTGTAACTCCATTACAAGGTGCTGTAGAACAAACAAAAATATTCACGTCAAATGCAACCCGCAACGCACTCGGCAGCGTTTTCAATCTATATCGTTAAATAACTCCTAAACGATGCGTTCTAGGGCCTTAAAAACAAATTTTAGGCCGAAAGCCTCAAATAAACGTTTCTCTTATTGTAATCCACAGGATGAGCTCTTCCTGAACATTCTATTAGATTTTTGCTGGTCCGGCGCTTCCCGATATTACCTCACGTGCTCAGAGACGTGCAGAATCTGCAAGTAAATGTGAATGAGGACAAAGAGCGGCAGAGGCACAGAGACAGACAGGGACAGGGTGAGGGAGGGAGAGAGTGAGAAACGGTGATGGGAGGAGAAAGATGGAGATGAAGGTCAGAACAACGTCTGCCGGGTTTTCCTAGTTGTTAAGTACGTAATAATGGCGTTATGGTATTTGTGTACTCAAAAAGGGTGGTAAATCTCTATTGTCGGAAACAGAAACAGATGCATGAATTGCGATGAATAATTGTTATTATTGCGATCAAATTAGAACTTGGTATAAACACAGTTTTATGTGTACCAGCCACAATACAAAATAGTACCAACCAACTTTGATAATATTTGGTAAATCGTAAGCAATGAACGAGTAAACCATAGTAGTACGTTATGAAATAATGATGTAATGATGAGTATTAATACACGAGTGTGCTATTACGATACGAGGGAGGAACGAGCATCGTAAACTTTACACTAGTGTATTAATACCCAATACATTGTCTTTCATACGGTACTTTTTCTTCGTCTTTTATAAGTTACATTACATCGTTATATTAAATCGTTTCGTGGCATGCAGGATAATTGACACGCAGGATTCAGCCAAGGCCACCTAGCGGACAGCTCTTAACTCTACCCTCGCATGCCGCAGGTGGCTGTGGCTGCCAGTCCGCCTGCGAGCGAGTACTGCGCTAGTCAAGTAGGATCAAAGTGAAATTACGATTCAATTTATTTTAAATAATATTCCACGAAAAAATTACTACTAATGGAAGAAATTAAAACTGAAAAGCATAATAGAATATCACGTGTAATATTAATGTATACAATGGAACAAAACATATACTAGAACGATTCTCAATGATTAATTATCTATACTTGTTTTTTAAGCTTCTCTGTAATTGGTCAAGAAAATATATCATAATGAAATCTGCATCGAAATGAGTACCATTATGCAACTAGTCGCAGCTATCAAATCACAGTATTATACGATTGGAGTAGAGAAAATAATTTTTCGTAATATTGTACCTCGGTACAGTTACATCCACGTAGCACAGAGGACAGAAAAAAGAAAAGACATTTAATAATAATAATAATAATAATAATAATAATAATAATAATAATAATGTTTTTATTAATGGTGAGGCTCAGGCCATAGGGCCTGTTCTTCCGCCTAACCACTCAATCTACATTAATATAGAGTAGTAATATTTTAAGACGGGGAGGGCCAGCTGTACATTTACATCTGGGAGAGCAAAACTAGGGACCACCCCGGCATACGCCTTAAGCGATTGAGTAAACCCAGAAAACCTCAATCAGGATGGCGGCTAAAGGCCGAACATTTTAAAAACAAAGGGAGAAGTGAAAGAGAGGGGAAACACAGATGGAAATGAAGAAGAAAGGCCGACAGAGAAAGAAGAAAGGAGAGAGACTAAAAGGGGGGACAACTGTACATTTATGACTGGGAGTACAAGACAAGGGACTATCCCGGCGTACGCCATAAGCGATTGAGTAAACTCAGAAAAATCTCAATTAGGATGGCGGCTTAGGGCCGAACATTAATAGAGCAGAATATATACACAGTAGAGAAAGAGAAGAGAAAGATATTCGGAGGGAGGGGGGAGTCATAAAGAAAAAATGGGGAAATTTGTGAGAGAAAGGGAGGGGAGAAGAAGCGAAGAAAAGGAGGAAGAAAAATAGGCGGAAGACGTGAAGTTATTCCAGAGACGTTACATCAATGTACATTCTGTTTACATCAGCACTTTACATAAGTATAAAATCATTTTTAACACCAGAGGAGTACAATACATTATAGGTTAATAGCAACAATCATTTAAAATACAGTATTGACAGTATTCAGGAAGAATATAAAAGTATAATAGGATCCTAACATCAAATTGTTTTATACCAATATATTGCAGTAAAGATTATGATGATAATACAAAAACAGCTACGAGTATAAGTACTTTTATCTGGAACGTCGCTAGTCACTTGATGCATATTTTATTGAAAAAATTCCATTAAGATACATTGAGAATTATATGATTGTATTAAATAATTTAGAGGGTGTGATACAGAATGGAACGTGAAGAGAATCATGAGGTATGGGATGGAATTTTGAATTTAGAGAGTGCGGAAAGTACAGCATTTAGAGGGTGCGGTGACCGTGTGCTTGGAACATTTAAAGGTCGGAAACCGTTAGAAAATAAATAAATATAGAAATAAATAAATAAATAAATTGTTGAAAGTGGCGCTTTGGCCCTTGCGCTTGCAGATGATGCTGGGCTACCTGAACGACGAGGCGGCCATGCAGCGCAGCTTCGACGCCGAGGGCTGGTTCCGCACCGGGGACCTGGGCTTCTACGACGACGAGCACCGCTTCCACGTGGTGGACCGCCTCGACGAGATCATCCACGTCTCGGGCATACACGTACGCTTGCGTTCCCCGCGCACAACACCTAAGGTCCGATTAAATTAAGAAGGGGATTGACACTTGTGAGTGGAGGGGAGCGACGTTGCCAGGTCGCAAACCACTGAGCGCGTGTTACCGGTACACGAAAACAAACACTTCAAAAAATACGTGTAAAAGTGTAAAAAAATACGACAAAAGCCTAACCTCAACGCAGCTCATCACAACACAGTACACATTGCGCGCGCAGCACAGGCAGAAACGCGGGCGGCGCGGCGGCAGGGAAGTCGCTGTGCGATGCTCAAATGTTCCCCGTGTTCGGCAGTGGCAACTGAGCGACCTGACACGTCACGTTTTGTCTCTCTGGTTGGCAGCTGTCATGGAAACGGAAGAGGCGTCCTGATGTCACACAGAACTGTCAATCACCTTCTTAATTTAATCGGACCTTAAACGCGATTGGAATCTCCGCTGTGTTTCCCATGGAGTACTGGCTGGGTGGGCTCAGGGCAACAGCTGTTGCCACTGCACCGGCTCGGACCGGGTGGTCGTAGGCTTCGAGTCCCGACTGGTGTGGATTTTCGACGTTAGCCCAATAGCTAGGTCGAATTCAGCCACTGTCTGGAGGAGAATTCTAGCGACTGCATGCTCTGATCGGCCGCGTTCTTATGTTTCATCTCCTTCATTAATCTTTTCATTTCTCTTTGCCTTCCTATTTCTCTTTTCTTTCTTTCTTGTTCCTCTCCTCCACGTACGCATTTATTTTTTCCCGTCCTCCTTTTCTTTTTTGTATTTCTGTTCTTCTTTTCTTGTACCTCCTTTTTTCCATGTTTTATGGATATTTGATACCGAAACATCGATTGACAGCAAGGCGTCTGCCTGTCCGTCCGTCTGTCCGTTAGTGGCCAATGCTAGGGCCTAAACCGTTCAACCGATTTTCTACCTAGCTGATATTCCCCGATCGATTTAAATGAACTTGAGGCCCTGCGAGTTAGAAACATTTTAATTATTGTGGTTATTTTACATGGAGATTCAATAACATTTTTGAAATGTTCTCGAAAATGGCTCCAAATTTTGTGATTAATCTTTCTTAGATAGAGTTAAGAACGCTTAAAAGAATGGGGCAGGTGTCGTTTTTGTTGAAATCTCTGATTTTTTAAAATTTGCATTTGTTAAACTTTTTTTCGGCGTATTTCTTCAACTACAATATTATCGGTAGTGCTTTTTTCATTAACAGAATGTATACTTGAAAGGGCAAGTACAATTTTTCAAAAATATCTGTCGTTTTCGTGAAATTTTACAATTTTGTAAAAAAATGCGTTGAATTTAAGCAATTTGTATAGCATTATTTCTTTAAAAACACTCAAAAGTTTTTATTTAAATTTTCTCCTCGTATGTATTAAAAACAATAAAAAAAGTGGCGCTGGTTCCACTTCGGGCAAAATGCAAAATTGCAAAAAAGTTAACATTTCAAAACGAGCGAGGTAGAAGATAGAGATTTTGCTTTGAAAAAGAAAAGTTCTAAAACATCTTTAGGTTTACCGTCAGCTCTTTAAAAAAAGGTAATGAACTATTTTGTGAGAACGATTCGCGTTTGCGCAATTTCTGCTTGAAATTAATGCAATTTATAAAAAACACATTTTCTCCAAAACAGCTCTAAAAGTTTTTCGCGGATGAAACAAGAGATGCTTGAAAGAATGGCGCAGGTCTCCTTTTCGTTGTACTCTGGATTTTCGAAAATTGCAAATTTAGTACTAATGTGAGAAAGTATGTGCTGCTGCAGCTCCACTGCTTTTGTATTTCTTTGCATTCCTTTTGCCCTTTCATTTTTCTCCTTTCTCCGCTTTCCTCGTTTCTTGCCCTTAATTTCTTTTTCATTACTTATTTTTCCCTTGTTTCTTCTTTTTCTTCTTTCCTTGTTCTCTTCCGTTTCTCCATTTCTTCTTTTTCTTCTTTCATTCTTCTATTTTTCCATTCCTCTCTTGTTTTTTGTGTGTGTTTCTTTGTTCTTCTGTCTGACGGTGTGACAAAAGAAGAACAAGCTTGCTTGCATAGACACTTTCTCTTTCCTCCTTTCATTTTTTTCTTCTTCCTCGGTTTTTCCTCGTTTCTTTCATTTTTTCCTTGTTTCATTCCTCTTTCTACTTTCTTCGTCTTATTTTCCTCCTTTTTGTCGTTCATTATTTCTTCCTTATGTTTCCTAGTCATTTATTATTTTACTCTTGCTTCCTCTTTCCTTTCTGTCTGTTCTTCGTCTTATTTTTCTCCCTTTTTTGTCGTTCATTATTTCTTCCTTATTTTTCCTACTCATTTATTATTTTACTCTTGCTTCCTCTTTTCTTTTTCTGTCTGTTCTTCGTCTTATTTTCCTCCCTTTTTTGTCGTTCATTATTTCTTCCTTATTTTTCCTAGTCATTTATTATTTTACTCTTCCTTGCTGTTTTCTTTTTCTGTCTGCTCCGTTCGTCTTCTGTCTGACGGGGTGCGCGTGCGCAGACGCTGGCGGTGGCGCCGGCGGAGCTGGAGGAGCTGCTGCGCGCGCACCCGGGGGTGGCGGCGGCGGCGGTGGTGGCGGCGCCGCACGACGCGCACGGCCAGGTGCCGCGGGCCTTCGTGGTGCGGCGGCCGTCCTTCCTGCGCCTGACGGAGCGCGAGCTGCTGGACGCCGTGGCGCAGCGCACGCCGCCCTACAAGCACCTGCTGGGCGGCGTCGTCTTCGTCGACAGCCTCCCGCGCGCGCCCACCGGCAACGTCAAGCGCTACCTGCTCAAGGGCCGCTAGACAGCCATTTTGCGTCCTCTCACCGGCTACCCCGCACGGTGGAAGATATATAGGTGTGGATGATCTTGGCTGTCCGGGTGACGCCGCGTCGAAGGCTGTGTTGCCGACGTTTCGACCATCTTGTCGTGGTCTTCCTCAGGGCTGGAAGGCCTGCCCTGAGGAAGACCACGCATTCCAGCCCTTGCATTCCAGCCCTGAGGAAGACCACGACAAGATGGTCGAAACGTCGGCAACACAGCCTTCGACGTGGCGTCATCCGGACAGCCAAGATCATCCACATGACTCCGGCCGCGGAAGCCTACGATTTGATATATAGGTGTGTCAACTAGCCGCCTTTTGGACAAAATTTTTGAAGCCAGTTTGAGGCTAGTTCCTCGCTTATCCGTACGGTGCGCACGATCTGATAGGGCATTGATGATGGCGGCTCGCGCATGTAGTGGCTTCCACCAGAGGTTACAAAGCTATTAAATGGATCACCATCTTGTCCCAAAAATGCCCAAGTCGTTCGCAGCGCTTGCATAGCGAGAACTGTGAGAACTAGCCTCACATTAGCTTCAGTTTTAGACCGGGAGTGAACCCACCTATATCTCTTACACCGTGGTACCCTGGCATGCCGGAATTTAGAAGTTAAGAGAAAGTTATACTAATTGGGGGATGATAACAGATTTTCGAACATATTAACCTTCCGACGGGCGCGCGGCAGCCCTCGTTGCTGCCTTCGTGCGTTTATTGTTCTCAAAGGGAGTACGGCTATTTGACATGTCAGGGGGCTTTAGTATTCTCACTTGGCAACATTCTAAACGAAACGCAGGAATCTCCGTTCCTTTGCCAGCTCCGTATCATTCGTAAACAAGATTTGAAGGTAAAAATGTTCGGACTGCAGCAATTCTTTCTCTACCGCGCCCACTCGTGTAACTATTTTTAGTATTCCAAACGAACATTTTACTAATTCAGGTTGTTTGTTTACGTGTATTTTCAATCACTGTAAGCCAAATTAAAGATATTAGAATGGTTTTAGGTGATTTCGTTCTATTACTTGCAGATTATTTTTTGTTTCTCTTTGCTCAAACTTGTGTAACAGAAAAAGAAATCAGGCATCTTCTTCAGTAACTGGAAACGGCTTATTGAAAACCTATTAATGCTTTTCTTAAGTTTGAGAACGGTAGACTGTTTCATTTACTTAATTTGTCTGTTTAATAACAATTTCTAGTTAATTTTATTTTTATTTTTCATATTATATTTTGTTTTCGGTTTTCTGAAACAGTGTGTTATTTATTATTCTATACCTAAAACTAGCTACATTTCTGTTATTTGTAGAATGTTAACATTAAAAATGCAATGAAGAATAGTTGTAACGTTTTGTTCTTCCGTCTTCAATTAAACAATAGAAGTGTGGAGGGTGCAAAATACTATTATCCGGAGGCAGCATGCAGTGCTCTTATGCGCCCGCTTATGTATCAAAGGCGCAAGGTTAATACTTATTGCTTAAAGTGAGAGCTCCCAAAATGCTCTTTGATCCTACAGTTCCAACTCTTCTTTAACTGGATATAAAATGGCGGAATCGGTGGTGCAAAAGAATGCGCTACACTACATCTACGGAATGTTAAAGGGCTCCCCACGTCCCGCGACCTACCTCACCCCAACCACCAAGCACCAAACGCACGCTCTCAGCGAGTACACTCTAATTAGTGCCCCTTGTGAAGGGCGCCTATAGCACGTGCCATATCTGCCATACCGTAGGTACGTCTATGCACACATGCCCCCTCGCACCTACCAGCTCACACATAGTTATTCGCGTTTTCTTGGACTCCAAAATTTCAACCCACACTCCTTTACTAACAATAGTTGAATTATGAACAACATGTAATAAGGAACGTTGTTAACATTTATTGACATGCCATTTTCTCTCCCGTTTGATAGACTATAATACGATAACTAGTAATTGAATCGAAAATGACCTACAAACTTCATATAATAGAATTACTGTTAAAATAATTGCTCCAAGTGCTCAAGAAAATGAGCGATAGTTATTCACGCGCATACACTAATATGCACAAACAAGTTTGCTCGCACTTTCGCATCGAGGGTGCAGCGTCGTTTCGGTAGAAACTTCACTTTAAACATTGAGTCGTCTACTTTCAAAACTGCGTTTTTCTTTTAAAAACATTCAGATTATGTCATGTTCTATTTATCGATACACAGATATATCATTTCGTTAACTTGTAGCACCGATTAATAGTTTGAATACATTGATTTTGTGACGTAAAAGAAGTATTTAGAAAAATTCTAGATTAATACCGAAATCCGAATCGAAAGAATAAATATCAAGATACGCGCTTATCTACTGAGCACCTATCGCAACACTTTGTTTATCAGATTTTCCAAGCACGATTATTTCAAAACCAGTTATATCACGTGGCACTCTATCAGATAACTCGCAAAATAATATTACTTTCTCTTTGAGAGTTCATAATGCCTTCTTCTACGAAGAAATTTCCCCTAGCATTCCGCCAATCTCGTACCTTATCGTAAAAAACGAAAGAAAACCTTTAATTGAAAATGCACATTTAGGGGGAGGGGATTCTGAAAAATATAGTAAAAGGAACGTATTTAGTTTTGAAACTATAAGACTCATTGTATATTTTTAGAGATTATCAATAGTTAGTATGAGCGATTTCCTGTCACTTTTCAAAATTTACGTAACAATAAATAAAATTAAGATCTAAATAATTTTCAATGTAAAAAAGAAAATCGAGACGACCTCGTACCACCACACCGGGAACGCCACGCACCTCTACTTAATGTCATCTAGGCATGCACTTCCCATCTCGACATACAAACAAACGCTAAGTACCAAAGGTGACTCCAAATTGAGAAAGGAATGACGTGTATTGTCAAATTTTCATAACATGTAATAAAAATTAACGTATTTAAAAAAGTGATATTTTAAACATTTAATGCAAATGTTGTTAACTGTTTCTTCTGGAAAGGTTAATAAAAATATTGTTTATATGTTTTATTTTAAAACTGCTAATTAAAGTGTAAAAATCAAAAGTAATGCAATGTGTAAATTACTTTTTAAAATAAAATTTTTTCCACTACTTCAAAAAATATCCCTGGTTGATTATTCTTCAATCTGATATTGCAATAAGAAGCCTTACAAATTACACATTTTATAAATATTATTCAAGAATATCAAATTTGATATGTGCACCAATGCAAATACTCTTCTAAGCAAACGTTTTAAGTGACTCTATAACCTACGTCACTCCTTTGCTGGAAATAGATCATGTAGTTCTTCGACCATCAAAACACGCCAACTTGTTCATAAGACAAGAGGAAGAAAGGCCCTTCTTTATGATCTTCAAACCCTAGCCTTGTACAAGAGATGAACAGTTTTCTAAATAAATGATAAGTGATATGATTTGTATGACGGAGAAATGATATAATGATAGAGTCGAAAAACGATAACGTTATACGGGAGAGGTGGCTCAAGGCATCAAATAATGTATTGCCTCAGACCGGGTGGTCCTAGGTTCGAGACCTGACAGTGGCAGGACATTTTTTGTGTCACTAGTCAGATAGCTCGAATTCAGTCGCTGTCTGGAGGAGAATTCTAGCGGCCGGCTGCAGCTGATCCGATAGCTTTTCCGTGGCTTCTTCTAGTCAGCACCGGGCGAATACAGGAGCAGTACCTACAAACGCGGCCACCGATCGCGCACGATCTTACCTTCCTCTTCCTAGTCCATATCACCTCTTACTTACCCTAATATGCACTACACTACCACTTACGCCGGGAGACCGGTCGAGAGCTTAGAGCTTGTCCTGGCTGACGCGGAGCCCCACTGGTTGGAGATAATTAGTAGGGGAAAATCCTGCAAGCCGCCGGTAGGTCGACACCGGATCTCGCCATCCAGCGGGGGAAGATAACTGCAACGTCCCGAGGAAAACATTCACTATACTTACGGGGTTGATGTCCTTATCATTTGATGCGCCCGGAATCACTAATAATCAACCAGTCAGACATCCCAAGACTGTGAGGGGTTCTGTTGTCACCACAAATTCCACATCGATGCGGTCGAGAACCGAACGAAGGGCCCTAGTTTGAAAGGATGAGAGCTAGTCATTTCGCGACGAGTCATGTGCGAAACTCCGTGAGAGAGAGACCATAAAATCACATTTAGTTTAACGACCGCGATGCTCATATATCTCATGGAATACTAGAAAAAGTTCGAAACAAAAATGACATTTCTTGAAAACAGGGACAGTGATACTTGATAATCGATGTACATTGTGCGGATGAATGTTTTCTGAGGGTATTTACATAGAGTTTTTTGACTCAACCTCTGTATTCCTTGCTCTGAGACACGGCAGACATCTCTGTACTCATATACATTTATTACTCTTTGCTCTCCATGTTGCAAAGTCTTTGGAGACACAGCTGCTGCATAGCTCTTTCGCATTCATTGCACAGAGAGAATTATACGGGAATTTCACAAGTTCATTGCACTCGCAAAATTGTAAATGTTACAATAGTAAAGTATTTTTCAATTTGTTATTGTGTGGTAAGGGAAGAGTCATTATGTACTATAATACAAGGTGCTTCAAGAACTATTCAAGACACGTTTTAGATGTGTTCATCGACCTGTAAGTAAAATACACCTGTAAGTAACATAATTCACTTCTCCCCAGCTCGTCACACACAGTTTTTAACTGTTTTTGACCTAAATAAATAAATAAAAATATGTTGCTTTGTATCAGGATTGCATACGTTTGAAAATGTTTGCTGCAATATTATCTGGTTTGACGTTGTTTGCACATGAGATAAGTTCCAGAATTTAGAATGTATCTCCAGAGTGAAAATATGTCAAAACTTGTATGGGGCATAACGTTTTTTATTAAGAGAGTAAAGTAGTTAATTGTATTTTCTCAATGTTTCAAAATGTAAATGGGAAATATGTATGTAATGGTGAGGAATTCAAAGAAATTAGAATGGTTGTAATTATTTTCTGTTGATGTTTATTTCTTAACTTTGGAGAATACCTATCAAAATAGATAAAAATACTTCCATAAAGTGTAGTAGTAATTAAATATACAATTTTTTGTTTCATGTTAATTGCATATATATCATCTTTAAAAAAAATTAGAATTGCTTCTGGACGTCAAAATAATGGAAAGGTGCTTTCTTTCACAGGGAAACTAACTCAGGAGTACTGTCATGTCCTTAAGTAGTAAAAAATTGATGAATTTGTTTGCTTTTATTGAAATATGAATGTCAGTGAAATGTTTGTTTTGTGCAACTTGTTTTGTTTATTTATAATGGTCTGTCTGTAAAAGCAGAATATGTGTGTGTGTGTGTGTGTTCATCAATTTATTTGACCTCATTGCTAGATACAAGCTAAAGGCAAATATTGTCAGCTATTTATTTTATTGTCAGCCAATTATTTTAAACTAGTAGCATGTTATATCAAAATCTTCTCTACTATTAACCGGAATATTAAAAAAATAATAAAACAATTCTTAACATTATTTCCAAATATGCCGTAGCACAATTTAAGCTTTGGCCAACACTTGCTCTCTCTCGCAGTCCGGTCGCCCTTAAACCTACTTGAAGATGGATTGTATGGGGACCAAAAATCACTTCAGGTCTTAAGGATGAAAGTAAGAGAAAATTTGGGAAAGCAAGTTCGGAAGGTTCATAGTAATGCTAGGTTATTTTGCGCCTCAGGCAAAATGAAATTATTGCGCGGCGGGGGGGGGGGTTCTCAGTGGGTTGTTGCTTACAATTAGATGACGTCACGCGATAGCAAGGCTCCAAGGAAGAAGCTACCCATCATTAGATATTTGCTATTTACTGATAGGGTTATGGAACAGCAACTTTTTTCATGTTGTTATTTGAATTTCCGTTGTACTGAACATCAATACTACTGTGTTAATAGATTATTCGCCAAGACATTTTGGTAAAATATTTGATATTTTACAATGCTATATGAGAATACTTTACTTGTTCTTGGGCTATGTGCATGCTACTTTCTGGAAAATCATTTTGTGTGAATTGTGTTCGGCAACTTTTTACTACTGCTTGCCACTAGTATTTCATGCTTCTCTTATTTCGTAGTGAAATTTGTATCAATGAGGCACTGCAATTTTTCCCTTACTTTTTTATGAGGTAAGCACTTGAGACTGAGTCATAGCTTTGAATTTCTCCTTTTTGACGAGATTTTGAGTTATTATGAAATGGAATGAGACTTGTCGCATTTTTGTTAATTTTGATGCATTGCCGAAATTAGGGTGCGTCTAATCCTAACGCATTAACTAAAATTTTCTCTATATATGAAAAAATTAACTCCATAAATATTTTCTATGATTCTGTTGCTCCCAAAAGCTAGAACCATTTGCGTAAATATACAATTTCGAGATTTTCTTTTCAAACCCACATGGGCCAAAGAGACCATCTTTATTTACAGAGGACAGTTTACAATAAAAAATCATAAGTTGTTTTCTTAAAAAAGTCGTCAAGACTTTACTACAAAATTTCTCCAAAATATGTCTGTTACATTTTGATTCTTTCCTTTTAGATTTCTCTTTTGCACTTAATTTCAGCCGTGTTACTTGTCGGCGACAACAATTTTCTCCATGAAAAATGAAACTCTTTCCTGTTGCTTCCGGGGCGAACGTACATGGAACGGTGGCAGCGGCGGCATCACACAGTTGCTGAAGTCGTCACCAGATCGCGCTAGCGACAGTCGTCCTTCTTCGGGATTTTGATCTTGACTGGAGACACGTAGGGATCATCGCACGACAGCATGCCGGCGTACACCCTGAGCTTGTCGTTCGGGGGCTCGGTGTCTGGAAACACCACCTGGCCCTTGACCTTGTACTCGCAGTACGGCATTGTGAAGACCTCTGAGAGGCACGCCCTCCTCACGCACTTGGCCATCCTCATGTTGGCCGCGTCCGCCTTGACCGCCTTCAGGCCCTTGTTGGCGCCCAGGTGCAGGGAGGCCCTGATAGCGTTCTTGCAATAACCTGCGCAATCCGACTAAATAAATGTAGTGATACTCCAACAGCACACACTTTCTCGTATTATTTCTAAATTTGCAATTTTCGAAAATTATGCGAGTTTAACGGGAATTTAACCCGAAAATGGGATCCGCGCCATTCTTTTATGCATCACTTCTTCTATCCATAGAAAAAGTTGAGAGAAATAACTTGGATCGTTTTTTGAGAGAAAAAAGTTTAACTTAATTTTAAATTGCCTACATTTCGCGCCAAAATACGTGAAAGCTACTCATATTTCAGAAAAATTGAAGATGAACTGAAGATGAACAACCCGAAAATGGGATCCGCGCCATTCTTTTATGCATCACTTCTTCTATCCATAGAAAAAGTTGAGAGAAATAACTTGGATCGTTTTTTGAGAGAAAAAAGTTTAACTTAATTTTAAATTGCCTACATTTCGCGCCAAAATACGTGAAAGCTACTCATATTTCAGAAAAATTGAAGATGAACTTCATTAAAGATCCGTCTTTAGGGAACAGATTTCATTCAGGAAATAAATCTCTATCTTCAAAATTATAGTTGTAGGCAGACGCCCCCCCAAAAATTACACTTTGTACTTTTCAAAAAATCTGGGATTTTAACGAGCATAAGACCTCCACCATTCGTAAGCTGCACGTAACCGTAACAGTATTCGTAAGCGTAAAAATTTGGGGCAATTTTTTTGAAAATTTACTAGGAGTTTTATGTAAAGTAACTTTTATTAAGATGGATTCTGGCTAGACCACGTGTTACAGTTTTTTTCTAAATTTGCCATGCCGCTGCCGCTGAGTGCCGCATTATCATTCCGCTGAATGATCTGTCTTCAGCTTGTTATTCCTGTGTGTAAAATTACTTTTCTCTAACTCGTTATGTAGTCAAAATCCATGTCTTGATACCGAAAAATCGATTGATGACGAAACCTAAGTCAGTCTGTCCGTTCCCGGGCCAGTTCGTCAGTCTGAGTCTACGTAGCTCTTAAACCGTTTAGACGATTTTCTCAAACATTGAAATTTCCCGATCACTTTAAAGGAACTCGAAGCTCTGCGTCTATGAAACGGATATTTTGATGCTGTGGGTTATTTTACATGAAGCTTAAAAACATTTTCAAAATTTTCGGGAGGTGTGGGGGGGACAGCTTCGCCACGCCTCCCGAGGTAAGCGACGCCATGATGGTTTTTTCTAGGCTGGTCGACCTATAGTATATTTTGCTTTCATTTTAAATCGTTTGTAGAAAAAAGTTTGCAATTAGCGAACAAATTGGTTTCCTACGAGAAAGCTTGTGCCATTCTGTAGCAGCACTAGTTTCTTATTACGAACCGACCTTTTCCCTTGTAGTCGGGGTCCTCGGTGACGAACGCTAGGTCGAGAATCTCCTTGACGCACAGCTGCTCGAAGAGGTCGAGTCGCTTGTGAACCGTCAGGAGCATGCGCTTAATCTCCACGAGGAAGGGGTCGTCATCCTTCTTCCCTGCAAATCATAGAGCGTCAGGGTTACCAGATGCGTTGCGAGCTCTTTCCCCACCACTACTGCGGAATTCATCCATATCACGTCTCCAATGAAATAAAATTCTCCAACTTTGAAATGAAAAATATCCTCCAAATTATGGACCAACAACACGAGTTGTACCTGACGATTGTATTGGCCTTACCCTCAAATTAAAAAAAATTCAAATCAACCAACCATCGTCCTTTCAGCTGCCCTATCTTTGTTTTTCTCATATTTTCCCTATGTCTGTCGTTTATCCCTTTTTGATATATTAAAACAAGAGATAATAATGTGTTTATTTTTTATTCAAAATTGTTATAGCTCAACCAACTTGAGAATGATGTTTACAGGAGCGCGCCACCGTCTGTGTTTACAACCGAAACGAAAGAGACGGAGATAAAAGGATACTCAATTCCAAATTAAAATAGTACCGTGCCAAACTATTGCGAAAGAAAGCGCGATTTATTTCGTTGCAAATCTAATATATACCCAATTAATATTTGGACATGTCTGCACCTCATATTGGAATAAATAAAAGTATACTTTTCTCTGCAAAACGATTCAAAATTTTGAAACTAATTCTTTCGATGAGTAGTAATATTCATATAAATCGTTTATTTGAACTTAAGTAGTTTCTCAGGATATATACCAAATAAAATTCTTTTTTATGTAAGGAGTAACTACCACCATAATGAAGAATATTGTAAATACTTATGACAGTAAAGTTAATGTTTTTTTACTTGACTGCAAACCGTCTAAATCCTATGGAAAAAAAGATGAAAGAAGAAGAATACAAAATGTTTAAATTCAATGAATAAGTTTTAAAAATGCAATATAAATAGAACTCATTATAATAGTTTTGTACTAGAACGGTGAAAAGTAAAGAAATCATCTTAAAGGGACAAAAATAAAACAATCAGTGCAAATCTTGCATAGTGTGTCTCTGAAGTTATATTTTATCAGCTGATTCACAACCTGTATGAAGGAGGCCTTGGTGATTCCGTAGGAGCAGTCTTTGAACTCGCTTCCCGCTCCTGGCGACTTCTGTTAGCTAAACTGACTGCAAAGAGCCGTGTTTTCACTGCTAGTTCCACGACGGGCCACAATCGCAGCCTTCATTTTTCGCTTGTTCGAGTTATAAGAGAATAATATCTCAATCTCGACTCCGGATGAAAGTAATTTCCTCCAAAAAATCCCCAAACATTTCCCTGTCCATTTATATTCCCCATTCTTTCCCCCGCGACGAAAAAAGAATCCCATTTTGGTAATCAAATTCCTCAATCTGGCAACCCTGAGCGTGCACCTAGTTTCAACTACCCTGTCCTCTGTACTCTCTACCCTCCCCTCACGTACGTAAGCCCTGATTTACTCTCTGCGATTGAAACATATGCCTTCTCAGCATTTGGAATGGAGAGCGATTGCTGGGAAGATTGCCCGAAGTAACATAGCGTGTTAGAGAGATCAAGAGAGGAATGAGGAGAGGTCTCCCAGAAGCTGAATGAAGAGGAGAAGAAATAAAGAAGAGAGAGGAAGCAGACTAAAGAGAAGAATGGAGATGGAATGGAAAAGAGTAAGGGAAGAGTGACGGGATATGCAAAAGTGTGGAGGAAGAAGATTGTGAGATGAACGCTGAAAGAATAAGACGAAGAAGAAGAGGAGGGATCAGACAGTGCTGAGGAGCTCCATGAAGAGAGGAACGGGGAGAGGACTCACAGAAGCTAAATAGAAGAGAAGAAGGAATAAAGAAAAGAGAGGAAGTAGACCGAAAAGAAGAATGAAGTTGGAATGGAAAAGAGGAGGGGAAGAGTGTTGGGGGAGTGCAAAGCGGGCAGAGAGAAGATTGTGAGATGAACGCTGAAAGAAAAAGAGAATGAAGGAGAGGGATCGGGCCGTGCGGAGGATCTCCATGAAGAGAGGAACGGGGAGAGGTCTCACAGAAGCTAAATAAAGAGAAGAAGTGAGAAAGGACAGTCAGGAAGAAGACTAAAGAGAAGAATGGAGACAGAATGGAACAGAGTAAGGGAAGAGTGATGGGAGTATGCAAAGCGGGCAGGAAGAAGATTGTGAGATGAACGCTGAAAGAAGAAGAGGGGGATCAGAAGAGAGGAACGGGGAGAGGTCTCACCGAAGCAGAGGATGTCGGCGTCGTGGATCCTCTCGCAGGGCAGCACGCGCGCCAGGCAGGCCGCCACGATGCAGCCGCCGCGCTGCTTCTTGTCCATGCCCACCAGCACGGCGCTGCTCAGCCCCTCCTTCAGCCGGTTGTTGACCCACTGACAGAATTGCATCTCGCGCTTGCCCTTGTCCTTGAAGCACCGCGCCATCTGGCTCGTGCGGAACACGCCCATCATGTGCTCCACCACGTCTGGGTACCTGCCAACCACCGAATCCGCAATGGTTCCGTTATGTTCAGAAAATGAGAGTTTTACGTCCACTTAACAACAATTTATTTCAACTTCCGTTACAATGTTGTGAGACGTGTTTATAAACAACGCGTCGCCTGCTTCTCACTCGTGCGCCTCCTGACACGACTCTACTCCCGTGCGTCGCGTGGCACGGCTCCAGTCCCGTGCGTCCCGCGGCACGATTCCACTCTCGTGCGTCCACTGGCACGTTTCCACACGCGTGTACCTCCCGGCACAACTTCACGCACTGACTGGCCTGTTGGCTGAGTCCCTTACAGACTGCCGTCGAAGTGCTAGCTCCTCTTATTGGGTAGCGCCGAGCACAGTGAAACGCGCGTCCCGGCTCGTCTCTATCGGGCCGTGTCCCGGGCTTACTGATGCTGCCGCCTGTCTACAAATAAGCGAACTGTCTTGCCCTGTACGCGCCAATTTAAAATAGTGAGCGCAGACATTTCAGGTTACGTCTATCGATGTCACAGCAGTGCCTCTGACCGGGAGGTCCTACGTTCGAGTCTCAACGGTGCGGCAGGATTTCCGTTACTAGATACATAGTTAGATCGACTTCAGTTGCTATCTAGAGGAGAATTCTAGCGGCCGGCTGCTCTGGTATGTAGCTTTTCGTAATTTATCGGATCAACACCAGGCGAATGTCGGAGCAGTACCCTAACAAATGGAACACGGACCGCGAATGCTGAGACGGTCCCTGTTTTCCTTCTGGACAAATTTAACTTCTCTGTGTACGTTTTCTAAGAGTTCACTGGGAAATATTGATATTCAAAATATTGTTCTCCATGTTCTCGCTGCAGGAAGTCGATTCCTTCATGAAGGACACGATAAGGGATAGTATCCAAACGTTGTAGCTAATTTGCCTTTGCAAATACTTTTTATTTCATCAGAGAGAATATTTTCTTAATAATTGTTGTCAAAAACGCTCATTTCCATCTCTGTACACAATTCAACTGTTATAAGGATAAGGGTAGGGTTCCCAGAATTTAAGAAAACGTGAACACAATACACTGTTTTCCATTGTACGTCATTCAGTTTTTAACTGTTTTTTGACGTTAAATAAATAAACTAAATATAAAGACCCGACCCAAAGAAAACTTTTCTACGAATTTTTTTAATGTATCTTTTGTTTCAGATAGTAGGGAAATCTTTACACGTCTAAGAAACCATTTACTATAAACTTTCTGGTTTTAATTACCCACAGAATAAGAGCTTTCGTCAATATCTATAAAACTAGTTCTAGAGCAAAGACGTTACACTTCCCTGACAATAAACAGTTCGTCAAATACAACTCTGGAGAAAATAGCTAAATAGTCAGTAGACAATATCACTATAATCAAACAACTTAAATAGTAGTGGCGAATTATAAAATAGTTACTGAAGATGGCGCAGAAAACACTAGATAATTTGGTTATCTTCCAGTGGTCTTAACAGATATTTTAAAGAAACTTGTAATTCCAAAGGGGAGCATTTTGATAGGTTTGTGTTACTCTACATAAGGAAACATGAACTGAAACGTTGACTAGGATACTATTTTTAACTTTTTTGATGTTAAAAAAATTAAATAAATGAATAACCCCTGAACATAGTTCCACGGAAGGTTCTGGTACTCCGGTCTCGTTCGGCCCACTGATCCTGTGCGTCACCTGCAAAAGCAGCGTGTTTAACTCACCTCTTCTTAGGTATTGGCGACAGGACGCAAGAGTTATCCTTTTTTTCCTTTTTCTTGCCACCGCAGTCCCTCTTTTTTTCCTTCTTCTTGCCACCGCAGTCCTTCTTTTCTTTCTTCTTGCCACCGCAGTCCCTCTTTTTCTTCTTTTTCTTGTCGCCGCAATCCTTGGCGTAGAAGCGACTGCAGTAGCTGAGAGGTTCCACCACCGGAATGTGTTGTCCCACGGCCAGCCATCGCACCTGCGAACACAGCTGAGAAATACGCACAGATGAGACATAAATGCGTTAGAACAGCGCATACTTTCTCGTATGATTTGCAACGGTTACGAAATATAACAACGGTTGGATCCATACATTATGTTTCAAACGTGCAAATTTAGTTTACTAGGCTGGGATTTGAAATGATACGCAAATGCTTCTCGGAACACCATCTTGCACACTAGCCCACCATGCCAATTACGAGCAACTAATTACATCCGTACGAGCAACGATCCTCACATCAAAGAGTTTTATAATTTTTGAAAGGAGTGGAATGCCTCCACCCCATAATCATGCCTTAAAACATTCATACCATACGCTGGTTTCAAACCTACAGTCGGTGTGTTTCAAAGCCGTGTCCATGAGTAGGTGGACGGATGGGTAAATGGACGGACTGTCGGGCAGACGGATTGACAAACTGTCAGACGGAATAACAGACGGACTGTATGTCTGTCCGACAGACGGACTGTGTGAAGACGGATAGTCGGATACATGGACGGAAAGGCAAGACGGTCGTTCTGAAAAAAAAAAACACTTCTTTCGTGTGAGGGAACCCCAAAGGCATATTTCCAGTAATGCTAGTCCTTATACGAGAATTTAAAAAAACAACTTATTTCAGTATCAAGGACTGAACATGGATTTTGACTACGCAACGTTTTCAAAAATAGTAATTTACTTCTTATAGAAGGAAGATAAATCCACATTTTCGGTATTAAGGTGCACAAAATATTTCTATCGAAAAAATCGGCAACTTTGAGACAATACTTTACAACTATCTCTTACTGCGTAATATTAAACGAGATAATAAAGACTATAGCCTTACATGAACTTTGTTCTTGTAAACTTCAAGAAAACGCGTATCCGATTTCGTATCTTGACTTGGAAGATAACCTGAAGAATCAACGCACTTGGCGCTGTCATGGGAAGTGTGATAACCTTTTTTATAAGTTGAGGTTTATACTAGAGAGCACTTCAATGATTTATTTTACTTGATATTAACGTGTGGAAAATATATCGCTTGGTTGACGCAAGGTAGTCTTTTAGTCCCCAAAACGCTCAACCGTTCAACATCGCGACGAAAATTTTCATTGCACTCTACATTCTTGTCTTGTTGTCGGCTCCGGATATGCTCAAGTGCTTGAAGAAATGTTCCTGTGAGTACGGTAATACCTGGGATTGTTCATTCCTTGCAAAGAACATCATATGCGGCCAGACGAGAAATGATCCAGTGATACTTGGCTGCTTTAACACAACAATTTGCGACAGATACCTAAATCCAATTCATACACGAGTGTTATCGATACAATTTGCTGGGATTCAACAAGTTGGCATTCTTTTATTTTGCCAGCGTGAAGTACCTCGATGTAAGTAGAAATTATCTAAAATCATTGAACAGTCTATCTTAGAATACCATCCAAACATTTGTTGCAAATGACAAAGAAATTTCTGATATAAAAATCGATACAAGTGCTTTTTATGAAGAGTGAACGTATTCTTGCCCGCAATAAAATAACAAGTATACCTCCGAGCCCGTTTCGTAGCACAGTGACTTACATATATCTTTCCGGAAATACTCTTTCATTTCTTAGGAAGTTTTCTATAAACTCTTTAACCTGAAAATACTTCATCTCAACGGCACTCAACGACTCTCTGAGATAGTAAATGGTACGCTCAGTAGAGTCAGTTCTTTGCAGCATCTCTCCCTCAACGAAAAAAATTAACGAATCTTCCCGAGAACATTTTTGCAACCCTATAAAATCTGGAGACGCTGTTTCTTCACTTCAACAATATAAGTGAGCTTCCACTGGGTATATTTCATAACCTCTTTAGTCTGCAACTTCTCAACCTGGACCATCTGTACTTCGAATCCTTCGTGAACATTCCTTCTTAATAAAAAGAGCGAAAATATTGAAATCATCAACTTATTGGACATTTTGTTGTGTTATGGAATGTATTTGAGATCGATATAATATTATTCGGGGGTGAGTGAAGGACGAAATTAAACATTGTTCTCTATTAGAACTTGACACTTTGAGGGGGAAAAAGGAAATACGGAACACATTGAACACAATGAAATTTCCGTAATTTCCACTATTTCCACTAACACAGTTATATCTTACGAAATACAAGCTTAGTTTATAAATGCATAGAAAGAATGAAGATGAAACAAGGATCAATAAGTAGGCGCATAAACTGTAGCATCCGTTGCGCGATGGTTGTCACTGTATATTTATTGTCATGCAATGCGAAACAGAATTTTGCTTAAAGAAATAAAACTTTTTGACGTTAGAAAAGTAAAATTATTCTTCATTTTAATGTATTTCGAAATATATATGTAGTTTCCCCGTTGGTTAAATGTTATGGTAATCATGTCAAAGTTGTAAAAGAAAATCAGGTCTTTAATCTTCAGAAAATTCAAACCTGACGTCAATGCAAAAATTTGGTTTCCCTTAAATGCGGAAAAGTCCGTATAAAATGAGAAGGTTTTTGATAGCAAATGCACATTCGCTAATGATAGACTACTAATAACATGTAAATACTGATCAGTAAAGTAATACTTACGGCGGTAATGGTCCTTTGCAGAATTGACGACATTATGTATTATTTTTGTACATTTGTTTTATAATATATTAGAAAATATTGTACATATTCCTAAAACCGTAAAAATTACATGTCTGAAAGTCTTTATCGAAACAAACTACGGTGTTAGTTCTTTTATTTTGACAGTAAACAAGTTGTTGCGAAGACAGTCATTGTTTTGCTGAATTACGCCCTCTGCCAAGTCCTTCTCTATGTTAGTCATTCTCCGGGATAAATTACATTCTAATATAACTACCGAACTAGAGGAAGCGGAGATTCTTTCCTGGAGATGAAACCAGGAGAAAAAAGTCGGTGAGGTATTTTTTTCAGCCTTCGTCTTCTTCAATGATTGGTTTAAAGCAATTCGCGAAAATAATACTATCAAGGAAAGTAAATTTACATGTGAAGACGTCTTTAATAACATCTAGACAGAAATTGGAAGTGTTTAGAAACGTGTTATTCTACAACTTTCAAAAATCAGTTTATGTTTTGATCAAAATATTTACTTACAACCCGTACGAATCAAGCTAAAAATAAAGTCTGAAAATTTAAAATGAACATAATTTGAAAGTAGTGATGCAAACAGAATATCATTACAATACAGACTGTCATTACATTGCCGCCTTTCAAAATGAATTGAGAACTAGAAATGTGCATCTTTCTGCAGTAACTGTAATAATGAAGAATTTTTATAAGAATTAAGGTTAGCGTTTTTTCGTTTGCCAGTTTGCACAATTCGTTTTAAAATTTTCAGTTTCTTGGAAGCAAAGATTTTTATGTTTGAACTATCTTGCCGATAAATTTTTATCTTTTATGCGACAATTAGTCAAAATTTGGTACTTTACGTATTGCTGATACATAGTTGGCGAATTTTGACAGAAGGTACAAATATTTATTGCATAGAGAAAATAATTATTTGTAAATATTTTTAATATAAACAGCGCAGTGCAACAGAATTTTCCCAATACCTGTATGTACATAATTTCTATATGCGACCGGGTGGCGACTTATATTTTTCTTTTCTAAAGCAATAAGTGTAACTTTTATTTAAACAATGTATTTTATTTATTTTATTCTTATTTATTATTGAATTAGTAATATATATCTGTATCCATTAGAGAAACCTACTTCAACGACTTCAATTGATATTCTAGTGACTTTTACTGTATTGTTCTTTTATGTTTAGATCAAGTAAGGTGTAGTAAGTATTTAAAACCTTCCTTTTAAGTATAAACAACTTATACTTAGCGAAGTATAATGTAAGTACAGTGGTTTCCAACTGTCAGTTTTTTCAACTTCCTCCAGTACTACGGACAGCTTGTTTCTACGGTGAAGATTGGTATTTATACAGAGAGAATTGCCATTGTTCTTGTCATCCCAGAAACAGCTGCATTTCACAAGCTTATATGAATAATTCCGAATTAAAGAAACTTAGCTATCATTGAAGCCCAGGACGCCAGATGTTCAGTGTTGTGAATACATTGTTTCAAGTGTGAAAAAGAGAAAGAATAAGCCGTAATTTAGTTGTTACGGAATGACTGTATTCAAAGTACATTACAGATTATGTATCGAACTATGGCACTGTATCTCGTACATGCTACTCTACTTCCGTGTTTGTAATTGCTAATTAGAAACAACTTCGGGATAAGTAGTTAAGAAATATATGGTTAAACGTTCGGGGTTAGGGAACATTTTCCCTGTTTTAAATGGAGATTTTATTATTTATATACCGAGACAAAACCTGCTTTTGGGTAGATTTTTTGGGGAACTACAAATATAAAGATTAACAATTGTCCTCTTTCAAAAGAAATCAATCATTTCAGTTAAATATACGTTTTAAAAATATCCCTAAAAACTTAACAGGATAATGCGAAATTTTCTGAAGCACTGTATGGTGAGATCGGGCGCCGACCTACATGTCGACGAGCGGGACCCGGCCCTATTGACCTTAGCAATTGACGCGCCGAGAAATATTAATCTCTGAATCAAATCTAGTTGAAGGCACTCTGGCGGGCATGAAGGCGTAAGCTTCTCCATCAACTATGTTCGTCAACCTATTACGGCATTCCACTCTCGTTTTCCCTCCCTCCCTAATTCCTTTTTTCGCTCTCTTTCTCTCCCTCTCTCACTTTCTTTCTCCTCTCTCTCTTTCTCTCCCTTTCTCTGTCCATCTCTCTTTCATTCTCCCTCTCTCTTACGCTTTCCCTCCCTCTCTCTTTCTCTCTCTCCCCTTATCTTTGTCTCCCTCTCTCTCCCCTTATCTCTGCCTCCCTCTCTCTCCCCTCATCTCTGTCTTCCCCTCTGTCTCTCCCTCTCTTCTTCTCTTTCTCTCCCTCTCTCTGTTTCTCTACTTCCCTCTCTTTCTCTTCCCCTCCCTCCCTTTCCCTCTCTTTCTTTCTCTCCCCTCTCTCTTGCTCTCCTTCTCTTTCCTTTCTATCCCTTCCACCTTCTCTCTCTCTCTCACTCCAGTAACGCTTCAGTCCCAGACAGGCTCTGGCTTCGCAACCGCTTACTCGCAGAACAGGCTAATTCTTTTCTGCAAGGTGATTCACAATTAACTTCGACTTCTGACACTTCTCACTGGCTCACAATAGTGTGATATCCGTTCTTTTGAAATCGTAAGCATGTTTTCGTTAACGAAGAGTAATGAGTGACGTACCTTCGACATACTTTCGACATACACAGCAACAAGCCAGAAGGAAAAGGGCCCTACGAAAGTGATGTCCTTATGGCGCACTTAGCCAACCACGCCGTTTCTTTTCTTTTCTAAATGTCGTAACTCCAGTGATTCTGTTTCTACTTCTTCTAAAAGAAAGTTATTTTAGAGTTAGTACCAATATCGACGATAAATGTACATGCGAAACAATCTAGAATAGTAACGCTATTTTTAGAGCATATTATGAAACGATGAAAAATTGATGGGTATTTGAACAAGAGTATGAAGTGATATTACGGTAACGAGTATCAGAAACTTCATACAAGTGTATTTAATACCCGTTACATCGAGTTTTATACAGTACTTTTTTTGCCACTATGTTAGCTGTAATGATATGTTTGCTATGCTATGTATTATACTACGACTATGTTAGCTACGCTAGCTATGTTGAACTTTTACATTGAACGGTAGCTGGCATACAATATTCATCCAACGCTACCTAGAGACACTCACTTAATAGGTTTCCCCACTGGTTTCGTTAAGCTTCAGCGGTGCACGAATGAAGCTATGATTAAAGGTATTAAACGATATGTTGTGAAAGTTCAGCATCTGTTCTTATTTCCCATCTACTTAATAAAAGATTTACTCCTCATAGGGGATTTCTGTATCCTGGTTTTCTTCTGAGTTTAGGAAACAGGGGGCTCATGGCACAGTAATATTCACAATCCAATCCTAACAGGTTGGCTCATGGCACAGTAATATTCACAATCCAACCGAATCTAATATATAAAAATCAGCATTTGTTTGTTTGTTGGTTCGTGCTTAATGTGTTCATCCGATTGCGATAAAATTTTGTCAACTTATTGATTGCATTTGCGGGAAGAACATAGGCATATTACAATTATTGTAACTCCATTAGATGGCGTTTCAGCACAAGATAGCGCTTCAGTTAGGAGACACATGCATAAAAATGGTGAAAAATCACATTTAAAAATAGAATGGACTTTGAACGCTACTAATTTTTACGGTCGTAACCTTACTGGAAGAAGCTTTTAAAATTGAAATGCCTCCACGCCCCTTTCTTGCTGTGAGGAATGTTGTTGTATTCTTTTTTCGTTTGTCTTACTGCCTTTCGTTGATTTTGACTTTGTAGAAGTTCCATGATAGAAGACTTTCTAAAGGCGTGCCAATATATCTTTAGCGTCGTTCTCTTACTCTGACTTGTTTTGTAAACAAGAAAGCATGTGCTCTTGTGTATTCGTATATTTGTGTACATCTGTGTTGATTTCGTGTCCAGAAAGTTTTTTGTTTGATACAAAATGTGGAGCTTCAGTAATAGGACGTTTAAATAAGTGAAGAAAGCTATTATTTCAAATAAGCGTGCTGGTGAAAAGCGTGCTGTGTGGTTAGACATCTCCAGCACGTAGATACCCCTTCATCGTCTGCATCATCAAGAAAAATAGGCGAAGGAGTTCGTACAGATCATGATAATGATGGAAAATGTTGTGGGTTTAGAATAATTGACCTCTCGATTTTATCACCTGTAATTAATAAAAGTTGTGCGTGTATTACTTGTGATGCTAACAAACTAAAAATCTATGATGATGGTAACAGAAAGGGTATTGTGTGTACTCTACATATTTTATGTGAAGGATGTGGTTCTGACATTGAATTTTGAACCTCTTCTTCACAAAATCCTGTTTTGAAAGCAAATGTCGAGTTGTCATATGCTATGAGATGTGTTTGTTTTGGTAGGGAAGGTGCAAACATATTTTGTGGGGGTATTGAACATACCACCGCCCATCACCTCCTTTAGAAGTATGAACAATAAATTGTACAGTGCTCTTGAAATTGTATGTGATAAGTCAATGTCAGATGCTGTTCAAGAAACAATTAACTTGAACACAAATGATAGTAGTCATGTTTTTTGTGTGTCATGTGATGGCACATGGATGAAGAAGGGTCACACCTCACTACATAGTGTGTCCACAGTAGTGAGTGTGGATGCAGGGAAAGTAATTGACGTTCAGGTCATGAGAACGTATTGTAGTGTATGTGATGCAAGGAAGCCTTTCTCTGATAAACATCAAGAAATTGAATGGCAAGTCAATCATAAATTATCATATCATAAAACTTACCATGTATCAAGTGGAGAATGGAGGACAGCGGGATTGCAAATTATATTTCATCATTCTGTTCATGAAATACGGGGTACAATATCTTGGAGATGGGGACTCATCTTCTTTCAAGCACCTGCTTGATAGCAAACCATATGGACCTTCATGCACTATTGAAAAGCTTGAATGTGTGGGGCATGTTCAGAAAAAGAATGGGGAGTAGGTTGCTCAAAAAAATAAAAGAAAACAAAGAGAAAAAAATAGAGGATGGCAAGCCTATAGGGGGAATTGGTCGACTCAGAAAAAGGTGAAAAATATGTAAGTTTATTATGAAAGTGACATAAGAAACAATGTGGAAAACTTGGAAGAGATGAGAAGAGGTGTGTGGGCCATATTTTTTCATCGACTTTCCACAGATGACAATCCGCAACATGGACTTTGTGGGTTATGATGTTCCCAAAAATATCTATACAGAGTAGGACACTTTACCATCACAGTCTTCCACTAGCAGCCATGAATGAGATTAAACCAATTTTTAGGGCACTCTCTGAGCGAGAATTGTTAAAAAGTGTCTCCATGGGAAATCCAAACGAAAACGAAAATCCAAACGAAAGTCTGAATAATTTGATTTGGAAGCGGTGTCCAAAAACTACTTTTGTATCATCAAGGGTGGTAAAAATTGCAACCCATGATGCAATTTTGATATTTCATGGAGGAAATGGTAGATTAAGAGTAATGAAGGAACGTGGGTTTGATCCAGGGTTTTTTATGACGTGTGTTTTGAAAGAGGTGAACACTAAAAGAATTAAATTCTCTGAAATAGCTGAACAAAAACTTCAGCAAATAGCTCGTCAAAATATCAATTGAAAAGAGCAGCACTAGAATAATCTCATTCTGAAGAATATGGTGCAGAAGAATTTTAATTGGTATGTAAAAGAACAGCATTTTTTTATGTTCCATATCAAAATCTTTGCTGGCGATTTTCCATAATTCATATTTTTATCTGTTTAGGGAACATTTTCTTGAAAACTACTGGCTAAATACTGATGAAATTAGGCAAGCTTTGTAATAGTGAATTAAGGATTACCTGCAGTACTTTTCTTTAAAATGTGAAAATAGTGTTTAAAAATTAAAATTGTTCTCAAAATTCATTCATAATTTTTTAAACTTAAATATTAAAGATAATGTTTTAAAAACTACAAGAAATAATGAAATTTCCTCGCAGGGATTTATTAATATATGTTTACTGTGTTGTTATCCAAAATTACAAGTTTCTAACTTTAATAGTTCAAACAAAAATGTTCCTTAACTGTTATGAACAAATAGAAAAATGGCTTCTATATTAACGAAAAAATAAATTGTTAATACAAGTTAATTGATTCGAGTTTAGTTAATGAAAAACCAAAATTTTACATTTTTGAAAAAAAATTGTAACAAAAAAATTCTTCATTGTGGAAGTGCATTTTCATGCTTGTGTTCCCTAATGCAAAGTTAAATGTAATTCCCAATTCATGTGAACTTCCTTGTTGCTGAGCGTTGCCGTGTGACGTGGGGCGAGGTCGAAGAGAACAGGAGGAGCAGGCGGCGCAAGTTGATGAGAGGAAAGGGAAAAAAGAGAGACGGGGAAAACACAGAGAAAGGGGAAACAGAGAGGGAAAACAGAGAGAGGGAAAAAAGAGAGAGAGGGAAAAGAGAGAGACAGAGGGAAAAAAGAGAGAGAGGGAAAAGAGAGAGACAGAGGGAAAAAGAAAGAGAGGGATAAGAGTGTCAGAGGAAAAAAGAGAGGGGAAAAGACAGTGAGAGAAAGAGACGGGAGGAGATGAATATTTCTACAATTATTTCTTCTGCTGCAGAAACGCCCCGGGTACCAGCTAATCTGTATCATAAGTGACTATCAAATAATAAAACGCAGGCATTGTAATACGAAAATAATAAAAAGGTAGTAGAAAAAAGTATGTGAAAGTAAAAACAAATGTAATTTCCGGCTTTTGTTACCTCATGGGCTTAAACACAACAGTCAATGTTCAAGACTTAACACAATGGACTTCAACAGTACGGTCAATGTGAGACTCAGCCAATCAGAGATGTTCACCAACAAGAAATTATCGAATGTTCTCCTTAGTGTATAGTGTAAATCTAGTCGTTTTCATCTATTAGACAAATACATTTACTTTGTTAATATGTACGTTGCATTATTTTGTGAATATAAACAAATACTTTTAGCAATTAAATTTGGAATCAACCTCTACGAATCAATATGAGATAGCGATCAAAACCTGGCCTAGTTCTGAAGACGTGTTCAGCTATCTAGAAGCAGAAAAATCGTTCGTTGAAATTGGCTTCGTAGATAAAGCTATTGTTTCCATTGCTTGTCACATAGAACGGCGCTACTTACCAGCTGTCTGTGGTAATACAATAAATAATTGAATATAAGTATGGAATTTTAAATAACTTTTAATCTGTTACTGTTTAGTGGGAAATATGAGCAAGAAACACACCCTATCTTCAGTTTGTTGCATTATTCTGTTGCATTATGTTTATTGTACTATTGTGTACCTCTGTCACACATTACAATACATGTATTTATATCTTTACATACAATTTACACTATATATTTGTACATTGTATTAATAAATACATTTCTAATTTTGAGTCACATAGTTGAAAATAGGAAATATTACCTTTATAATTTCACGAGTAATAAAGGCAATCAATATATAATACTTTGGACCCACAAATCTCATATACCTTCAAAAATTATTACAGTCTTAGAAAATAAATTCGTGTCACTTATCTCACAAAATTCTGAGTTTACTCAAGAATATTTCATGATATGAGAAGAAAAATAAAATTAGAATATTAAATATATATCTCTCAAGAACATAATACGAATCATTGTCTCGCCATAACATTTCAGGTTCAGACAAGAAAGCCATATTATATATCGATAGGACCTTTATGATAACCATGTACTATTATTCAGCATTGTATGGACACAGTATGAGAGCATACTTCCAAGGAACATAGTGCCTTAATTCTGAGCTAAAATTAATGGGCAGAGGGGCTGTGCAAAATTTCACAGTTGGTTCATACTTTGGGCAATATCATGAGATGCAATTGGAGTGGTCCCATACGTATAATCTCTCTGACGTACTCTTTATTCATTCAACGTCATCCTCTAGACTACTAGCATTTGATCATGACAAGGCTCAACAGCTCTTTATCAACGTATCTAGGCAAGTTTATCAAAGGTAATTCGGAAAAGCCATGAAAACCGATTTTATTCGAAGATCGAGAAATTCTTTTAATTCAGTCAAGTATTGGACAAAAGGAAAGAAAATATGGTACGCAATGTTTAGTACTTACTTTTACCGTCATTCTCAGATTACAACACCCATTTTAATATCTTCCAGATGCACTTCAGTTTAAATCCGTTTGCGATTCAATTAGGTATGCATAGTTTTGAAAACTGACTAGTGCAATAGGCTTGTGTAGAAATTCTTGACCAATGTCTCTGTAAATGCAAAGAATGTCTCCTGTAAAAATATTCAACAATTTACCGTTGTTACACTGATTTACTTGAATTTGTTTGTGTAATGAATTTCATTTTGAAATGAACACAATGACGTAATATACCCAAAATAAACCTAATATAATTTCAACACACTTTTATATGTGTTTATTGTTTTTAATCTTGAATGGTTTATAATTTGTTTTTAACGTTATATGGTAATTTCACATTTCAAAATAAGATTTTGAAATGTGAAATTACTAGGTAACCCACAACAATTTAAGAAGTCAAGATCTCTTCTTAAAATTATGAAATTTTACAACATGACACAATCTCTCAATATTTTAAGTTAGTTTTGATTCTGACCCACGAGTTTGCGATTTTAGCATAGCTTACTGCTTTTTAAGGAGTTAAGCATTTAAAGTACTTTTGAAACGAAGTATGTAAGTAAAGCAGGGGAAAATATCCCGCAGTGAGTAGAAAATAGGAACGGAATGGAATTTGTTCACTTGTAATTTTGCTTTGTGTCAACTTTAAGGATACGGTCTTATGGAATTCAATAAAGGTTAAAGAAAACGGTCTCCAGGAAAGGGCATTCAATCCCTCTATCTTACCTTTCAAAATAATTATATGAATTTGTGTTTAGTATGAAGTATTGCCTATTGGAATTGCTATCTGTGTAGCAAAATGGCAAGTGATTATTGAATTCTTGATGCTCTAAATTGTGCCTGATAATTCAAACTTTTGTAGAGAAACATTGCATGGCAGTAAAGTACTCGTAATATCTGCATACAATAGTTTCTGTGTACACACCGAAGTCTCATGTTTGGAATAAATAATTCCTGTTTTTTTCGAGATCGTTTTTGTTAAGTAATTTTCTTCCAGTACTTTTAATGAGAAACAAACTGAACCATTTAAGGATGGAAAACATTTAAACAATGGTTACAACGACAGTTCATATTTTTATCATTGTCATTGATTAGCTATCAATCTGAAAAATCTAGAAACTAGTTTAATATTGAAAAATAGATCATTCTATTTCCAAGTCCACTGCCTTCTGTCAAATTTCATTCTTTGCAAAGTGAATTAACGACATTACTTTATAAACAAAAACATTTCAGCCCATTGATTGGGCTTAGTTTTCATTTTGTATTCGAAACACACAATTCTAAAGAAGTGTTATCACATATGAGCTGCCATAGGTTTGTCTCTTCGGAAAAAAGGATTATGTAGGAACTTGTCACTAAATTTGATCTGGGTTGCCGACGTCCTCGATACCGATCGTCAATCTTTCGAGAGACACAAGTTCATTTCGAAGGATTTTTAAAAAGATAGCTTCAATAACCGGATACTGCACTCATTTGTGTACTACTGATCCCGGCATTTACAATAAAAATTCAACTGTTACCTTTTTTATAAGTTCGACCCTGCTATTCAGAAACACAGATTCATGTGTTAATAATTACTCCGCTTACGACAAAGCTCAACGTTTTGACTGACTTTCCACACCTTCATTCGTGGTATACGTATGCTTGATGTTGACACTAGTGGTGTTAAATACGTGGAAAGTTGACCTCATTGACTTCTTCGGTACATCTCCGGGACGTTCAAGTTTCTATTGCAGACACCTTCGGCTACCTTCGAAAACTAATTTACTAGCCCTAATAGCCGACGCGATTTCAAGTAATCTGCAGGTGAAGTGTTGTTGTCATTGTATAAATAGATACTTTTTGCATAGAGTGAAGTATGTACCTTGTCATATATCATTCTAGGCATATAGCCTCTGGGCATTCGCAATTTAAAATACGCTAACATAAATACCCTACATACTCTACAAATAATTCAAGTTGACGACTTTGCCAACTATTTCATTTTGTTGATAACCAGCTTACAATTGCTTAGTTGTTATTCTCAGACTTGGACCATGCAAGTCATTTATCGAGTTTATTTTACTTTCATGCTTCTTATCGATGCAATCAAAAGCTGCGTTTTGGTTAATAAAGAGAATTGATGAAACTGATATCAAATGAAACGATTTCAAATTGGAAAAAAACGTTACATAATTTGAAGTGGTTTTTCGTTTTAGCTTCAAGTTGCTATCTTGCTATCTCACGTTAATACGCACAGAGAGTTTTGTTACATTAACTCCTGTTTGATTGTAATTAGAACACGGTTAATGCTTGTAGGTGGTCAAAACCGTCAATTGCACATACCGGGGGGGGCATTGACCATAGTAGTTTGCAATTGACTCTTTTAGACAATTGTCAATCCCATATAGTTGATGATTGGTTAATGAACATATTCAAAAAATTCACATATTTTGCAAAAACATTTTTGCTTTGGCAATAAACGCCTCGGAAAACACAAGCACGAAGAAGCCACTGTGCAAAATTTGTAGAGCTCTGAATGGAACTCCCTTTTCTATTACATTTTTTCATTTACACATGGCTTATTTTACTAGTAAAACAATAAAATATATTACAAGGAGAATAGAACACTTCTAATGATTCAATTAAAATTGCAATTTGTTTTACGTTGAATCATTTACAGGAATTGCCAAGATGTGTTGAGGAGCCTCTTCCCCAAATGCCACGTATCAGTTCCCCGAATTGGCAGCTTAAAAAGGTGAGGAAACAAGGAACGGGCCATATTTACGGATATTAAATGAGGGGTTTTTGCAGAATGAAATAAATCCAAAATTCGTTTTTTTCCCACAACTGACCCTATCTGCTGGGACATTTCCTTTCAGCCAGTGCCGAACACATTGAAACGCATAAAGCGGGGAAATATAAATTCATTACTACGCACGACCTACGTCACAAAGTTTTTGGTGACTCTTGAAAAATCTCGTATTTGGGATAGTTTGGTTCTTGTAAGAAACCTTTCTAGTGTTTTATTACGTAGGATTACGGGGCCCCTCTTCAAAATTTCAGGGGGACACGGCACCCCTGCCCCTCCCCTGTGCGCACGCCTATGACGTAAAGAAGTTACTCTAAGGAGGGACCATTTTGATAGATCGGGAAACAAATGAACGTTATGCAGGGCGATGGCATAGCAAGAGATGAAGCAATTTACAAATGATCCAACTGTAAACGAACGCACTGACCCAATGGACAAAACTACAGTTACATTGCCAGCAGTGGTCTAGCAGTTTAGTGCGATTTATTCACCTCCGCCCCTGGCAGGTATCAACTGTTGACTGTTCTATCCAATCGGGAGCTTTATACCGCTGCAGTGACGTCACTTTGGTGACGTTGAAGCTCCAATTGGATGAAACCGTCAACAGCCGATACCTGTCAGTGGCAGAGTTCAATAAATCGCAGTACAACTGCCACAGCGGTCCCTTCTTATCGCAGTCTCTCTACACCGACCGTCGTTAACTTAACCGAGCCCCCGTTAATATTTTCAGCGCGTACGTACTCTTCGCGTACACACGCGTCACACGTCGTTTCCCGTACAGTCCGTTCACAGCTTGAATCCGGCCAGCGGCGACACGTAGGGCTCTTCGCAGTGCAGCCTGCCGGCGTAGACGCGCAGCGCTTCGTTGGGGGGTTTGGTGCCGGCGAAGACGACGTGGCCGTTGGGCTTGTAGTCGTCGTAGGGCAGCGAGTAGATCTCCACCAGCCCGGCCTTCTGGCAGCACTTGGCCGACGCGATGCCCGTGCAGTCGGCCTTGACCGCCTCCAGCCCCTGCGCGGCGCCCAGCGCCAGGCTGGCCTTCACCACCTTGGTGCCCAGGCCTGCCAACACACAGCGGTGTTATTTAAGATCCGTGGCGGTAGCTGGAGATATTGAGGTAATTCACGATTGGTAAATATCCAAGAGATTTCAATCACAAACGTTTTAATGACATACAGTCAACTCCGGTTCTGGTGAACTCTGATATAGTGAACCCTCGGTTATAGTGAACTTCTGTCACTGGTCCCGCAGTGGACACACACTCAGTGGTCACACACAGTGATAGTTCTTTCGATTGCTTTGCAAAACCCCCTATGAATGCCAGCCTTCCAAGGAGAAACTGGCACTATGTATCTAAAGTAGGGGGTTCCCAAGGGGTCGGTATTAGACCCCCTGAGGATAGATGAAAATTTTGAAGTAGGGCCTGTGATCAAGAAGTCAATTGGGGGTCAATAGCAGAATATGAACAGGGCGCCCTAGTCAGAAAATCAAGATATCGATTGATTAAAAAACATCAATGAATTTAATTGTTTTCTGATAAAAATCAATACGTACTATAATAACTTACAAATTTTGCGTTTTTTCTTTCGAAGCCTTTTTCATCATTAGGAATTAGGTGTTTAGAAAGCACAAAAAATTATAGCTATGAATTGGTAACGATACTCTATCGCTTAAGAAAGTACCTCTCCGCAGTGGTCACTGAAGAAATGTTATGGCCAGTTCTTAAAAAAACACTCAGCATTTTGAAATCATTGAGATTAAAAACTCGGCTACTCAAAAGGGGAAGAATATTTGATAATTGAAAAATCGAGATATTTAGAAGAATATTATTGTACAAAATTCTTATCTTTTAACCATTGCTGTACCATTTTTTGTGAAATGATTATGGATGCTGTGTATTGTAGAGAAGGGGTCGATGAAGTAAACATTCTATTAAAAAAGGTCGATGAAAGAAAAATGTTGGGAATCTGAGACCTAAACAAAGCAAGAGGAAAGGATACTTGGCTAACAGGAAATAGCCGCGTCGCAGCTGGTCGAGCTGACGTTTACGCCATCATGTTGTGGCCTCCTGCAGAGCTATAATGCTGCAGTAAAGCTCAGAATGAGACCACAACATGATGGTCGAAACGTCAGCTCGCCCGACTGCGACGCGGCTCATCCCGAACAGCGAAGAATCAAATGACTCCGGCTGCGAAAGCCTTCGAATCCACGAAGAGGAACGAATCCGTGGTTGTGAAGTGACCACACTGTAAGATATACAGGTGCGTTCACTCCCAGACTAAAACTGAAGCTTGTGTGAGGCTAGTTCACACAGTTCTCGGGTATAAGCGCTGCGATCTTTGGGTCTCATTTGGGCAAGATCATGATTGGTCGTGATCCATTCGACAGCACTATGGCTAGCTGATTTCAAATCAGTGATTTGTCGTTTCGTGGTGAAATTGGTAAAGTCTAGAGTGAACATTTACGAAAATGCGTAGGAAATGTTTTGTAAAAACGATGCAATAGGCACAATTTATGTAATCTTAAGATGTATATCTTACACGGTGACCCAAACCGATCGTGCGCACTTTACGGACAAGCGAGGAAGTAGCCTCAAACTGGCTTCAGACAATTTGCCCCAAAGGCGGCTAGTTCACACACTTCTATATATATTACACTGTGGAAGATTCTGAAGAGCGGCTTACCCCTGCCTTCGAATCCACCAAGAGGAACGAATGGGTCGATGTGGAGTGACGAGAGGCTTACCCCTACCGCGGAAGCCTTCCAATCCACCAAGAGGAACGAATGGGTCGTTGTGAAGTGAACGACGAGAGGCTTACCCCTGCCTTCGAATCCACCAAGAGGAACGAATGGGTCGTTGTGAAGTGAGCGACGAGAGGCTTACCCCTGCCTTCGAATCCACCAAGAGGAACGAATGGGTCGTTGTGAAGTGAGCTACCAGAGGCTTACCCCTGCCTTCGAATCCACCAAGAGGAACGAATGGGTCGTTGTGAAGTGAGCGACGAGAGGCTTACCCCTGCCTTCGAATCCACCAAGAGGAACGAATGGGTCGTTGTGAAGTGAGCGACGAGAGGCTTACCCCTGCCTTCGAATCCACCAAGAGGAACGAATGGGTCGTTGTGAAGTGAGCTACCAGAGGCTTACCCCTGCCTTCGAATCCACCAAGAGGAACGAATGGGTCGTTGTGAAGTGAGCGACGAGAGGCTTACCCCTGCCTTCGAATCCACCAAGAGGAACGAATGGGTCGTTGTGAAGTGAGCGACGAGAGGCTTACCCCTGCCTTCGAATCCACCAAGAGGAACGAATGGGTCGTTGTGAAGTGAGCGACGAGAGGCTTACCCCTGCCTTCGAATCCACCAAGAGGAACGAATGGGTCGTTGTGAAGTGAGCGACGAGAGGCTTACCCCTGCCTTCGAATCCACCAAGAGGAACGAATGGGTCGTTGTGAAGTGAGCGACGAGACGCTTACCCCTGCCTTCGAATCCACCAAGAGGAACGAATGGGTCGTTGTGAAGTGAGCGACGAGAGGCTTACCCCTGCCTTCGAATCCACCAAGAGGAACGAATGGGTCGTTGTGAAGTGAGCGACGAGACGGCTTACCCCTGCCTTCGAATCCACCAAGAGGAACGAATGGGTCGTTGTGAAGTGAGCGACGAGAGGCTTACCCCTGCCTTGAATCCACCAAGAGGAACGAATCCGTTGTGAAGTGAGTGAGGAGAGGCTTACCCTGCCTTTGAATCCACCAAGAGGAACGAATCTGTTGTGAAGTGAGTGAGGAGAGGCTTACCCCTGCCGGTGTGTGAGCCCTCGACGGAGATGAGGCCGATCTCGAGCACCTCGGTGACGCCCAGCGCGCCGAACAGGTCCAGGCGCTGGTGCACCGACGTGAGCAGCCGCAGCACGTTGCGGTTCAGCGGGTCGTCGTCCTCGCACCCTGCCACCCACACGCACGAGGATGAGAAGCGAACGGATTGACATGTAATAGTTATTTACGAACCAAAGGCGCTACAAGGTTCCTAATGATCGAGCGGTGACAAAATACCCGTGTACCTTTTGCTCGAGATCATTAGAACCAGTGTATGCCCGTGGTACATTCTAGATGTTGTTTACCTATGTTTAATGATTAAGATTTACTTATTTACTAATTCACTAGATGTTAACGTGACTCGATTTATCTTTTCGTATTTCCCTACCATAATTCACTCCAGAGAACTTGTAGCATCATTCAAACTGTTTACATATTTTCCTCGTAACCACGATCATTTCGATCGAGCTTCTTATCGAAGGCAATAACAAGCAATAAACTATCAGTAAAAAATAAATACATTTTTTCAGGAACATGATACCTGCATTAAATATTTTTATTTATATCCTTAGTCATTACAAAACATTGTGAATGATGTAGAACGAATATTGTTTTACATATTTATTATTTTTTGGTTTAATTACACATTTTACTTATTAATACATATTTCTTACGTATTTCTTTACAATTTACAATATTAGTATGACGAAACGGAAAAACAAAACATTTCGGATATGAGTTTTTTTCATTGAAATCGACATTCGAACGAAGCAATGTAAAACTTTGCGTTTCTGTGACTACCGGTATTTCGTGACTTGTTTCGTGAAATAATCTGAACAAATAGCTTATTCGTTTTTCACAAGGTCCATGCGTAACTCCATAAAAATCTGACAAATAGTTTTTAAAGATCATTGCGTTATCGCGTTGTAGAATTTTACTTGCAGAGATGGGGTTATGTTCCCTTTCACCCCCGTACATTACTGCCTACACACAAGACTAGTCCACCACTTGTCCACTTTGGTACCGGCACCTAGTAAATAGCATTGTATAGAGTACTACGTACAGGTTTTATATTTCGAATAAAACTGTATTTTGTGATGAAGACTGTAGTACAATTACTTCTATACAGACAGAACTTTCTTCCAGCCGCCGAATCATTTTTAAAATCTGATCGGCAACGTTCTGTTTAAGGAAATTTTTGCTGAAATGTTTAAGGAGATATTTTGAACACTTTAATGAATATTTAATTTACTTAATGTCTATATTTTGTTAAATATTTTGAAATAATCAATCTAAATATGATTGAACTCACCGATGGATTGATTGATTTGTAATTCCGGGCGCGTCAACTGGTAAGGTCTTTAGTCTCGTATGTGTAATGAATGTTTTTATCGCTGGAGCTGGCGGTATTCTTCCCCCAGTTCTGCCGAGAAAAACATACAGTACACTTACGGCTGTAATGATATTAGCAGTTGGCGTGTCCGGAATCAATAATCAAGCAATCAACCAGTCAACGAAACAATGAACCAAATTGTCTAAACCGAATCGCATTTAAATGGAACATGGAGGTCGCAGGGCACTGTGATCGGTGGCGATAGACATGACATTACACTTTGATCTGCCATGGTCGACCGCGATGGCCGCATGGTATTCGCCAAGGCATCGCACTTTTATCTGCTATAGTTGCATGATCCGCCATGGCCGCATAGCGGTCCTCAAGACATCCCATTTTGATCTCCCATGGCTTTCCGTCATGACTGCATAGCGGTCTCCAAGGCATCGCACTTTGATCTGCCATGGTCGACCGCGAAAGCCATAGAGAGATCTCAAGGCATCCCACTTTGATCTGTCAAGGCCTACCGTCACGACCGCATAGCGGTCTCCAAGGCATCGCACATTGATCTGCCATGATCGCACAGCGGTCCCCAAGGCACTGCCACTTTAACCTTCCAGCGGGCGCGCTGTCGTAAATTTTACAATAGCATATTTTTGTGTTTTGCTGTCAACTCATTGTTGCCAAAGGCTTCTGCGTTCTTGGTATTCCTTTCAGGTATCTTAAATGATGCATTCCTGCAGCCACTGATTAGTTTGCCATGCTATATTCAGTTTTCGTAACGCTCTATTCGGGATAAGTGCATAGTGACGTAAACTCTACGCTGCGCGCCGGCTGTTGTGCTAAAATGTTTTATAATAACTTGGCCTAATCGAAATTTTCTGTAAAATGTCCAGATAAAGGAATTCATGTGAACGAAAATCAGAATATTCTTCAAGAGCTGTCTGATCGGAGGAAGATCATGAATTGGATAGTGACAGTGACAGTAAACGTATGTTGAAAATATAGACGAGCATCAGAACGATTCTGAATCGGATCAAGATCCTTTTGATACTAATACGAACGTTTATCAAAGGATATGTTTTTGGTAGAAAATATCATTCTTTGATATTATAATGCGACATAAAATTCCATTGTTCTTTGATTTTTTCAAGAGTCATTGAATGTCGTAAAATTTACGACACGCGCCTGCTGGTGTGAACATTTTACGCGTGCCTGTTGGAAGGTATATTTGCCATGGCTTACCTCCATGGGCGCATAGCGGTCGCCAAGGCATCGCACTTTGATCTGCCATGGTCGACTGCGAAGGCCATATAGCGATTCCAAGGCATCCCACTTTGATCTGTCATGGCTTACCGTCACGACCGCATAGCGGTCTCCAAGGCATCGAACTTTGTTCTGCTATGATCGCACAGCGGTCCCCAAGGCATGCCACTTTAATTTGCCATGGCTTAGCGACATGGCCGCAGAGCGGTCCCCAAGGTACCCCACTTCGATCTGCCACGACTTACTGCCACGACCGCAGAGCGGTCTCCACGGCATCGCACTTTGATCTGCCATGGTCGACCACCATGACCGCATAGTGGTCTCCAAGGTATCGCACATTGAACTGCCATAGACGCATAACGGTCCCCAAGGCATGCCACTTTAATTTGCCACGGCTCACCTCCATGGGCGCATAGCGGTCTCCAAGGCATCTCACTTTGCTTTGCCGTATGCGCCCGCCACAGCAATATTTACCCCGAGCGTCGTCGTACTCACCGAGGGCGTGCACGTCGACGCCGAGCACCTTGGCGCTGGGCAGTACGCGGTTGAGGCAGGCGGCGACGACGCGGCCGCCGCTGAGCGCCGCCACGCACAGCCCGCTACGCAGCTGCTGCGCGGCGTAGGCGCGGAAGTCGGCGGCGCGCGCGCCCGACGCGTCGGGCGGGAAGCAGCGCGACAGCGGCTCGTCGCGCAGGAAGATGGGCGTCACGTGCGACAGCACCTCCTCGTACCTTGGCACGCCCGCGCACGCGCACGCTGTCAGCACCAGCAGGCACACACACAGGCAGACGCTCACGCGCACACATCCATGCGCCCTCAGCACCTCCTCGTACCTTGGCACGCCCGCGCACGCGCACGCTGTCAGCACCAGCAGGCACACACACAGGCAGACGCTCACGCGCACACATCCATGCGCCCTCAGCACCTCCTCGTACCTTGGCACGCCCGACTGCCAGTACTGCCAGCTGTCAGTACCAGCAGACATACACACAAGCAGGCAAATGGGTTGCCAGCACTTTTGCATATGCACACACATCCACGCGAGGGCAGCACCTCCTCGTACATACATACAAACACTTTGTGGAAATTCTTCCTCGTACCTACACGCGCACGCGCTCTGTCAATACCAGCAGGTATACAATACAGTAAAGGTATACAATACAGGCAGACGCTCATGCACAAAAATCTATGCGCCCTCAGCACCTCCTAGTACCCTTGGCACCAACACGCGCACATTCCCTGTCAGTGCAAGTAGGCATACACGCGCACACGCTGTCAACATCTTGCGCATGCGCACGCATTCATACGCTCCTCGTACCTTGGCATGCTCGCGCACATAAGCTGTCAGCACCAGCAGGCATACACACAGGCAGACAGATGGGTTGTCAGCACTTTTGTACACACACAATCTGGAAACATTTCCTCTTACCTTGGCACGCGCGTGCAAGAGCTCTATCATTACCACCTTCTACTCACATACACACTCACATATACGCACGCTCTGACATTATCTCGTTCACACACCCACACACACAGACGAGAGCGCGCGCATGCAAAGTCTCTGGATACAGACCGTTGTACCTTGGCACGCGCATGAGCGCCCGTAAGCACTCAGAGCAAATATTGGCTCACACAAACGCATGCTCTGTCAGCAGTTTCTCTCAAACACCCTCATACATGAACGCGCGCGCGTCTTCGTGCTAACAGCGCCTCCTTGTACACAAAGCAGACGTACGCGCTGCCCGCATTTTGTCCATGCCAGCCCTCTGTCAGCTACACGACCACATACACACACACACTTCATTTCCTTGTACCTTGGCACGCTCTAGCATTGCCTCCACCGACACACACACACACGCACGCCCACACTCTATGGAAACTCCACCTCGTGCTTGCCACACGCGCTCGCAAGCACGGTCCGTCATCTCGTACACACACGCACGTCCTTTCGGTACCTCCTACTCACCCAAACTCACGCTCTGTCAGCACCTCGTACACACACAAACACACGCTCCGTCAATTCTTCGTACACCCTGTCACACATACTCTGCAAACACCTCGTACCTGCTACATTCACGCGCTGCCCACCTCATCATGCCTTGCTGCTTACAAACTCCCTTGTAACTTTCTCGTATTCATACACATGCTGTCACAACACACACACACACTTGAAACGCCTCGAGCCTACACATAAACGCCTACTGTATACAACACATGTCTATAACATACATGCACTATCACTACTTCTTCGTACTTACAGTGACAAATGGAGGAGAAGCAAAGGAAGAAAAAAGAGAATAAAATGTAAAGTGGAAAAATAAAAAAGGTAAAATAAAAAAGATTAAAAATAAAAAGGTAAGATGAGCAAAGAAGACACAGGAAGTTAAAAATCGCCAAGAGCATAAAAGGTAGTGAGAAAATGTAAATAGAGAAACAGGGGAAAAACAAAAAATCTAAAACAGGAAATGTAAAACGAGAAAACTGGATCAAGAGAAAATTAGAAAGAGAAGAAATTAAAAAGAAAAAGGACAGAGAAATACGGGAGTCCAGAAAAAAAGAAAAGTGAAAAAATTAAGGGGAATGGCCGAACGAAAGGAGAGGAAAAAGAAGGAAAAATAAAGGAAGAATGAAAGAATACAAACAACAACAGAAAATAACAGAAAAAAGACAGGAAAGAGGAGAAAGGAAAAATACGAATCAGAAGAGGCTTTCAAGAATGTCCAGACAGGCAATGTCCACACTTATACATATACATACTCGTACATGCACTGAGGTGTTTTAGCACGTGAGGCCAATCATCCTACGTGATGGGCCGCTGACTCATTGCTTCCCATCCGACGCGATTGTTCGTCTTTTTCTTCCTCTTCTACCCCTCTTGTCTTTCGTCCTCTCTTTACTCTCTCGTTCCATTTAATTCACATTCATCCTTCCGTCTACTTCTCACGTGAGAGTGTATCTGAGAGGGAAGTAGACCAACGGATAAACGTGATTTAAATGGGAGAGAAGAAGTAATAGGGAGATGAAGAGAAAAGAAGTGTAGGAAGAAGGAAAAGAAACGTGCAGCAGGAACTAGCGCCGGAACAGACTTCTCACAGGAAAATGGGCCAAACGCGGGATAGCACCGCTTCGCTCTTCCACACACATACACTCTCACGATAAGAGAAGGGGTAAAATAAAGGAAAGGAGTGAGAAGAAACATCAACGGAGAGAAACAATTAAGCAGAAATTGTGATACAAATTAAACATAGAAAATAGATAAAGAAAATGAAAGAGAAGTTATGAAATAAAAAATACTAGTGGTGCTACAGAATAGCCCAGACTATTCTCGTACTAGTTAGTTTCATACTCTCTTTAGTATCTGCAAGCGACTCGCCTTTGTACCACTCTCTTCCTAGCTACTCCTCAGAAACTAACTAGTACGAGAAGTATGTGGCATCCATTATCACAAATAATGGACTTGGCTTGTTATTTGCTCTACATCGGCATAATGACGTCAATGACATTTTTTCATCAATTACTAGTGATTGCTTTAAATTTATGGATGACGATTTATGTTTTGTAAACAGCATTATAAACAATATTTTCATTGCAAGAAATCGTTCATAAAAGGACAGCTTACAGCTCAGAATATGACGTATTGGCGTTTATGGCACGAATAATTGCGTCATCACACATTCTGCCAATGGCAGTGAGCCAATCGTGGAGTGATGGCGGAAAATCGCAAAGCTGACCATAGTTTTCCTCGCACAGGTGTTGAATATCCATGACGTCATAGTGTTTTAAAAAATTAACTTCGATCGTCTTATGAATTGAAGACATTCGATTTCTTTAAAGAAATATTATAAACGAGTTATTTTTTGTATACTAACATTATAAATTGAAGAATGGGTGGATAACGATGAAAGTCACGTTGTCAATGTTCTGAGATATTCCAATTTTACAGTTCCATTAGTGGTGATGTTTAATAAACTTGGAAACAAGCATTGCTATGAAAAAAAATATTAATGTTACAACAATGCTTTTATTATATTTCATATTTTCGTTGTTATAACAATGGTTTTCGTGATTCTGACTATACCAAAAGAAACTACTTCTGTCGATCTACGAGATGGCGTCATCATCTAGAACTCCTCAAAATTTGAACTTTCATCGTTATTCCCCGAAGTATTCAATTTAGAATGCTGTTATACACAAAAAATACGAATGCAACTCGTGTACAATGTTACTTTAAAGCAAGGGAACTAATTTAAAAACTCGCCCATAACTCCACTTGTTTTTAAAATATGTACTTATGCAATAAAGCTTAACATTATAAACTAATTGCATAATGTACAAATGAGGCCTTTGGCTTCAAAAGTTTAGTTTTTAAGGCCCTAGAACGCTTCATTTAGGAGTTATTTAACGATATAGATTTTTAAAAAAATCTTGACGTGCATTGCGAGTTGCGTTTTACGTGAATATGTGGATCCGTTTTGCAAAGTCAAAGCGCAATTCGTCACGTCTCCGTGAAATTCTCGTTCTTTAGATACCTCATTTATAAATATTGGTTGCGTGTGAGAGTGCCACACAGGAGAGGTGTACTACTGAAATAACATAGGAGACGATGAGGGTGCGTATAAATAACGCGTCCTGTTCGAGTGAGGTGGTCGAGGGGAAGTTACCTGGCCTCGGGGACGGGCGCGACGAGGACGATGTCGTCAGCGGGGGCGGCGCCGGTCCTCATGGCTGCTGCGGGGGCGGTGGCGGGGGCGGAGGAGGAGGAGGAGGAGGCGGCGGTGGTGGCGGCGGCGGCCACGAGGCGGCGAGTGTCGACGGGTAGGAGCAGCCGCCGGCCCACGCCTGCCGAACGCACCTGAACACACACACACACAGGCACATCACGCTTCATTACACTTCCAATTGCACGTTGCAGCCTTAGCGCAGAATCGTTAGTCAGTACAAGCGTGAATCTCTATCACTTTATCATTTGTAAATGCTTGTAAATAGTAGTTTTAAGTCTTATGTTAAGTTCGTACAAGTCAAATTTTTATCGTCTGTTTATGTATCCTAAGGGCCATATCTGAATATTGTAAAAAATTCTTGATAATTACTAAACATTTTACTGTCTTTCTATTTTTTGTAATTACTTGTAAATAGTACTTTTAACCCTTACGTTCAGTTCTTACAAGTAAAATTTTCATTGTATATTTATGTATCCTAAGGGCTACACCTCAATTTTAACAGTTATCACTGTCTTTTCTGAATTTTCTGTTCCTATAAATCACCAGTTTTTCAAAAGCGCATTTTTTAGTAGATAAATGTAGAATATAGTAGAATGGAATGGGGACTAGCGCCTGGATAGGTACTTGTCTTCCTACTACGGCTAGGCCGATGCATTCGGCCATGTACAATTTGATTTACACAATAAACACACATACTGCACGTTACAATCCCCGAGAGCAGAGTTTGCACCCCTGTCCCACAAAGTAAGTGAGATGGCTCAGAGCCACAGATATCACTGCGACGACTCCGACCTGGATGTTCCCGACTTCGACTTCCGACGGTAGCGTATTCTCGATACTCGCTATATTAAAGCTATGGTCCGATTAAAAGAAGATGGCGATTGACAGTTGCGAATGAAAAGAACCGACGTTGATAGGTCGCGTGTCACTGAGCACGTGTTCCGGGAACACGAAAATAAACACTTGAAATAAATACGTATAAAAACGACCAAATCATACATACATATTGTACGAAGCTGAGGCTTCAGATGCACAACTGTCAATCACCAACTTATTTCAATCGAACCATAGATCGAATACAGCCGCTGTCTGGAGGAGAATTCTAGCGGCCGGCTGCTCTGATCGGCAGCTTTACCCGGTTTCTCCGATCAAAACCAGGCTAAAGCCGGAGCAGTACCTAACAAACAGGCTAAAGTCCGCGAGCGATCTTTCCTTCCCATTCCTTGTTCTATTCTTTTTACACACACTTACACTTCATGCATTATACTATGATACATGCCAGGGGACCTGTCGGGAGCTTAGAGGTTGTACCGACTGGGGCAGGGCTGACGTGTATGTCGGCGCGGTGGAACTCACGTCGCAGTCAGGCAAGAACACCTCCACCTCCCGGGATATAACATGCACTTCCTTTCTCTGGAACTCGAGACGAGATTTCGGGGAGGGCGAAGCCTCCAAAGATCCGGCGCGATAAATGGCGACCTGATCCATGATGTGCATTAAAAAAGCCCAAGCACGCCGCCACATGGTAAAAATTACTGTGTGTTACGCGGAATTCAAACATGTACCGTTACTTCTATTCCGCGCATTTCGATAGAGCTAAAATTCGCCCCTTGACCCCTTATATACAGTGGTTTCTCCGAAAAATTCCATTACGTTACCCGAATTCGTAAAAGAGTAGTACCCGAGTTGTCATAACCTATTCGAATACCACATTAAATAATACGTAATAAAATAAATAAAAATAAAAGTGAAAAATAAACCATAAGTAAATAATAAATTAATAAATAAGAAGTAAATAAGGAATAAATAATAATAAAATACCTAGATATAAAAATAAATTTATTTTTCGAGTCATTTTAACATTTTATTTCGTAAATCCAATTTATTTTTATTTCGAGTCATTTTAACATTTTATTTCGTAATGTTAAAAACATTTTAAAAAGTCGTGAAACATTTGAAATGCGCCATCCACATTAAAAAATTGGATTTCCTGCGGCATGGTTGAATGCTCGTACGAGACAGAAGGCATTGGAAAGTAGAGCAAAGAAGCCGCAAGATAACAGCTTTTCTGGATCGTGGGTAGGTAAACAAACCTTGAGAAGATACTCTAGAAATACAATATTTATTTTCTTATTTGAAAGTATTACAAACTGAGAGAGAGAACGAGTTTTTTTACAATGAAATCCTATAGATAAGGAAATGCAGTTTTTTTGTTGAGTCGTCATACTTAAGTTTTGGCCCCAATGTTATCGCTAAGCGTCTTTGTTCAACATTACTTGCTTCCCAATCGCTATTAAAAGCGGCAGACGAAATAAGAAGGAATTCAATAATAATTATCTGCATAATTAATTAGACAAATGAACGCGGAGAGGAAACGATTAATTCAACGCAAATAAGACTTTTTCAAGGTTAAGTTGGCGACCTTGGGACACATTCAGTTTTTATCATATTCAGTTTTTTTATCATATTGAATGTAAACATATGTTATCAAGTTTATTTCAATATATCAGCTCCATTTGACGTTGGTAGAGAATTCAATGATAACATTTTTTGTAACTGGAAGTTGTGACACCGACAGAAATTTTGAGAATAATATTGAAACAATATGGTGAAAAGTGTTTAAACCGCAATCATGTATATGCGTGGGTAGAGCAGTTTAATTCTTCGGCAGAACAGACACTGGTCCCCACCACTGAAAGCCCGATTGAGGATTCGACTATCGCTTTGCAAAAAAAGCAATGATCACATTAATAACATTTCATTCGCGAAGAGCAGCGAGTCAAATTTTCCCAAATTGCTAGTGTGTGTAATATTAGTGTTGAAAGAGTACATTCTGTAATTCATACTTTGTCAAAAGGAGTGATTCTCTTGCATGACAAAGCACGCCTTCATAGAAATCAGAGGTCGCAAGAAACGCACGGAATGTTGATTTGGAAGGTTTGGATTTTGAATTTTTGAATTTACCAGAATAAAACCTTAAATCTAAACGTCACCTATTTTTACTTGAAAAAGCAGCTGGCAGGTACTATACTGCGATTTTCGTAACGTTGCTCCTGACAGGAAAACGTCAGGAATCAGTTATTGTTGACGGTTTCATCCAATCGGGAGCTTGACCGTCACCGTAGTGACGTCACTGTCGCGAAATATAAGCTTCCGATTGGATGGTAGCGAAACAGCTGATTCCTGTCAGGAGCAAATCGAAAATCGCTGTATAGGTGTACAATGTTCTCGCTCGACATAAATGAAAGGACTTTTACTTTTCACTAATAACGTTTCGCGGGCCACAATAAATGGCACCGCGGCCCGCATGCGGCTCGCGGCCCGTCAGTTGGACAGCCCTGTAATACATAACTTCTTTATATCAGTTGTCTCGTTAATTACTGAATGTCCGTCGTATATTGCTTTTTTCCTTTTATGTAAGATTGGCGCAAGCAACCAGACGTGGCCTTGGCATTTGTTTACCACAATCGCGTATTAGACAGGAAAGGGAAGTAATTCTACCTATTGGGTTTTGACGTCGTAGTTAAAAGAGACACAATTACGCACTCACTCCAGGTATTTCCTACAGCCGGGCACCGCCCCATTCGGGAAAACGTCTAAGCGCTTCACTCGCCTTCCGATGTGTGTCGTGCATGAAAGTGTGTGTGTGTGTGTGTGTGTTGTGTGTGTGTTTGTGTCCTGACATTTTCATAGGCATAGGCGTACCAATATTACATTGCTTTTTATGTGAACAACATTGCCTACTGTCTATGATTCGTTTGTTTAGGTTCTCTCCGACATACTTGTGGTGTTGTTCGAAAAAACAAGAAAAACAACTAAGTATTGTTGGTGATACGCGAGACATGAAAAAAAAGAATAGGTATAGGCACCATGTAACGCGCAACTATGTATTCATTGCGCTATAAAAAAGACTAAAACATGTTGTAACGAGTAGAACGATTGAACGGAATATTAAAAGATTATTATCAGTCAAATATAGACTTTTTGCTTGAAAAATAGTAATAACAGGTATTTAGCCGGTGTCGGAAATCCGCCACCGTCGGGTATCCAACCTTAGGACCTTCCGCTCAGAGTTGCGAAGTTACCGGCAATGCTTCTCTTAGCTGGAGTCCGCCGGTGGGGGCGGAAATGAAGCATTTTTAGTATTAATCTATTGTCTTCAAGGTTAAGAGTGGGGGATTTTTTCATATCGAAATAAAACTTTAGATTTGCATAAAAATAACAAATATTCTTCATTAAATAGGAGAAAATAATGGATGTTAAAGCTTCCGTCAAAACATTCATCAATTTGTTATTTTCCAATGAAAATCGATATCAGATTATCAGTCGAGTCAGAGAAAATGGTACAATCTATTAAATGTATTTTATATAATGGAAAAAAAGTTTCAGCTGATACATGAGTAGTTGTTTTGAAATCGCAACACAGATAGTAAATTTTATTACTGTACTATTGAATTGTATTGTCTGTCACAAATAAATATAAAACCTTTTGGGCATTATTCGACGAAAATATTCAGGAATCAGTTATAACACACGAGACAGTTAAGTCATTAAGTTTGCAAAATAAAGAAGTTTCGGAGGACAAATTTATCTCCATCTCAGGAATCTTCTAAAATTATTCTAAATTAAACATCTATAAAGAAAAATTTATTTAAAAAATGAATTAGTATTTCCCAAAAGTTATGTTTCAAAATACATTACAACTAACCCCATGGCGTTATCTTGGTAAATATTAAGTATAATTTTACAATAAGACAGATTATGAGGATTAATTTGTTCCTCAATTGATTGTTAGTGATTAAGGCAGCTTTATTAGTCCGTAAGTGTAGTGCATGTTTTAATCGGGAGATGGCTGTGATTTACTCCGCTGGATGGCGAGATCTGACGCCGACCTACAGTTGACTAACGTATTTTCCGATCAGAGCAACGGACCGCGAGAATTCTCCTCGAGACAGCGCTCGATTCGACGTAGCTGACAAGCTAGTGTCGAAAATCCTGCCGCCCACGGGACTCGAATCCAGGACCTCCTGGTCAGAGGCACTACAGTGACATCAATTGATAC
>JAHLJT010005437.1:63573702-63878916 GCA_031308135.1 Acheta domesticus | reverse complement strand
AGTACTTTTAACCCTTACGTTCAGTTCTTACAAGTAAAATTTTCATTGTATGTTTATGTATTCTAAGGGCTACACCTCAATTTTAACAGTTATCACTGTCTTTTCTGAATTTTCTGTCCTATAAATCACCAGTTTTTCAAAAGCGCATTTTTTAGTAGATAAATGTAGAATATAGTAGAAGGAATGGGGACTAGCGCCTGATAGGTACCTGTCTTCCTACTACGGCGTAGGCCGACGCTTTCCGCCATATTCAATTTGAGTTACACAATAAACACACATACTGCACGTTACAATCCCCGAGAGCAGAGTTTGCACCCCTGTCCCACAAAGTAAGTGAGATGGCTCAGGGCAACGGATATCACTGCGACGACTCCGACCTTGATGTTCCCGACTTCGACTTCCGACGGTAGCGTATTCTCGATACTCGCTATATTAAAGCTATGGTCCGATTAAAAGAAGATGGCGATTGACAGTTGCGAATGAAAAGAACCGACGTTGATAGGTTGCGTGTCACTGAGCACGTGTTCCGTGAATACGAAAAATAAACACTTGAAATAAATACGTATAAAAACCACCAAAGCATGCATACATATTGTACGAAGCTGAAGCTTCAGATGCACAACTGTCAATCACCAACTATTTCAATCGGACCATAGATCGAATACAGCCGCTGTCTGGAGGAGAATTCTAGCGGCCGGCTGCTCTGATCGGCAGCTTTACACGGTTTCTCCGATCAAACCAGGCTAAAGCCGGAGCAGTACCTAACAAACAGGCTAAAGACCGCGAGCGATCTTTGCTTTACATTCCTTGTTCTATCCTCACCTATTACTTACATACTCTTACACTTACGTGAACTACACTACCACAAATGTCAGGGGACCTGTCGGGAGCAAAGAGGGTGTCCGGACTGGAGCAAGACTGAAATGTAAGTCGGCGCGGTGGAACTCACGTCGCAGTCAGGCAAGAACACCTCCACCTCCCGGGATATAACATGCACTTCCTTTCTCTGGAACTCGAGACGAGATTTCGGGGAGGGCGAAGCCTCCAAAGATCCGACGGGATAAATGGTGACCTGATCCATGATGTGCATTAAAAAAGCCCAAGCACGCCGCCACATGGTTAAAAATTACTATGTTTTACGCGGAATTCAAACATGTACCTTACTTCGATTCTGCGCATTTCGAAAGAGCTAAAAATTCGCCCCTTGACCCCTTATATACAGTGGTTTCTCCGAAAAATTCCATTACGTTACCCGAATTCTTAAGAGTTGTACCCGAGTTGGTCATAACCTATTCGAATACCACATTAAATAATGCAAAAAAAGCAATGATCACATTAATAACATTTTATTCGCGAAGAGAAGCGAGTCAAATTTTCCCAAATTGCTAGTGTAATATTAGTGTTGAAAGAGTACATTCTGTAATTCATACTTTGTTAAAAGGAGTGATTCTCTTGCATGGCAACGCACGCCTTCATAGAAATCAGAGGTCGCAAGAAACGCTCGGAATGTTGGTTTGGAAGGTGTGATCCATCGCCCTCACAGTTCAGACCTCGCCCCGACCGATTTTCATATGTTCGAAGACTTTTTACGCATCAAGAAGTCTGACGACATCGAAGCGGTAAAAAAAAAGCGTTCCACAAATGGTCCAAATAGAAACTTACATATTTTTATACTTCGGCGTTGAGAAATCTCATAGAACAAAGGGACGAAAGAGTCAAGGTTGCGGGAGACTATGTTTCGTAAATCAGGGGTGTCCAACTTGCAAGACCTCAAGAGCCACATCTAATAGGGTTGCGGGCCATACTTTCATTACTCAGGCGATCCACACCTGACTTATTCATATTGTTGATTTCGGCATTTTGCCGGATTTTCTGAAACGGGGCGATGGAACCATGTGTGATATCAGGTAGGACCATGCATAACAACAACATATTGGGATGATTTTGAATTTTTGAATTTACCAGAATAAAACCTTAAATCTAAACTTCACCTATTTTTACTTGAAAAAGCAGCTGGTAGGTACTATACTGCGATTTCGTAACGTTGCCCCTGACAGGAAAACGTCAGGAATCAGTTATTGTTGACGGTTTCATCCAATCGGGAGCTTGACCGTCACCGTAGTGACGTCACTGTCGCGAAATATAAGCTTCCGATTGGATGGTAGCGAAACAGCTGATTCCTGTCAGGAGCAAATCGAAAATCGCTGTATAGGCGTACAATGTTCTCGCTCGACATAAATGAAAGGACTTTTACTTTTCACTAATAACGTTTCGCGGGCCACAATAAATGACACCGCGGGCCGCATGCGTCCCTCGGCCCGCCATTTGGACAGCCCTGTAATACATAACTTCTCTATATCAGTTTGTCTCGTTAATTACTGAATGTCCGTCGTATATTGCTTTTTTCCTTTTATGTAAGATTGGCGCAAGCAACCAGACGTGGCCTTGGCATTTGTTTACCACAATCGTGTATTAGACAGGAAAGGGAAGTAATTCTATTTATTGGGTTTTGACGTCGTAGTTAAAAGAGACACAATTACGCACTCACTCCAGGTATTTCCTACAGCCGGGCACCGCCCCATTCGGGAAAACTTCTAAGCTCTCCACTAAGCTCTTCCGACATGTGTAGTGCATGAAGGTATGTGTATGTATGTGTGTCCTGACATTTTTATAGGCATAGGCGTACCAATATTAACTTTGTTTTTTATGTGAACAACATTGCCTACTGTCTATGATTCGTTTGTTTAGGTTCTTTCCGACATACGTGTGGTGTTGTTCGAAAAAACAAGAAAAACAATTAAGTATTGTTGGTGATAAGCGAGACATGAAAAAAAAGAAGAGATATAGGCGTTTCCACGTAACGCGCAACTATGTATTCATTGTGCTATAAAAAAGACTAAAACATGTTGTAACGAGTAGAACGATTGAACGGAATATTAAAAGATTATTATCAGTCAAATATAGACTTTTTGCTTGAAAAATAGTAATAACAGGTATTTAGCCGGTGTCGGAAATCCGCCACCGTCGGGTATCCAACCTTAGGACCTTCCGCTCAGAGTTGCGAAGTTACCGGCAATGCTTCTCTTAGCTGGAGTCCGCCGGTGGGGGCGGAAATGAAGCATTTTTAGTATTATATCTATTGTCTTCAAGGTTAAGAGTGGGGGATTTTTTCATATCGAAATAAAACTTTAGATTTGCATAAAAATAAACAAATGTTCTTCATTAAATAGGAGAAAATAATGATGTTAAAGCTTCCGTCAAACATTCGTCAATTTGTTATTTTCCAATGAAAATCGATATCAGATTATCAGTCGAGTCAGAAAAAATGGTACATTATGTATTTGATAGGTAAATTTATTAGGTAAATGTATTTTATATAATGGAAAAAAAAGTTTCAGCTGATACATAAGTAGTTGTTTTGAAATCGCACACTGATAGTAACTTTATTACTATACTATTGAATTGTATTGTCTGTCACAAATAAATATAAAACCTTTTGGGCATTATTCGACGAAAATATTCAGGAATCAGTTATAGCACACGAGACAGTTAAGTCATTAAGTTTGCAAAATAAAGAAGTTTCGAGGACAAATTATCTCCATCATCAGGAATCTTCTAAAATTATTCTAAATTAAACATCTATAGAGAAAAACTTATTTAAAAATGAATTGTATTTACCAAAAGTTATGTTTCAAAATACAACTAACCGTCCCAGCCCCCATGGCGTTATCTTGGTAAATATTAAGCATAATTTTACAATAAGACATATTATGAGGATTAATTTGTCCTCAATTGATTGTTAGTGATTAAGACAGCTTTATTAGTCCCGTAAGTGTAGTGCATGTTTTCATCGGGAGATGGCTGTGATGTTACTCCGCTGGATGGCGAGATCTGACGCCGACCTACAGTTGACTAACGTATTTTTCCAATCAGGTATCTCTCAATAGCGGGGCACCGCCACAAGGTCGGAACACGCTCTGAGCCCCCGACCGGTTTCCTGGCACGTGTGGTAGTGTAGTGTGGTAGTGTATTAGTGTAAGTGTGGGTGTAAGGGGTGAAGATAGGACAAGGAATGGAAAGAAATATTGCGCATGGTCTGTGGCCCGTTTGTTAGGGTACTGCTCCGGCATTCGCGTGGTGTTGGCAGGAGAAACCATGGAAAATTATCGATCAGAGCAACGGACCGCGAGAATTCTCCTCGAGACAGCGCTCAATTCGACGTAGCTGACAAGCTAGTGTCGAAAATACTGCCGCCCACGGGACTCGAACCCAGGACCTCCTGGTCAAAGGCACAGCAGTGACATCAGTTGATACAATGAGCCACCTGTCCCAGGTTTTTCCACGATTCTTTGTGTTTTTGCAAACTTAATAAATGATTGTTATCTCATATGTGCAATGTTTTATTCCTGAATCTCCTCGTCGAACAATTACCAAAAAGTGTTCATATTTACTACTATACATCCGTCAATTGAAATTTTCACGGCATTTCGTTATGATAAACTCATCATTACGTAGTGAATGAAACAATTCGGCGAGTTCGATTGTTTCCTTGTTAGATACCCTCCCGAGAGTAGGTCATAGGCGAATGAAGATAGACGATGGGGAAAGACGCTTTGTGATAATGACCACTTGAACGCGCCAAGAATTCTCACCTCCCAAATGGTCGCGCTCGTCGCGAGATAACAGCGTTGAGTCATCGGTGCTTAGGAACGGATCTTCGGTAGATTTCCTCATTGAGCTCCATTAAGCGGCCGCTAGCCCCCCTCGGCGATGCAAGCGCTCCGAGCGGCGCCCGAGCGAAGTGCTCAGGGCGTCAACTGATGCCGCTGCACTGTCTCTGACCGGACTTCTCTGACCTAGACTTCGAATCCCGACGGTAGCAGGATTTCGACACTATCTTGGTAGGTCGAGTCCTTGGAGAGGTTCCTTGGAGTTCAGTCGTTGTATGGAGGAGAATTTTAGCGGACGGCTGTTCTGATCCGTAGTTTTACGTGGATTCTTCGATGAATTCCAGGCGAATACCGGAAAAATAGCCTATACTGCGATTTTTCTAACTTTACCTCTCAAGATCCGTCTTGACGATGGAATATGTCACGGTATTTCGCGTCTTTCTCAGTCGTGCCGCTACATATCGCATGATCGCGACCGTATCAAGCAATGGTTGCGATCATGCGACATCAAGCGACACGAGCGAGAAAGACGCGAAATGCCGTGTGATATTCCATCGTGGCCATAGGGGCTTGAGAGGCAAAGTTATAAAAATTGCCCCTCAACCCAGGTAGGCCAAGTTCAGTCGCCGTCTGGAGGGGAATTCTAGCGGCCGACTGTTCTGATCCGTAATTTTACGTGGATTCTTCAATGAACTCCAGAAGAATGCCGGAGCAGTACCCTAACAAAAGGGCCACGGACCGCGCGCGATCTTTCCTTCACTCTCCTTTCCTATTCTTGCGCCCTACGCACACTTACTCTAACATCTACAGCACCACTCACTTCAGGAGACCGGTTGGGAGCTTAGAGCTTGTCCCAAATGGGGCACTGCTCCGCTTTTGAGAGAAGTCTGGTTGGGGAAAACATCAAGCCGACATGAAGGTTAGATTTCATTAGCGAGAAAGATCACCGCCTCCTTCCGTATTAAAAATATGCACAGCACTTACGTAGTTAATGATCATAGCAGTTGACTTGTCCGAAAACGCGAAATAATCTATCAATTGGAGCACCGAACAAGTACGCGAAAGCCAAGGAAACGGATTCGATTATCGTGGATTCAGTCCAGGTGAAGCATAGCTTTTTCACCCCATGTGTCTTTACCGGTGGGTACGAGGTTCCTTCCGAATTGTAGATGTCCTTCGGTAGCTCAGTATTTAAGAAAGGCAATCTTCATCATCATCGTCATCATCATCATAATCATGTCCATCACTACGATATCACTGATATATGCTATCTGGTGGTGAATTTTGTCGTATCCTAAGCATGTACTAGTATGTCATATTGCAAAATTTCCCCAACGATGTTAGCTACAAATATTTTTGTGGTAAAAAATATAGTGATCATATAAATGAAAATGATGCATTAGTTTATGTATGTCAATTAAAATCAAATAGAACAAGGGTGTCCAACCTGAAAAGCCTCAGGGGCTATAACAATAAACTTTAATATGGTTGCCGGCCGTATTTTCATTACTCACATATGACCCCGTATTGTTATTCTCGACTGTTTGCCCGACGGCTCTGAAAGGGGAATGGAACCGTGCAAGAAATCAGGCCGTACCATAACTCAGTCAAACACAGTAGGATGAATTTATTAAAAAAATCTTACTTTGAATTTCTGAATTTACTAAACAAATCTTTAAATCTAAACTTAACCTATTTTTACATTAATAGAGTTTTGACCTTGACAGGGCCCATGCGCCATACATACAATGTTCTCGCCCGATATTGATGCAAGGGACTTTCATGTTTGACTAATAACACCTTGCCGGCCACAATAAATGGCCAGTTGGACAACCCTGAACTAGAAGAACCAGTGGAAAAGCTCTAGCTGGATGTGGTGGTAAAAGGTGTCCCCAAATGAAATCGAAAAGAAAATCTTTTCAAAGAATTTTTGACCACGAAAAACATTTTTCATCGGCGTTTTACGTTCCCCCACACATCCTTCTTAATTACAAAAAACAGTTTTTTATTTTTATTATTTTTTTCATTGAACTGGCCTTCACTGAACTGAAAATTTTCCCAATTTTACGAAAATAATTTTTAAAATTATATTTGCGGCGAAATTGAAACTTTTAAATGGATTTTAAAAATCTGGAATTACCTAAAATACCTATCTAGAAACCAACTTCCAGCGTTTCTGACTTGGAGCGTTTCAACACTTTGAATGTTCTTAGACATGTGCTGAACAGTTAGGTGAATTAGATATTTGACTGTTAAATGGACTTCAATTTATAAAGAAGATTAACAATTTCATTTGGCACGATCCTTAGCATTTTACACGTCCTTTTATCAGTTTCGTTTTATCTCATTCGTCTTATCATAGCGACGTGCGTTTGTTTGTCGTACAACATGGCTGAGAGTTTGTGAGGTTTCAAAGTTAGTGTTGAAACATTAATAATTAAAATATTTTGATATAAAGATTATTACTCAATTTTATTTTCATTCGTGATATAGTCCTACTGCTTTGCAAATTGCAGATAAATTGTCAGGCACTCGTGATATTATCTAATACAATGTTAAGATTGTAAATGTAATATGCTTTCACAAGGATTTGCAACTGACAAAAGAAACAAACATGAACTGCTTGCACAATATTAAGGGGGATGGTTTTACGACTGGGAAGACTCGTCTACGGGTAATGAAAGTGAGTGCATCGACCTTTATGTGTACATTGATACTACACTTAACCTCTCACATAACCAGATGTTCACATAATAAGGTTTATAAATGCACAAGACAATAAAATGACAACAAGTTTAAATTAAACAACAAATGGCAATAAGTTATAACTAAGCAAAATTAAAATAAGGGCTGAGTTTTAAAACTGGTCAATAATTTCCAAACCAATTAAAGATAATATAACGCTTATAATATCTTCTAACATATGCTTGTAAAATATATTAAAAATTAAATTGTTTAATAGTATTTTAAATTCGATTACTCTTTCAAAACTGGTTATCGTTTGTTGTTTTCGCGCCACAAGATGTCCATAATTGGAATAAAGCTCTATTCGCAATATAATCAAAGCTGAATAAAAGTCGACAAAGTTTAAATCAATACTATCATAAACGTCTACATGTATGCATGTGAAAGAATCGGCTAGATTCAAAACATTTCTTCTTTTTCTGAGAAAATTAAACAATCTAAAATGCTCGTACTCTGGTTATAAAATGTTATACTCATGAACAATCAATAACCCTTAGTATTAGTGTAATTTGGCTATTTAAGAATGAAACGTTTTTAGAATTTCTTCTTGAAACCACAAAAAGTGGATTAAGCCAGTTTCAAATTTAAGCCCTTCAAATATCAAAATATTTCCTTACAGAAATGCCGATGGACTGTTGTAACAATTGCAGCATTTAAACGTTGCTTCTTCACACATTCACCAATCGCAACTGCGTTTTGCGATTAAAAAGTATGTCAGTGGCCTCGATAATCTAATCAGGTAGCTTTGCAGAGACGGAGACAAACGAGTGCAGATAATGCGTCTGTGAGACTAATCTCTCGGTGTATATTTAATTTAGACTATATTTATAAGCTCTCAGTGTATTTTCCACAGGAAGGGGATCATATTTTATGACGCTTGGGCCTTTTCAAAATGCAAAGGTCAATCGAGTGATAAACATTATGGTCTCTGAAAGTGATAATATTTTTGTTTGTTTTAAAGAAATAATTCCTTCCGTTTAATATTTTGTGTTATTAATATTGACTTCAAATTATTTTCGAGAATTTTGTATTTTTTCTTGTTCAAAGATAACGAATAGAAAACATGGTTCAAGAAAGAAAGTGCTAAATTAACGTGATCAGTCGGTTTTGTCATTTTAACAATATTTTTATTGCAAACCGTGTTTAAGGAATTTGTTGAGAGGATTTTATCCCTGTATACTTGTGACTTTTCTCCAAACCTTCACTTCATATTCGATTGTTCATAAATCGAAAATGTTAATAATACTAAACTAAGACTACCAAGAGTTGATTTGAAGTTCATGAACGCCAAATGTTTATGACAAGTGTTCATTCAAGTGAACCCTTAAATATTTATTTTCACTCACCTCAAATTTTAAATAGCAAACTAGAATGTATAAACGTATCGAGGAGTTTTCATTTTTACTTTTCACTCAAGCAAAACGTTTGTCGTTGTAGTACAAGTGTGGAGATACGGGACCAAACTCCAACATTCAAAGTAATAAGATGTGATTCTCACAATATCAAAGGCAATCTTACGTGGAACAGTTATGGAAACAACACATGTTGATAACTTACCCGTGGCGATCACTTTTCTCCGGTGTCCTCTACAGATTCGAATTTTTTGGGTTGAATTGAACTGTCAATATTCATAAGAAACTTTCCCTTACACAAACCATTCTATGTATTAGATATTGATGAAAGTTCTTAATATGATGTATTAGATTTCTCTTACATTATTCCTGTGGTATATCTTTTTTCTGCGTTACTTTAATGAAGCTTTCAAGTTTGGACTTCCTGAAAAGGTTCATGTTTTGATTTACTGTATTAGAATAATAGACTGGTGGTAACACATTGGTAACTTGTGCCCCAGTTTTGCTTCTGAACATGTAAGTGCATCTTCATTATTCCCTCATTTTGTTGAGGCTTCTTTCGCCAGAGGAGTAGAGTGGGAGGTGAGAGGAGGGGATATTTTTATGAATACAATGAAATGGAATCAGTATTTCGTTTGCCGAATAGATTTTCTCGAAAACGACTTCAAATAATGCTTACTTTAATTTGTTTCCTCATATAAACCAAAGGACGTTTATACTCGTAAAGCTGGCACGGGTCCCATAAACTCAGTCTATTTTCAAAAATTGTAAAAAATTGACATGACAAAACGACAACATTGGTAGAGATTTTTTACTTAATGAAATAAGTTTCCTTAAAATTACATATTTAATTAAGGTAATGCACAATTTTTAAAATATGAGTAACTTTATGTAATATACGTAAGTCTTCGACTTGGCGAATACAAATTTCCCAGTTTTTTTCGAAAAATTTCCCATGCTCTTTTTGCCACCTTTCACCCGATACTAGATTGATGTTTCTGGTTATATGAAACGCGGTTTTGGTTTTTTGAATTTGGGTTGATGTATTAGCATGAAAATAATTAGTTTTCCCACATTATGGACGAGGATTGGTAAGGGGTCCCGGATTCAAGTCCCTGCTCGGGCTTCAAAATGAGATGGGTTTTTTCTTTTCCATTAATAAATTTACCTAATGGGGAAATAAAAATGCCCATTTAATTATTTGTTTAGGGCCGATGATTCTGTGGAGGACATCGTAGATTTGAATATGTTAACTTAGTGAAATATTAAATCAAAACGCTTTCAATTTAAAAAATAAAAGATATCGTTTATTCATAATAATAACAAAACACTTTGCACAGTATTGTTTGTAAACTGAAAATAAAGAGTAGAATATTTAGATAATTTAACAACTTTCAAAAACTGTACCTAGACTTATATTCATCATCTTTCAAATAAAAGTCCTTCCTTCAGTTCCAATTCCATGTTCACTCCACTTTATCGACTCACCCAAATATTCTAATCCATTCTCTTTTTCGTAACGTTCTTAATCATATATACCACCAATATGACATTGGCTTTCTTATATCCCCATTGAATTATTCCATTCTGACTGAAAAAATCTGTTAATCATTTACCTCCTCAATACAGAAGGGACATTTTCTCTTCTGTTGATTTCGTCCGTCTTTTTTCAGTACACCGTCTCCATGTTGCCGTCTCCTTTGTTGCTAAGGAACATTTTCCCCTGCCCCCAATATAAAATCAGAATTCAACTCTGAATGCAATAGAAACAGCGGTTGATGTGAATTAGAAGTAGCCGCCGTTGTTAGCCGAATTGCTTAACTGCTCTCCGTGAAGTCACGCAAGTTAAGCAGTTCGAGATACCACGGATTCCTGGAAGGGTGGCCGCTTGGGAACCCCGTTTTCCAACTGCGCCGAGCTCCTGGCCGAAGGGATAAAAGGAATTTTCTGAAGGAAAGGAAGTTTTCAGAAGCTAGTTTGAGGCTAGTTCCTCGCTTGTCCGTACATTCGTGTGTCCGCACGATCGGTTTGGGTCACGGTGTAAGATATTCATCTTAACATCGACATCTCAAACTGTAGCTATTAAACTGATTTTACAAAACATTTCCTTACCCATCTTCGTAACCTGATAGCTCTAGACTTTACCAATTCCACCGCTTGAAATTAGAATCAGCTGGCCATTGACCTGTCGAATGGATCACGACCTTGCCCAAATGAGACGCAAAGATCGCAGCGCTTACATGCGAGAACTAGCCTCACATAAGCTTCAGTTTTAGTTGGGAGTAAACACATCTATATATCTCACACTGTGCTCCACATACATATGCTCAATTGCATTGAATGATTATTTTACGTGGCGAGAGCCTCTTCCGTCTGACCACGCAAATTTCACTACGCTCCTTTCACCAACTAGCGGAGAAACAAGGTATTCCATGGGCGACGAAACAGGCGATTTTGAATTTTGCTCAGAGGCGTCATTTAGGCTTGAGGATATTTTACATGCAGTAAATCTACTAACAGCCGGCTTTACTTCCCCTCCGACGGAAGGCGTACTAAGGATTTTTTTCGCCCCTAAAAATCCATGGCTTCGATCGGGTTTGAACCCGCTGAACTTGGGTATATCAGTCCGATACGCTAACCATTACACCATCGCCGACCCAATGTCCTGGAGGGGCTAAGAGACTGGAAGGGAATTAAAAAACACAACACGAGTACTTTTACGTGACGTACTTTCGGAATGAAAAGAGAAATTCGGGGTCCCAATTAAGTCTTGGTTCGGGGCAAATTGCCACAGTTGCCACCGGCACTCCCTTCTGGGCACCCCTGAAAACAGGACCCCCATGCGCTGATGTCATTGTATTGAAAGGTTTCCTACTACCCTAGTCAACGTTTCGTTCCGTCAGTTCATGTTTCCGTATGCAGAAGCCTATCAAATGCTCCCCTTTGGAATTACGGGTTTCGTTGAAATACATATTATGCCCAAAGGAAAAGTAACCAAATTCACTTTTCCTTGGACATCTTCCGAACCAATTCTCAAACTCGTCACTTTGATTAAGCATTATAAACGTGTGATTATAATGACATGACATAACATAGTGAATATTTATCTATCTCCTCGAAGATTGGATTTTACGAACTGTTTATAATAAGTAAACTGGAACTCTTTGGGTTGAGAAGTGTAGTGCCGGAGTAGTACCCTAACAAACGGGCCACGGACCGCGCGCGTTTCCTTCAATATCTTATCCTCACCCCCTTACTTACACACATTTGCACTCACATGCACTACAACACGGATATCGGGAGACCGGTCGGGCGATTAGAGCTTGTCCAGGCTATGCAGCGCCCCTGTGTGAGAGATACCTGTATGGGGAAACTGATAGCCGACGTGTAAGTCGGCGACCGACCTCGCCATCCAGCGTGGAAGATCACAGCCCCCGCGATGAAAAACATGCACCACACTTACGAAACTAATGACATTAACACACCCGGAATGACATTAACGCGCCCGGAATAACTAATAAATTAATCCCAGAAATAATTTTTTTCAGAAATTACAAGTGTACAAATTCAGCTTAATATCGTTAAGACTCAACGATTTTCAACGGTTTTCGGATAACATTTCACTTGGGACAAACTGCACTTTTAAAATAATATTTGGCAATAATTGAAGAGCATCTTACGAATATAAGTAAAACAAGAAATCAAACGAAATGGAGATTCGCCACTTTCGAAATAAGCTCTTCACGTGCGTAACCTAGTAACAGCCAGTCCAGAAATGGGCATTGTCGCTCCCTTAAGAAATCGGCATAGTTAGCAGTTGCCAGGCGCCTTACGGTTCTGGAATTCTATGTTTTCGAAATATTTAAATAACTGTTCGAATCAAAATTTATTTCTATGTAATTTTTAATCACACGTACATGTAAGTACCGCTAAGTACCTACCGTATTGATTATTGCTGTTAAGGAGCTCGTCTAGCACTTGCCAGTTAAGAACTGAATACTTCACGTACTTCAATACATCACATACATAATAATTCATATACTTGGTTCATTTTTAGGGTTTTATAAACATTATTTTCAAATAATTTAGTATTTTAACTTTTTAAAAACAGGCGAGAAGAATTTTAAACATACGAGATTTTACATGTGCCTTATTTATATTTTTGTAGCAATATAATTATTTTATTAATCGAAGTTAATGTTTTATTGTATAAATTTGTAGATATTATTTTGTTAATTTTAATCCAAAAATGGACAGACACGCAGAGAGACAGAAAGACGATATGCCGTCAATCAATTTTTCGGTGTTAAGAACCCACAAATCTTATATTCTGACAATACAAAACATGTAAACAGTTGCAATTCATTATAAACAGGAACAAGATTTACTGCACTTTTTCGTTACCAGGACCCGACAATAAGAACGTGTCTGTAAAGAAATCTTCGATTTAGGCCGCACAGGTACATTACTTTCTCGTCTTACGTACAAAAAGGCAAGAAAGTAAAAATGAACTAAAGTAGTGAAATACTTTCTTACTACGAAGTTTTTCGCCGCTCGTAAAGAGAAGCTACTGCGCCGTCCACGTGGACGTAGGAAAGAAATTTTGGCAGCATGCTATAAACACACCAGCCGTCGATGTTTAGTCTTTGCTCAGTCAATCGGGAAACGTAAATATTTTTATTCAAGTTCGGGTTCCCGAAGTGTAGACTTCCCACTCCACGGCACGCGTTGCGGTATGCTAACAAAAGAATGGGGCCTGATATGGTTACTTTTAAAATCATTAAGCCGATTTACAACAAATGACCGCAGGCAAATATGCAGGAAATACGTTGTGATATCAGCCGTGGGCCATTTTATAAATTTTTTAATATGACCTTCTTTTAAGAAAAAATAATATAATTAAGAGAGGAGTACGAGAACTCATGCGTCATATTTAGCTACAAATCATTTGTTTTGATTATCCTTCACGGATGGTAAAAATCTTTAACGGACGTTGGCTGATAAGAGTGGTTTTTCGTTCTCATCATTAGGTCTGTTTAAATGCAAATTATTACGAACATGTAATTGCAAAACCGCAATTTGCGGCTAAATGGACTAATAATGTATGTAAATATTATCAGTTTTTCAGAATGAAATAATTGCAAATATTTTTGTCAACTTCAATTTATTGGACTTACTACATACGGCTCTGGGGCACCAGCAGCAAATCCAATATCCAAATAATTGAAAGATTTCAGTCCAAAATATTAAGAAACGTTGCCACTTCCTCTGGTATGTTCGAAATAATGTAATTCACTTGGATTTTAAAAATACCAACAGTTGACGAAGAAATAAAAAAAATATAGTTGTAAATATATTCAAAAATTATAATGCCATAAAAAGTACTTAAGCCGTACATTTGTTAGATGACAGTTTCGAAGTAAGGCGACTTAAAAAATTCAAACCTTTAGATTTGCCTCGTAGATTTTGAAGCGTAGTTATATGTCATCAACTGTAGTAATGGAGAGATACTAATGAATATCTTCTTCAATCAATGTAAATTTTCTAGTCAACAAATTTACTTATTGTTCTCATGTATGAACGGATTGTACATAAAAGTTTAATCAAAAAAATATTCTACAGCCGACTTTCGATGGCTTTAGTCTTTATGGTTAGTCTCGCTATATGTGGCGAAAGTCGGGAGACAGTGCCTGAGTTGACAAAGATGTCTTCAATTCTTTCATCCTTTAATAATGTCAACAACACGTCATCACCATCACCACAAGTCAGTTTCTGAGTCAAAAATAATTCTTCAGACCAAGTAATCATAGTATTCATATTGGATGTTATTAACATTCCTGATCAATAGCCATTTTGAATTAATACGTAGTACTAAAATAAAATTATAATTCTACCAACATGCGTGAATAGTAAGACAGGCAGTTGAAAGACACAATAAAAATGAAAATAAACTTGAAAATGATCTTCAGTTCTTAATTCATTTCAGGCGGTTTTCAACTACATAATAGTGTCTGGAATTCGTCCTTGACGGTACTTTTTTGCACTCGTCGAAATTCACGAACTTAGTCCTACATCACTAGTCCAACAAAGTTAGGAATTTTATGTATTACACTTATTAAACGGCGTCTTGTATCACCGCCGTTCTTTTCTTATATACTGTTTGAATTTTGAAACTGTTTTTTTCTCTATTTTTCGTTTTGCCCACCGGTATTTCCGTTTTGTAACGGATCTTACAACGGTAGAAGTAAAATAATTGATAAAAATAATTGATATTGCTTAGCTATATTTCGAATCGAATCGAAATATAGCACAAGCAATCCAAAGTATGAAAAATTATTTGAAAATATTTTGTTTATAATTCAAATAAATAACGACCCGTATTAAAATTGCAGTATGTTATACATGTGTTGGGAGATTGTTCTTCAGGTTCATGCAGAGCGGATTTGAAACTGGTATGCACTTAAAAGTTACAAGAAAACCTTCGATGAGTTCCTCCCCTCCCCCCCACTAAAAGTATGATTTCAATATTCCCTATTAACGTCGGTGTCAGTAATCGAGCTGCTTAATCATGCTACATGAAATCATGGTGGTTAAGCAACTCGAAACACCGCGGATTCGAGAATGAGGGAACCCCAGGACCTAACGGAACCCAGCGTCTGGCTGAAGGAAAAAAATGTAGTGACTATGTCTACTGATAACAGACTTACTTGAACGGACGGTTTTTTAATAGTTTATTTATCCTTGTTCAATAATATATTATTTTTCAAGGGGTTGAAAGTACTACAATAACAATTAGAGCATATGAGGGAAAACTTAGAGAAGTAACCTCAGAACATTCTACTATAATACATATACTTCGGTTTTTCTTTCTTGGCCCACCGGGGAGGGGTGCCAATAAAATGGAATATCTCACGTCGTTCGCGTCGTTCTCCGTTGTGCCACCAGGAATTGCATGATCGCCAGCACTGCTCGATACAGTCCCGATCATGCGCCTCCTAGCGCCACAACCGAGAACAACGCAAAATACCGTGAGATATTCCATTTTATTGACAACCCCATGCACAATGAAAGAAAAAACGAAGAATAATAAATTTGCATGATTATAAATTGATTTAGTATGAAATAGTAGTACATTTGAGAGTAATAGCGGAGGGTTACTCCACGTTCGACGCCAGTACGAACCGTTAGAGAACATTGTTACGAAACAGTGAAATGTCTACAAATCGCCAATAAAACCACTTATTTCAAGTGCATATCACTCACCGAAAGGTATTAATTACTTTAATTCTTGTGTTGCGTCTGTACTGTGTACTAGAAAATTCGAGTACTCTTCGTAGTCCAATGCTTCTAAACTGAAAGTAGTAGCGTGCTTCACTATGCTCTTTTACGACCAACATTTAGTTTTTGCACTCAATGCCGCATTAGCATAGATACCCTTGTCAGCAGTTGAAGTTGGAGATAGTTGCATAGCTGACTGCATTTGATTAAGCCTTTTTGAAGAGTAGTTGTCACTGTTATCATAGTATTTTTTGAGTCCGTCGTTCCCAGTCACATGAGACTTAGTAGGGGTTGTCACATGACTTCTCGTGACTCAGTTTCTTTCGTAACGTTTCTGAAAAATTTAATGTTGAAGTAGCAATTTTTATTTCAAAAGATAAGAGTGCGAAATAATTGTTATATTTAATTAGTCACTTTTGCTTTGTCTTATTCGTCATATAGAGAATGTTGTGAAATGTAGAAATTGACCTCGATTTTAATTTTTGCGAGGAGCTTATACTACATTTCGATGTCAAAAAAGCACAGCATATAATTATTTTTTCAAGTTTCTTGGACCAAAAGGCAGGATACATTGATGTGGAATTCTGATTTTTACTAAAAACTTGGAAGTTTTGGATGGTAAATATGCAAAGTTCAACGTTTTCTTCAAACATCTACACTTCAATATTGAAGCAATTTTGAGATATGGAGTTCTTGAAGATATCTACTTATTACTTGATATTATGACTGAAAATGATCATCATTTTGAGTCATTATATCAAGTAATACGTATATGTATAGGTTTTTCAAAATAATCTCGTAATTTTGAATACAATTGTGGGATTCTTTAGAAATAAACTTTTTTTCTTGATTTTTCCTTTCGACGTTTTAAAGAGATGAATAAATTGTACCGAATAATGGCAAGTCTGTTCATAACTAATTCTAAATTTTAAAATAGTACACTTAATTTATTTTTGAAATTTTCGCGTGACCCTAAGTTACTTATCACGTGAATTTTGTGACTTAATGCATTTTTTTCAACACAACGGAATTCGAATGATAGCTTATTAAGTGCTAGCTCAAAACCACAAATTTTTCGATGGTAAGTGAGCCATTTTCAAAAACTGCTTAAACGACATTTTCTCAAAAATGACTTCCAAAATGTTTCTTGAAACTTTTCACAAGAAAAGACATTTTGACCTTCTAAAAAAGTTCTGATAGTCGTAGTTAGATTAAAAAGTGAAGGGTTAAACATTGAGAAAACGTTAGAACATGATGATTCTTGATCAAACACTAAAAATTATATTACAGTGGCAGAAAGTGAATTATCGAGTTAATGGAAATGTCTCCGTTGTTTTGTTACTGTAATGATTTCATTTCTGGCACATCCCCCAAAAACAATTGTAAGAGAAAGATAAATATTTATTAAACCGTAATTAATAAAACAACGTGTACATGAATCGATAGCAACAAGACAGAAGAACAGCGCGCCGCGGAAAGCCATATTTCGACGATTTTGGAAACACATTGGATTCAGTAATTTTGAAAAGAAATCTGACCGTACAGTTAATTGAAAAGTAAATAAATAAACATTGTAGTCTTTGTTTGAACACGATCGGACGACGGGTTCATTTAAATTTCGAATATGAAGATTGGAGAAAAGTCCCAGTGACGTGTCAGATGCAATAACTTAAATATAAAAATTTTATTAAGAAACCTTAATTAGGCAACGAGAGGCGTTGTAAATCGTCGTTGTCTGAATTTAATAAAAATTATAGCGGAGCCAAAAGACTTATAACACGTTGAATTTCTGAGCTGAAGAAATATTACAAATTAATAATATTAAAACAAGTGACGAATGTACAATTTCGACAGAGAAATTTAGCGTTTTCGACGTATAAAATATCAAAAATATATGTTTGGGCCAAAAAACTTTAACATTGAGTAAAAGCGTTAATAAATAGACGCATAGTCATGTCAGAATAACTTATATCGTGGATTTTAGAAAAATTTGGGAAAACAACAATGAAAATGCAAGAACGAAATTCGCCGGCATTTTTTCCAATTACGAGGTGACGTGGTAAATCGACATGGTTTTAAGAACACATTTTTTTTTCGAGTCAGGGGCGACAGTAACTTCGAATCCATGTTGGATGAATTCGAGATTTGAGAAATTGGACTTAGACATTTTTTTGTGATGAAGCGGTACAGTGCAATGGACATCCGAAAGAGTATTGAAAACCGATATTGATGCAGTGAATGATCGAAGAGAGGAGAAGTTGTTTTTCATTTTTATTTTGACTCTGTGCTTCGAAGTTGATCGAGCAATTTTAGACTTCATGGAGAACGTCTAATGAAGAAAGTTGGAAGACGCGGGATTGGTGCGTGCGAATACATCGGCGCGTGCATGTGGGCACGCAATTGATGACCGAGCTGGCAACGGCGCTGTCTCGGCGGAATTCAACAAAGGAAAGTGTCGCATTCGTGGCGTAATCATCAAACCAGATATTTGTTTTTCGAGAATACTCAAGTAAATGAAATTAAACTTTGACAAGACCAGTGAAAAAATATTAAAATTTTAAAAGAACAATGCATGCAATTTTTGCCGAACAAAGCGATGCAAATGTTAGTCTCATTTTCTTATTGTTAAATTTATAATTACGTACGTACGAGAGAAAATTTTTTATAACATTATTTTTTGGTAAAAAGGAATTCCCGAACGCATAAATAATTAAACATCAGCTGATGATTATTAGTTTCATTTGAATGTGATGGTATTTAAGTGATAACGATGTTGCCAAGCATGAGTATATTTATGTCATTATACATTGTTGCATTGTTATTGAGAGAGGGCAACAGAGGACGGTAGCGCTCCATGTTAATGAGAAAATAAACGAAAGAGAGCGAGGTTTAAAGTTCTTTCTTTCTTTTATGACAAAAGGTGTTATTATTTCAGTATTTAGAAAAACCTGTGCAAGCTGCAATAGCGATCGTTGTTTACAGGTATTTCCCGTACGGAACCAGCCACGACCTACGACCTAAAAATAATTTATGCAACCTCGTAATATAACAACCGTAGGGATTTGATAGAAATAAAGAATTTGTGTGGCGGCAGCATCATAATTCGAGGCCATTCGATAGGAGAATCTGAGTAAAGATTGGCAATTATAGTTGAGATCATGGTGAATAGATTAGGTGTCATAGTAATTGTCACGGTCGTACCGTGTGGTATCGCATAGCCGCCACATAAGAATATTTATTAATGTTGATTAATTGAAGAATAGAAAAGGGATAGTAGTAGTTACGGTTGCATTGGCACCACAACGTGTGGCCAGGTTAATTGAAGAAGAAAGTAGTAGTACGGTTGCATTACAATTATTTTGAGTGAAATTTGTAAATTGTAAGACATTGTTTTTTGTTGGTGCAAAAGCTAAAGTAATGTGTAAATATTTTAGAATTAAAAGTGACGGTGGTTTTACATTCTGTCGAACGCCTTCCTAGTGTTGTACATTGAACGAAAAGCGATTATACGTTCCAGTTCTCAGTCCAATGGTACTCGAGAAGGTTTGCCGCAACCTAAGCCTCTTCAATTGCAATCTTCAAGATTTGACGTTAGAATATTCTTGTTGGTACTCAGTCTCATATACCCTAATGAAGATTCTTTATTATGTGCTGACATTATGATTCTTTACTATGTGCTGAAATTAATTAGTACAATCAAAGATAATTTCATGCAAAATTGCGGACAAACCACCATCGGTAAGGGCCTTCCTTCCGGTCTCTATTTTAGTCCATTTTCGTTTGGTTAACTAAATATGCTCATTAATTCCATGAAAAAGCGTGGATTATCACTAAGTTAATTGCACGCGTGCAACAATTAACTTAGTGATAAACTCCACCGTGTAATGAAACCTCCACTGCTAATCACAATTCAGATAAAGGATCAAAATTTTAGGACCAGAAAAAGGATCAAAAGTTTAATTAAGTAATAGAACAGCATAAAATATTTAACATGAATGAATTTCTTTGCAAATTCAGTTGTCATATACAGTAACAATTGTCAAATCCGGATACGTCAACCAATGAATGAATGAATAAATGAATGAATTAATCAATCAGACTCTTTCAACTTAACGGTTTGAAACATTGTTGGGGGTAATTCCTATTCAACGGTAGTCCACTTACGAGGTTTTGTGTCAAAGGCGTCTTTGAAATAGATCATCTTTCCTGGAAGTATTACACAACGTATGTAATAAATTAGATATTGTACGATTTTCCTTTTTATTGAAAAATGAAAAAAATAGTATTTTATTATATAAGTGTCTGAAATAGACCATTACGTGCAAGTCTTAGTTCATTATTCACTCGTGCTGACGCGCTCGGGAATAATTAACGAACTTGTTCTTAATGGTATTTCAGTCATGTATAATATACAATATTTTATCTTATCCGATCGCCTTTGCAACATTTTGGGCTTATTCTCATTATCCGATCGCCTTTGCAACATTTTGGGCTTATTCTCATCTACAAGTAGGATTAATGATAAATGGTATTATATTGATTTATGCAGTACATTGGTGGCCTAGGAGGGTATATTTGAATTGACAGTCGCTGTCTGTTGCGAAAAAATGGAAGATATTCTTGAAAGAATTAAAAGTGATGCTGCCAAAGCTATGAGGATGTTGTATTAACTTACTTCCGAGCGAAAGTACGTACTAATACTTAAGGCAGGTTCGAAGGAATGAATATGAAAGTGTACTTTATTTGATGAGTAAATTATGAGTATTATAAGTAAATGTGTTATTTTCATTAATAAATTATTAAGTATAAATGTTTTCTATGTGTATTTCTTCTGTTTTCAATAAAATAATGTTTTTGTGCGCATTATTTTGTTCAGTTCATCTGCAGCAGTTTTGCTCTTGTTTATCGTGACAATTGATAGTTACTTTATTACATGGCTATAATAAAGAGCCATTTTACCGACTCCGGGCACATACGCAAACAGCTTACAAACGCGATCGGATAGGACAAAAGCTATTATTGCGAATGTATGAGATCGGATTCTGTAGGTGATGAAACCTCATGACCCTTCTTACCCGTTGGAATGCTTTTATTCTAATCTAAATACAGTGTTCGATTCAGAGTCGCATGCAACACGCATCTTTTCTCATGCTACTTCATTTCTACATTATCTCCAGCGGCCATTACTCGCATGCAACTCCCCCGAGAACTTCCTGACAACGGTTCTGACACGTACAAATTGGGAGGGAGGTCAAACTTAGTGATTTAAATCTGGTACCACGAAGACGATATTATATTTACGACAATATTTTAGCTATCTCAATGTATTTTTGGCACCAATTAATTTTTTGGAATTAATTGGTGTATGCGGGAGATTTTAAAGGTCAATTTTTTTCACAGCTGTTCAAGAATTCATGAATTCAAAACTATACCCTTACAAATTTTATAACACGACGGCTCTCACGGAAGCGAAGGCAGTGGTGGTTGGAGCAGAAGCATAGAAGTTTAATAGTGTGCTAAAGCAGAAGGGTTGTGCTAATTGGTCCTCTTCCTTAGATAAGAATATTCAGGTTCTCCATCTATCTGCTAGTTTGGAAGCTCGACGAAATTCAACGTGAGCGTTTCGTTCACATTTGCATGCGACTTACTGGAGTTTCTATCTTTACTTGCACATCAATTTAATATGGTCAAAGATCACTTCATGTACAGTCGCATACGACTCACCGGAGATTCTGCCTTTTTTGACATATCAATTAAATATCATCAAAGAACCCTTCATGTACAGTCGCATATCTCTCACCGCCGGTACTACCTTTTCTGACCTTTTCTTACATCAATTCAATATGTTTAAATAGAATTTCGTAAGCGTTTCACCGGAGGCGTTACCTTTTTTTGACATATCGATTTAATATGATAAAAGAGCGTTTAATCACCTCTCGCATGCAATTCACCAGTCGTACTACCTTTCCTGACATATCGATTCAATAAGAACAAAGGGCACTTTTTACCCAGTGGCACAAGTCACTACCAACAACCTTTTCTTACAATATATCAATTCAATACGATCAAAGGGTGTATCGTCGGTCCCCGGTGGCCGAAATCGCTAAAGTAGTAGTGTCGTGGCGATCTCGGACCGAAGGGTCGCGAGTTGGAGTTCCGCCTCAGTCATAATTGTATTTGTGTTCGTCCTTTCACCTCTAGTCATAACCAAATGTCATTTTCACAGTTACCATAACGTTAAAATAATAGTGGTCGCTAATGACCTAGATGTAGATGCAATCTTAAGTAACAAAAAAAGGTATATCATTTACAGGTGCAACCAGCACATTGGCGGTACTACATTTTACCTTTTGCGACAATTCTTCAATTCAATATAGTTTGGAAGCTTCGGGAAATTAAACACGATGGGAGATCGCTTCGTCCACTGTCGCATGCGACTCACTGCAGGTTTTACATTTTCTGACATATCGATTCACCGTGATTTAAGGGCACTTCATCCATTCTCGCATGCAACTTACCGGAGGTACTACCTTTTGTGACTTATCAATTCGATATGATCAAAGTGCACTTCGTATTATCCGCGCATGTTTTCTTGAGCTCTCGCTTCGCTAGTCGCGACAGGAGTGGGGAGTTTGGTTACTTTGATGAAAGGAATTTTATATCATATTTTGTAGTTTGTTTTTCGGTGAAAAATCGTTTCCATTACACGAGAGCGCACATGTATGGTTATCAGATTTTCTCTACAACGCTCGTTGCTATCATTTATTCTTAATTCAACTAATGTTGTCAAAGGAGTGGGGGTAGGTATTCCGGAGCTCAAGAAAACGTGCGCGTATAATACACAATCGCACGAAGTACTATCTTTCACCTTTTGTTACAATATAGTTTCAATATGATCAAAGCTTGCTACGACTCACCGGTGGTAGTACCTACTACTTTTAAATTTAAAACAGTTTGGGAACTTCGGGAAATTCAATAAGATCAAAGACCTCTTGGTCACAATCGCATGCGACTTACCGGATGTTCTACCTTTTGACATATCAATTCAATACAATACAAGAGCGCTTCATCCACTCTCGCATGCAACTTACCAGAAATACTAGCTTCTCTGACATCAATGTGATCAAAGAGCACTTCCTCTACAGTCCCACGAGGTACTGCGTACCACCTTTTCTGTCATATCAATACAATATGACGAAAGGGTGGTTCATTTACAGATGCATGCAAATCACCGGCGTTATTACCTACTACATTTAATGACAATACATCAATTTCACACAATCAATGGGTGATCTTTTTCACAGTCGCATGCGATTCATTGGCGGTACAATCTAATATTTTTGAGGACAATAGATCAACTCAATATGATCTATGGCTGCTTCGTCCAGTTGCATGCGACTCCCTGGAGGTTGTTTTTTTTGACAGATCAATTCAATGAGATATAAAAGCGCGTCATTCACTCTGACGTGCAACTCACCGGCAATAGTGCTTTTTCTGACATAATAATTCAATATGATGAACGACCACTTCGTACTATCTTTCCTGTATTAACAATTCAATATGATCGTAGAACATTTCGTACACAGTCGCACGAAGTACTACCTATTACGCTTTATGAGAATACATAAATTAAATATGGTCAAAGGCTGTTTCGTAGTGTTACATGTGGTTCACCGCAGTACTACCTACTAACTATTACGACAATACACTCACCAGAGATACTACTTTTCCTGACATGTGAATTCAGTATGACCAAACCTCACTTCGTGACTCGCCAGAGGTAATAACTTGAATCAATTGATATGAACATAGAGCACTTTGTATAAAATCGTACGAGGTACTACCTACTAGCTTTTGTGACAAAATATTATTTCAATATGATTAAAGGGTTTTCCGTCCACAGTATTATGCGACTCACCGGTGGTACTAACTACTGCCTTTTATGACAAAATTCAATACAGTTCGAGAGCTTCGGAAAAAAAAGATGGTCAGAATTGTTCGTTCACAATTATCAAGCGTTACAGGATGGTTTTACCTTCACTGACATATAAATTCCATTTGATCAAATACAGTCGCACGAGGCTCTGCCTACCCCCTTTTTTTGACATATCAATTCTAAACGATGAAATGCAGCTTTGTCTATAGTTGAATGCGACTGACAGGCTGTACTGTCTTCTACCTTTTCTGACATATCAATTTAACACGATCAATGGGTGCTTATTCCACAGAGCATCCGACTCATCGACGATGCAATTTACTACTTTTTAAGGCAATTCAGTTCGATAAATGCGTTCACAGTTGTACGCTACTCATCGAAGGGTGTCCCTTTTCCGATATAAGAATTTAATATGAAACAAGAGCACATCATTCACTCACGAATGCAACTTACCGTCGGTACTGCCTTTTCTGAAACAAGAATTTAATATGACGGATGAACACTTTGTACTACGTTTCCTGATATTTTAATTCAGTATGATCAAAGATCACTTCGTATACAGTCGAACGAGGTACTACTTGCCACATTTTCTCACAATATATCATTCAATATGATCAATGCTTGCTTCATCCACAATCGCATGCAACCCACCGGCGGTACTACAAACTACCTTTTATGACAATACATCAATTCAAAATAGCTCGTTAGCTTCGGGAAATTCAACATGATCAAAGAAAGCTGCGTTCACAATCGCATCTTATCGAAGATATTACCTTTTCTGACATTTCAATTCATTATGTTCGAAGAGCACTACCTAAACCCTCGAACGAGTTACTGCCTATCACATTTTTTGGCACAGCAATTCAATGTAACCCAAGGGGGCTTCGTCAGTAGTTGCATGCGACTCACCGGCGGTTCTGCCTACTACCTTCTCCGACAACACATCAATTCAATACGATCAATGGATGCTGCGTCCGCAGTCGCATGCGACTCACCGTCGTCGGCGCGGCGGCGACGGCGCAGCTAAGCGAGCTGTTGGGGCGACACCACCCGTGCGACGTCCACGGGCGACTGACCGGTCGCGAGTGCTTCGGGCACTTCCACTCACACACACACTCACACTCGCACACCCAAATACACACAAGCGCCGGCCACGCGCTGGCGTACTCGCGCCTTCCTCCCCCCTCCATCGCCCCTGCCCCCGCCGCTGCCGGCGACGCCACCGCCGCTACCGCCTCCGGCTTCCAACACCGCCGCCGTCACTGACACCGCCGTCGTCGCCTCCACCGCCACCGTCCCCGCCACCGCCGTCACCGTCTCCACCTCACCGCCTCTGCCACCGCCTCCGCCGCCCCGCCGCCCCCGCCACCCCCAACGCCCTCAACGCTCCCTACCCCCCACTACTCCCTAGGTCCCCAACGCCTCCCAATGCCCCCATCGTCCCCTACGCTCCCAGCGCTCTCTACACCCCCTACGTCCTCAACGTCCCCACCGCCCCCTACGCTCCCAACACCCCAAGTTCCCCCAACTCCCCCTACGCCCATAACTCCCCCACCGCCTCAAACGCCCCCACCGCCCCCTACGCCCCCTTTGTCCCCATTGCCCCCACCGCCCCCAACGCTTCCTACGCTCCCAACGCCTCCAACTCCCCCAACGCCTCCAATGCCCCTACCGTCCCCTACGCTCCCACTGCCCCCTACGGCCCCTACGGCCCCTACGCTCCCAACGTCCCCACTGCCCCCTACGCTCCTAACATCCGCTACGCCCCCACCGCCCCACCGTCCCACCGCCCCCTACGCTTCCTACGCCACCAACGCCCCCAACTCCCCCAACGCCTCCAACGCTGCCACCGTCGCCACCGCTGCCACCGCTGCCACCGCTGCCACCGTTGCCACGGTTGCTAGCGCCGTCACCGCCATCGCCGCCCCCGTCGCCGCCGCGCCTGCCCAACGCGAGAGTCCCAACGCGCAGCCGCTCCGGGCGACTCCGAGCAAAACGACCGCTGATCAATATTGCGAGAGCGGGTGGCGGAGAGCGGGGCCAGGGGGAGGGGCGCGGGACGGCGCGGCGGGGGGAGGGGCGGGCGATAATGGGTCCTGTGGGGAAGACGCCGCGACGGGCTCAGGTTGCTGCTCACTTCTTTCTTAAAGGAATCGATTCCAAAACCGATTCTAGCAATCGGTTCCTGAAACCGAATCTTCGAATCGATTCCAAAACTGATTCATGGCAACTATTCGATAACCAAATGCTGGCAACTTTCCGAAAATCCTATAATTTAAATTGATTACCAGAACAAATTTTAGAATCATTTCCAGATATTTCAACAATGAATTTTATATCTGTTTTTCTGATGTCAATAGATGTAGCAATTCCATTATAAAAAAGCAATTTACCGATATAAAAAAACGTGTACGAATGAATAGGATTTATTGACACATTACTCTCGAATCCCAGGACTTTGAAGCAAAACAATTGCTGACCAATTTTTGCGAGAATGGGCGGAGGTGAAAGGGCCCGGACGATAATGGGTCCTGAAGGGAAGACGCCGCGACATGCTGAGATTGCTGCGAACGTCTTTTTTAAAAGAATCGATTCTAAAACAGATTCTTGGAATCGGTTCCAGTAACTGAATCTTGGAATCGAATTCTGAAACTGATTCATGTCATCTTTTCAAAAACCAAATGTTCGTAACGATTCGGAAAACCCAATTCTCAACTAGTATTCGTAAAACCTATCTTTGCAATCGATTCCTAGAAACAATTTTTGGAATCGTTTTTAGATTTTCAACAAAGAAGTTTGGACATAATTTTCCGATGACAATAGACAGAACAATGTCTTCTAAGAAAAAGACAATAATATACTAATATCTTTTATTAAAAAGTGTTTTCAAGTAGGAATGAATCGGATTTTTGACGTCTCACTCTCAACGATAATGGAGCCTACGCTGTAGACGCCACGGTACTCGATTGTTGCTCGCGTCGAAAAATCAATTTTTGGAATCGATTCTAAGAACTAGTTCTTGGTATCGATTTCGTTTTTTTTAAACAATGATATTAAAATATTATTTTCTGAAGGCCAAGGGTAGTAGCATTTTCTTCTAGGAAATGGTCTTTTGTGAAAAAAATATATTATGTAGAGGTACTTTGGATTTGTTGTCTCATTACTCTCTACGCCCGGGACTTCCATATAAAACAATTACTGAATAATATTTACGACAGTGGGTGGGGAAACCTTGATATGTGACTCAGTGACTCAATCACTTGATGTCACTGCAGTGCCTCTGACCGGAAAGCCTTAGAGTTCGAGACCCGACGGTGGCAGGATTTTTGACACTAGCTACATAGCTACGTTGAGTTCAATCGCTATCTGGAGGAGAATTGTATTGGTCGGCTGTTCTGATCGCTAGTTTTCATGCTTTCTCTTTGGTTTTCCTAACAAACGAGCCATGAACCGCGCGCGATCTCTTCTTCAACTTCCTTGTTCTATCCTCACCCCTCACTTACGCACTACACTACCACACATATCGGGAGACCAGTCGGGAGCTTAGAGCTTATCGCGGAAGGGGCCGTGCCATTGGTTGGAGGTATCAGGTTGGAGAAAAACATCTCCGCAAGCTGACTGGCAGTCGGAAACTACCCCGGATCTCATCATCCAGCGCAAAGATCACTGCCACCTCCCGCGATTAAACATGCACTACACTTACTGAAATAATGACTTTAGCTGTTGACGCGCCCGTAATCATTTATCAATCTATCTATAGTATTAATCAACGCAACGGGTAGGGGAAAGGCTAGGGGAAGCGGGGAGTCAAAGGGGTCCGAAGATGGCAGAAGTGGACAGTTGAAAAGTACCTTTGAGGAAAATGCTGTGGTACTCAGGTTATGCTCTCACGTCATAAAAGAATCGTTTTCTATTGGCAATTCCTGCAATCGATGGCGGATTCTTTAATAACAAATTCTGTAAGATTTTCTAATGTCAATAGAAGAGCTGTTCTCTTCAGAAACAAGTAAATCCAGTCTATTCTAAACATTATTCATGTAAATATTCATTGGGCTTATTGAATCAATTCCTAAGATACCAGCGACTTATAAGCAAAACAACCTCTGGTCAATATTTGCGCGAGCAGACGAGACCGAAAGGTGTAGAAAGGGGAGAAAAGGCTGAGGAAACGGAGGTGAGAGCCAGACGATATTTGGAGAGGGAAGTCGACGACACAGTACTCAGATTGTCAGTCTGATAATAAATCGATTCCGTGTTAGATTGTCACTCTGACAATAATTGATTAGAATTCTCAATCTGTTCCAGATTTTTAGCAATGATACGGTAAAAATAGGCGATAATGATGCTTGTGAGGTAACGCTACGTTGTTTATCTTACTCCTCATTTCCTCAAAACTAATGGTGCTAAATCAGCGCGTAGTTTCTCGCCCGAATTTTCACGCAAAACTACGCGGAAAGTACTCACATTTTTGAAAAATTGTTCATTATCTTATTTCAAAATCTATCTTTAAGGAAAGGATTTCATTAAAGCAAAAATCTACATCTTCATAACATTAGTTGTACGGAGATGCCGAAAAAGTTTTTAAATTTTTGCAATTTTCGAAAAAAAAAGTTTTCAACGAAAATGAAACCTACATCATTCTCTTAAATGCATCGCACTATGCAACAACTAATTTTAATAAAAAACGTTGGAGCCATTTTTTTTAAAATTTGAAAATGTCACAAATGCTTCATGAAAAATATCCGCCAAAATTAAAATATCGGTTTGAAATTCAAGGGGCCGTAACATGACCCAGATCGATTGGGGAATAGCGATTTTGGAGAAAATCAGCTGAACGGTTTAGCCGTTAGCGTCGTTCACAGACGGACGGACAAGCAGACGTTTTGCCGTCAATCGATTTTTCGGTGTCAAAGGCCCACAAAATCTAGATTCTGACTACACCACGTGTTAGAGGATTTTTTCTAAATTTATCAACTGGATTTATTCACTTTTTCGTAATCAGGACTTTGTAACAAGAATTTTTCTGCCGAATTTTCCCAGCTTTTCCGCGCATCATTACGTAACTTTCCCTCTATTGCGTAAGCGGTTAACGTTCGTCTTTCATTAAAATATTTAGTTTAAACGATTCTTTTTAAACCATTTTTATAACATCGTATTTTGAAACGTTGGTGTTATCTCAATAAATCAACCCTTTGAACAAAACTGGGAGTGCTGTTGGTGGCACAACCGCGGGCTTGGACAGAATGCGTGGCGAGCAAATTGACAGTGCACAAGGGGGGGGGGGTCGCAAATCGTTCGATTGCATCCGGCGATCAGAATTACCTCTCCATTCGCTTCCCGTATAATCCTCTTTCATTTTTGCTCTCTCGCTACCGCTTACGCCAGTGGTATCAAGATCTTCTACTAGTGGCAGTGGCATGCGTCGTGGCACCGTAGCGTGTCCCGAGTTTCTCTGCACAACTAGCGTCCGGAAAAGAAACTATTAGCATTATATAGGTGTGTTTACTCCCAGTCTAAAACTGAAGCTTATGTGAGGCTAGTTCTCACAGTTCTCGCATAAAAGCAGCTGCGAATCTTTGGGTCTCATTTGGGCAAGGTCGTGGTTGGTCGTGTAATGTGCACCAGACACAGTTTAACACTAGAACGCCCGGCTTTCGTGTACCCCTAGAACGCCCAGCGGAGTCGTTTCGACTCTGAGCCTTCAACGATACTTCTTAAAAGGAAATATTGCAAAATTATTTAACTACTTTAGTATAACAATGTTAAAGATAATTATTTATTATACGTATAATGGAACTTTTACGCCACAACTTAAATATATTTTAAATAATTCTTGACAACTTCTTTTGCGCAGAATGGAAGTTAATGAAACCCCTTGGACGGAATGGGAAAGTAAACTGACAAAAGTATATGTTGAAAAAGTAACTTTTATCTATTAATAATATTTTGTAACAACAACAATAAAAATGTTATCAGATTTTAATTTTCCGTAATACGAGTTTCACATATGTCAGAAAAACAGATTTCCTATGTTTACCATACTCTCTTCACATTATGTCAACTTTACTTATATTAATTATTTTATTTAAATAATATTTATTATAAACAAACATACATGCTACAAATTTGTGTTTGATTCACACTGATGTCCGTTTCATGTTGAATTTTTCAAAGGAATTTAATCGCATGTTCTAAATGGAACTTTAGTTCTTGTTCGGGTTGTATTTATTTTCTACTTTTCTGACTTAACTACGCATACAGTACAAAATATGTCCAGTTGTATGATTCAAATCTTTTAATGTATTGTGAAGGCAACAGTTTTCAAGCACATTTGGTAGAATATTCTCCAGACGTTTGATCAACACCTGTCATGTATTCGGATGCGTAGTTCACGGCTACATTTTTTCAAGAGTTTCCCCTCGGTTTTCAATACTTCCACAATATTTCCACTGAATGAAAAACAAATTGACACATTCATTTTAGTGCTCATCCCCCATAAGTCATTATTGTTTGCTTATTTTATTAGATTTGTATACCATAAACTGTGTATACATCGAGTATGAAAGGAAAATGCCGGCGTATGAACTTTGTTCTTCTGACATAATAAGCCTACAGTTTATAAACGTACTACTTCATACGAAAAGAAAATTATTTTTCAGATAAAATCAGTGAAATTAGTATTTCTTTCTTCTCTTATTAATTAAACCTCTTTTATTAATTCGAAAATCATAATTCATGAAATAAGAATGAATAATAAACGAAGTATATGTGACCACATCATCACCTGGAGTTCAAATTGTCCTTCTGTACACTAAAAATCTCTTCTAATCTTGGAATATTTCCCTTTATATAAATAATAATAAGAAGAAATATTTTGTCATTAAAATTTCATATAATAACAATTCTTTCTTTCAAGTGACAATTTGATTGTCAAAACAATGATGTTTTTGCTGTACCGTGACGAAACAACTCATGACTCAAAATTTTATATGTATTGAACAAGAAGTCCTGAAAACAATGCAAACGGGAAGAAATGCTCACATCTTTCTTAAGAAGCGAAGTATCTGAAATACTAGGAGAAGCGTTAAATATTTTTCAGCATTGAAATGTATGAAATAGAACTTACAAGATCGGGTCAGTATCCAAGGAATCGAAATGACGCCTCGCGGGCGTTCTAGGTAAAATCGATACTTTTTCATGAAATGTGTTTATTACACGATTCAGATTTTAACATACTGTAAATAATTGGAATTGATGAAAAGTCACGAAGTCACAAACTTCTATCTTCAAAAACAAAGAAGCTATAAGAACATAAAGAGCGCTAGGAGTCGAAATGACGCCTGTGGGCGTTCTAGTGTTAAGATGTCATCTTAAGATCTATATCTTACACCGCGACCCAAACCGATGGTGCGCATCGTACGGACAAGCGAGGAACAAGCCTCAAACTGGCTCCAGAAAATTTGGCCCAAAGGCGGCTATGGTCCGATTAAAATAAGTTGGTGATTGAGGGTTGGTCAGAGGGTATGTTTTGGTTACTTTAATAAGCATTAATTCCAGTGTTTACTTTCGTGTCTCGGGAGCACGTGCTCAGTGGCACGCAAACTGTCAACGTCTCTCCCTTCCATCCGCCAATCACCAACTTATTTTAATCGGACCATAGTTGGCACACCTATATATCTTACACCGTGCTATTAGTAATCCATGCCTGTTTTACAATAGGGATGGCATTGTCTCTGGTGGCGGGGTAATGAACATTGCATGGAGGGGCGATTTCGTCGTGGCACTCGAGTCACGGGACTCCAAGTCGTATCATCGACCTTGACAACACTGGCATACGCAGTGGAGAGAAAGTCGGGTAATGCTGCACGAAAAAACGGCGAATTTTCAACAGAAAACTCTTATTACAGGGCCCTGGTAACAAAAAATGCATAAATCCAGTTGCTAAATTAAAAAAAAACTCCTCTAACATGTAATATGTCAGAGTTCATGATTTGTGGGTCCTTAGTACTGAAAATTCCAATGACAGCAAAACGTCTGTCTTCGTGTGTCCGTCCGTCTGCAAACAAGGCTAATGGCTAAACTCTTCAGTCGATTTTCTCTAAAATGGATATTCTCTAATCGATTTGGCTCGTGCCACAGCCCCTTGAATTGCTTTTCATAAAGCTCCTGGGTACTTTTCAAAATTTTCAAAAAAATGGCTTCATCTTTTTTTATTAAGTTTTGTCGATAGATAGTGTAAAGGATGTTTAATAGAATGGTACAAGTGTCATTTTCGTTTAAAACCCTGATTTTTCGAAAATTGCAACCAAAAAAAAATCAAAATTTTTCTGCGTCTTTCTGCAAATACAAATATTATGAAGAGAGAGATCTTTTCTGTCAATGAAATCCGCCCCTTAAAGATAGATTTTGAAATAAGATCCTGTACAATTTTTCAAAAATTTGAATACTTCTCGCGTAATTTTGAAAGTACGGGCGAGAAAGTACGTCCTGATTTAGCATTAGTTGGATGCTTGACGAGTCGGATATCTCCCGGCTGGTGTTTTGGTATGGGGAAGGAGAAAACAATTTAGTTCAGTTTCCATTATGAGTACCGTAAATAGAAAATGTTCTCGCACTATTCTCGAGAAAAACTCGCACCAAGGTGAACGTGTCAGAGTCTTCGGAACAGATTGTTGTCACACTAAAATATAATAATTTTATTTCTGCATATTTTATAGGAAACCCATGTCCCCCCTTTTGCATGAGAACAGAACGTAAGCACATTAAATACAGTTTACCGTAATTCCACAATAATAAACTTTACCTGACCATTACTTATTTTAGCCTGACCATTACGATACTAGACAACATTAAAAGACCCATTAGTTATTTTACTATTTCGTGTTCTAAATATGAAAGTTAAAGGGCTCTCTTGGAAGCTCTTCCTTGTTCTTATGGGAAAAATTGAAAACAATGTAACCGAGCTATGCTCGTTTTGAGAAAGTAGGTAAACGGCTGAAGAACAGTTGCCTGTGAGATGCAATGAGAATATATTTCGGTGGAGACTGTAGAGAAGACGCTCGTTGCTGTTCACTTTTTAAAAGAATGAATTCTGAGAACAAATTTTTAGAATCTGTTCCAAGTTTGTTGCTACTTTAAACTATTAATAATAATAGTAACAAAAATAAAAATATTTGATTAATAATCATTTATTGTCAATTTTTTATATAATTTTATGCACAATTACAAACATGCATTACAATTATTACAAATCCTTTAATAAATAAAGTATTCTTCATTCTGTTAAGTTTTAAACAAATATGATACATTTCACACAAAAATAATATTTTTAAAAGAACAATAATTGAAAAACAGAAAAGATTTTTTTATTTTGTTTAATTACATTTCAGTGTACGTTTAACGCACATTAATTTGTAATATGTATACACGCGTCATAAAAATATTATGCATGTTTAGATTAAACATATTGCCACAATTTGCACAACAACTAGTTAATAAGTCCAACATGTTCTGGCAAGCATATATAATTGGATTTGTGCCACTATTCCGAGTGTGGGAACCGAGGCTGAGTCTTTACGTCTAATAATATAAAACTACTTCGTTTCAGTAGGAGTTAAAAATGAGTAACTACTGCTGATTTTATCAATATAAATGAAACTACTCAATTTGCAAAATTTTGAGGAAGAGCAGCCACCCCACCAAAAAACGCTTTTGTCCTGATTTTCCCAATTTTCTTAGCCATTTGATTGTAATTATGATTACAATCATAGACGCCCCACCCAAATCAGTTCAATGGATGTCAAATGGTGTGTAAGGAGCATTGAAAGTGTCTGCAGCACTTGTTGAGCGCGGACGGACAGTTGGGGCGTTGAAATCAATGCGTTGGCGGCGGAGTGAGGTCGGGAGAAGCGGGCTAGCGGAAATGGAAGAGGACTCCCTCGCAGGGAAGGAAGAAGTCGGAAGAAGTCGTCGGAGACTTAGAGGCTTTCGCGGATGATGAAATGCGCTGCGGTATTGGACGGCTGAGCAATTTCGACGTCGGTTGGTGGCTTGGATATATGAGACGGTTCACATGATGCGTTGCTGAGGACGGCGGATTTACGAGGGAAGGTCTGAAAGTTCCCAGACTGACCTATTTTGCACTTCCACGGAGAAATGTAGTTCAATGCAACCTGTATGAACACGTTGACTGCGAAAGCCGCTTCTCATTAACTATTCCACTGGTGCCAACAAAAAGAGCTAATGTTTGGAAGAAATAAATAATTTTTAGATATGTAAGGCACTAATATGGACTTTCTTCATCTTTTCACTCATTTAACTTGTGTGAGACCATATGGTGTCATGGTTAGATTTATAAGATGAAAAGTTGTCTGTGAGACCATATAGTCTCACGCGTTTATACAAAAATAAATTCCAAAGAGAACAATATTCTTTCAAGTGAAGTATTTTTATTTGGCTAGCAAGAAAAGACAATAAGTGAAAAATTTGATTTAAATATTTTTCAGTATTTCTTTATAAGGTACAAATTGAAATATAAATGAAAAACATTTTTACAATAACGAAACCATGTACAAAAATATGTTATTAAATTAAATAATCTCTTCCTTGAGCCTGCCAGCATTTCACTAATTACAATATACTTTATTAAATTGACAATTTTATTGCCTATGATTACTCACTTGAAAGGAGCCACAAACCTAGGAGAGAAGCAAAACTGAGACATACGCACGAAATTTACGCGACAAAATGAGTCTGCCAATTCCAAAACGTCTCTCGTACACTTTATAATTAGCAACGTACGTTACTAATTATAAACTACGAAATCAACTTTAACAAGAAAAACGTGATTTGCCGTAATGTTTACAAAGTGGACAAGAGATGTTTTGGAATTGGCAGACTCAAATGATGATCGCAAGACACGCGCTTCGAGAATGCGGGAAACTAGATAAAGGTAAATAAACTCTAAAATAATAAATGTTATCATACTACACGATTGAAATATTACAAGTACAGGTATATTTACAACGATTATATACACTTCAGTACATTCTACAAACATTGGAAAGAACAAGACCATATTAAAACCATAAAAAGCCTTGAACATATTTTCATCAACTAGAGCTATATAATTTGTAACTGAATTTGTTTACAATGAAATAGAAGGATTTTATTAAAATTTTACTGTGAGACGTATGGTCTCGCGGTCGTCTACAAAATAAATTTCCCCTTAGACCATATGATCTCACAGTAATATTTTCATTAATTCCTACTTTATTGCAAACAATTTTCAGTTAGAACCAACAGCGACCGTTGATGGTTACGTGAAAAGTGGTCTTTAAAGGAATGATCGCTTAATATGGGAATCATTTTTAATAAAAATGGCCAAGGGGTTGGTCAGTAGTCGGGGAGAGGGGTGGTTCTGCTAAGAGATATAAGTGGACAAAGCGGTTTACTACACAGGTAAACTTTCGTCACAGACTGGCATTTTCAGAAATGTGTTTGCATCGTTTTACCTTTTACTTTCATGCTACCGCTTACACAGTAGGGAGGAAGTTATGTAATGCTGTGCGAAATAACGGCGAATTTCCGCAGAAAAATTCTTACTACAGGGACCTGGTACAGTAACAAGTGGATAAATCCAGTTGTTAAATTTACAAAAAACAAATCCCCATAACGCGTGATGCAGTCAGAATCCATGTTTTGGGGCTACGTGATACCGAAAAATCGAATTACAGCAAAACGATTATCAGCCCGTCCGAGTGTCCGTCTGACAACTAGCGGCTAAAACGTTTCGCCGATTTTCTTCAAATTGATATTCCCCAATCGATCTCGCTGATGTCGCGGTCCCTTGAATTATATATTTTCATTTTGGGGAGTACTTTACATGAAACTCCTGGGATATTTTTTAAATTTTCAAAAAATACTGCATCGTTTCTGATTCAGTTTTTTTGTTGGATAATGTGAAGGACATTTAAAAGAATGGTGCAGGTCTCACTTTGTTGAAAACTCCACGAAACACCTCAGGTATTTTACAAATTTTCAAAAAAGACTCCATTGCTTCTGATTTCATTTTTTTTGTGTGATAGTGTGAAGGACGTTTAAACGAATGGTGCAAGTCTCATTTTCGTTGAAAACTCTGATTTTTCGAAAAATTACAAACTTCAACATTTTTCGGTGTGTTTCTACAACAACAATTAAGAAGATAGAGATTTTATCCTTAATGAAATGTGTTCCTTAAAGATAAATTTTGAAATAAGGTTTAAAAAAATTGAGTACTTTTTGCTTAAACTTGCGTGAAAGTACAGGTACATGCTGGTTTAGCACCCCTAGTTTAATTAAAAATATCGCAAGGTCATCATTTTGCCGTACCAACACAACCTCATTTCGCGTAATCAGCCCGCTCGCTCTATTCGCGTACGCTGTCTCCTGGCGCCCGGCGCGTCCTTGCGTCGTGGATGGGCGTGGTCAAGACGTTGAGTGCAGGCGACGGCGACACGTCTCCCCCCTCCTTCCCTCCCCTCCCGCCCTCACTCCCGGGCCCCCTCGCATTGCGCGTCGGGGCGGAATCGAGAGCGGCCGTCGCAATCGATTGTCGATGGAGGACTTGGAGTGCACTCCGAGGCTCTGCGGCTGACGTTTCCTCCCGTCTTCTGCGTCGAGGCATAAGCAGACGTCGGATACACAGGAATGAATACATTTATGGCTGTGGAAATTTTCTTCAGAACCGAAGATAGACTGGTCTGTGATAGCTTAATGGCGGTATTGTTGTTGCCTCTGCACTCTTGCTTATCGAGAGGTCCTACGGTTGAAGTTCAGAGAGTGGGGGATTTTCGTCACTACTTGGAAAGCCGCATCAAATTCAGCCACTGTCTGGAGAAGAATTGTAGCGATCTGATGCAGATCGGTAGTTTTCTACACGGCTGCGGACTGCACGCAATTTCCCTTTTCTAATCCTTATTCATTTCTCTCCCCTTACGACAGTGGTGTCAAGGTCTCCTACTGGTGGCAGTGACACACCTCGCGGCACCGTGCCATGCCACGAGCTTCTCTGCGGCAGGATTTTAGACAGTAACTGCATTGCTAGGTCGAATTCAGCCACTGCGCTGTCTGGAGGAGAATTCTAGTGACCGATTGCTCTGACCTGTAGTTTTTCATGGTTTCTCCGATCAACACCAGGCGAATGCCGGGAGCAGTTTCCTCGCAAACGGGCCACGGACCGCGCGCGATATTTCCTTCCTCTTGCTTATCCTATCCTCACCCCTTACACATACATACACACTTACTCTACAATGCACTATACAATCACACATGCCGAGACACCGGTCGGGAGCTTAGAGCTTATCCCGGCTGGGATGGTACCCTGCTGATGGGAGATACCTAGTTGGGTAAAAACCCCTCTAGTCGACGGTAGGTCGGCGCAGGATCTCGCCATCCAGCGGGGGGAGATCACCGCCATCTCCCGATGAAAAGCAAGCACTACACTTACGAGTATAATGACCTCAGAGTTGACGCGCCCGGAAACACTAACAATCATCAGCCTTAGCGGACTAATGATCTCAGTAATTTGCCTCGCTCGGGAACACTAAATACTCCCTCAACAACATAATTATGCATAAAGGCCGAAAAAGTAGTTGCATCCAGAGTGTTGAATTTGCTCCACGCTTCGTTCTAAAATGTTTCCATACGTGCTGTGTAAGGTTTACATACGTAACTGCAGAGAACGCTTAGTATTGAGTACTACCAAGCAAAAGGAAATACAGGTGTGGCAGCATAACTTCATTTTTTCAAAACGAAGATTCACCCATTGTTAGAATCAGAAAACTAATTTTTTTTAATGTCGGCGCATACCTAAAGTTTTTTTTTGTTATTTAAGGTCGCATCAACTACTAGGTTGTTAGTGACCACAAATCTAAAGTTTTGTTTTACATAGTTTTAAAGATGAAATCATGTAGGTGACTTTTCTCATTCTCCATACACTGAATAAACCGATTTCTGGCTTTTGTCATGACTCTTGCCAGCACATCAGGCGTTATGTTGGCAATGTATTTCTGGATGTTGGTCTCCAAATCTTGTAGTGTCCTTGGACGGTTTACATAAACTCGGGATTTCAAAGAAACTCATAGAAAAAATCAGAAGGGATCATAGGGGGAGCGGGTCGGCCACTCCAAATCGCCCCTAACTGAGATGAGGCGCCCCGGGAAGTTTTCTCTCAATATAGCCATCGATGTTCTTGAAGAATGTGGATTAAGTTTTAATCAAATTCTAGATACATTCAGGCAAAGAAAGCGGAGGCAAAGAAGATTTAATCATCAATTAATTCATAAAAAGTTAGTCTGTACTTTATTAAAAAAATAAATTGATAAAATTAAACTGTTCAGATATATCCATAGTTTTTTAGAAAATAATTGAAACGTTTCAGTTAACTGTAGTTAAGGTATATTAAAACATTGTTGGTAGAATTGGAACACTGCATCTGGAGAGAGGCAAGTGAATCTCGTTACCGGAACCGGGAGAGGTGGCTCAGGGCATCGACTGATGTCACCGCAGTGCCTCTGACCGGGAGGTTGTAGGGTTCGAGCCCCAACCGTTGACACTAGCTAGAAAGCTGGGTCGAATTCGGACGTTGTCTGGAAGGACATTCTAGTGACCGGCTGCTCTGATCAGTAGTTTTCCATGGTTTATTCTATCAACACCAGGCGAATGTCGGAGCAGTACTCTAACAAACGAGCCACGAACAGTGCGCGATCTTTCCTTTCCATTCGTTGTCCTATCCTCTTCCCTTACTTACACACACACACACACTTACATGCACTATACTACCACACATGCCGGGAGACCAGTTGGCAACTTAAAGCTTGACCGCGGCGGCGGTGGCCGCTGGTGAGAGACATTTGGTAGGAAAACCCAGCATGCCGAGGTGTAGGCCATTATCAATCGGGCGAAGAACACTCACACCTCCCGTGATAAAAACTCCCGTCATAAAAACATGCACTCCATTTACAAGAGTAATGACCGTAGCAGTTGATCCCCGGGAACACGAAATATTCAATCAATCGCTATCGGAAGCTGAAGGTTGTAATTCGTTTGATTTATTTGTTAATTTATTTACCGTTATCAGTAGTAAACACTGTACTTATCTTTTGGAAGAGAGAAGAAACTTTCATTTTTTTCAAAAAGCTTAGGATATCCCTTACAATGAAAATAGCCGTTTTGGAATTTGGCTCGCTTGTTCGAAAATGCTCTGTTATTACGTAACTTAGCGGATTGGCGAAGTTCTTATAACTCTCGGTTTTATTTATTTACATGCTTTGCTACTTGGATATTGGGGATGTCTCATTCATGCTTGGTTGTTGAATAATTATAAATTATGATTCTTTGAAATATAATAATAAGTGAAACTAACTCGTGGAACATTTGTGATGGATTTAAAAATAAATTTAACAGAACTTCGAATTATGGAGTGTTTGTTTTATTTTTTATTAATAAGGCTTGTTCCCTGAGAATATCTTATGTTTACGTTTTTCTGTTCAGGCACATCCTCTAATATTTTGAAGTATTTTGGAATTATTAGAAAAATGAAAAAAAAATTGTAAATGTGTTTGGTTTGTCGACAATATGTCGACTCATTCGAAAAATAATGCGTGCAATTAATAGAGTAAATCAAAAGATTATGGCTCTATTGAACATAAATAGTCGTCAAAAACATATATAGAAAGATATTGTCTCATCCACCTGTATGTATTCTCATGTATTCACCTCATCTTGTATTGAGCTTGTAAAGTGTTCACCAATAGTCACCGACCCATTATAATCTGTTTCTCGAATAAAAAATTTTTCGTTTGGGTTTCCAAAAGTAAATTCAACTTTTTTCATACGTGGTCCAATAGCATCTCTTCCGTGTTTTGTAAATGGACGCACTTTCTGTAAATACGAATGTAGAACTAAAATTGAATATCTGGAGAAAATCTTTTTAAATTTGTTAGATTTTTTTAGCTGGAAGAAAGACTTGAAAGGAAAAGCAAAACATTCTTGAAATTGTCGAATGGATATCAAACATTTTATGTTAAAATGTATAGCACATTTATATTAAATACTCCAAGGATCTAACAGTTTAAGACACTGAGGAATGACTCATGTGAACCGACGGTGTTACGGTTAATAAAATTCAACGTTTTCAAATGAAAACGTTACAGGTTAAAGAATATTACCATTACTACAAGCAGAAAATTAAGAAAAATGTGAATTCAAAAGGTTCAAAATAAATCTTAGAGGTAAAGTATTAATTAATTTTTAATAAATACTTAGCATTGCTTGAAGAATTTTTATATTTTTATAACAAAGATAATGCTACTTTTGAAATGTATCTCCCGATAATTACTGCCACCATCATTCGTCTTTCTCGCAGATCTCTCTAGTTTCCTTCTAGTCACTCTGCATTCTTCAATAACAAGAACTTAATCGTAAAACAACAACAAAAAAATTCTAAGTGGAGACGATGATGATGAGAATATGCAGACAGAGGATGTAAGCAACGTAATTGTGAAACATAAAAGAAAAGAACATCAGCTCTTACATAAGAGTCCTCCACACTTCGTTACCTGTGTACGTTCTCTCCTTTGAAAAGTCACTGCGTTCACAATATGGAAAGCAAATTAAAATCCTTTGATTGTTATTTTCGAGATTTGCTATGAGTGCAACGTCATCATTGCCGATGTTGCTTTTGACCTTTTGAGTTGAAGGCAGTTCAAGAATGCTTTCCAACGAAAGAATAGTAATTTGTGCTGCAAGAGAATAAAAAAACAATCATGAACGAAAACCCTTAGTTCTCGAGGCTTTGTAGCCAATAGTGAATTAAATCTTTTTACTTCGCTCACCTGTGAGTTAGATTAGCCACTCAGCAGTCTAAGCCATTTTGGTCCTTAGCGGTTGGTACAAGTATTTTTATTGTGCCTTCTTTCTCTCGTATGCAGTAATGATTAGCAGTTCAATTAATAATCTACAAGTGAGCAAAGGAATAATAAAATCCTCTGAGAAATACGAAACACTCGCACTGGAGTACAGGCTAGAGTGAAAAATGGCTGTGAGGCGTGAAGGGACAGCCGATAACCAAAAAGTTAACCCAATGATGATGATGATTAAGTGCTTCGTTGGTAAAAAGTCTGCTATTCAGAGGAGAAATGAACTGAAAAGTAAAATTAAAACTAGAGAAAAAGACGATAATCTGGGAGTGTTCAAACGTAATAAACAAGGTAGTTACGCAGTTTAAGTAAAAGTTAACGAAGAAGAGAAACAAAAATGGAAGGAGAAGTGGAGAATAAATAAGTCATAAAAATTGAGAGAGAAGCGAAAGAAAAGAAGAACGTTAAAAAGAAGAAAGGCGAGAGTGCCGAAGAGGAATGCAAAGAGTAGAAATTCTAAGAGACCTGCATGTCATACAATAACCTTGACCTTACAAGGAAATAGGTTGCATTACTTTTTAGCCGCTTTTAATATTTTTCTCCTTGTATAGTCAGAGAGGGAAAAGCAAGACCTGAAAATTAAGCATAGTTTGTATTTTTTTTCTTCAAATCTCAGAGTCTCAAGTTAAGCCTTATTGATTATAGAATATCTACTTCTGACAAAAATCATACGTACAGTTTTAAGAGCTAGGCGTGAAGTGTGTAGTACAGATAAACTGACCCACAGACATGTGCATCTCGTATGTGTAGATATGCTTGAAGGACACAAGCTAGAGAGTTCATTCTAAATGGGGCCATGGTCCAAATGCTTGATGAGTAATATTTTATCTGAGTAATTCTTTATCTGTTCCGAGTGCATGTGTTATCCGTTCATTATGTGCTGTATATAGTGTCGTTGCTCACGTTTTCTTCAATCAATTCACAAATTTGCGTTATTTATCATTTGTAACAGAACAAGGTAGATTTTCACAAAACCAAAACATAATTATATTTTGCCATCTCAGTTATACACATCTTGAAAGTTTCATATGTAAAAAATCAAAAGAAATAGAAAACAATTACGGGATTCGACGGCCTTGCGTGGTGCCTTTAGCAAGTACATTCTTGTTGAAAATGTTTTTCTGTCATGCAAATTCATAATAAAAATGTAATCAACGTAGTTACTTGTCTCGCCAATTTTCTGGGGGTTACGAGGAAAAGAATCCATTTTACTTCCTCGCATACGGAGTAATAGATGTAGTATAGAGAAAGTTATGTAATGCTGCGGAGAATCGATTTCGATATATAAATGGAAATACACGTTATGGGGGTTCCCTGATATGGAACATTTTTATTCATGTCAGTCGTCATAAATTTATTCTCCGTAACTGGTTCTTTAATTAATATCATGTAGTGTCATCGTTAAAAATTACATAAATGCGTGTTTAATATATTCCACAACGTTAATATTTACATTACTGGTATTTATACATTATTCTATTTGCGAGTTTAACGGCTTCAAATGATTCTTGAAGTCTTTCGGGAACTCACGTTTGTTCCGTGAAAATTAGCTTAAAATTGCGCATTTTTATAAACATTGAAATGACATTTTGTCAAAAACGTTTCCAAATTTTGCAATGAAAATTTGCTTACAGGACTTCTATATAGATGAAAGTTTATATTTCAAATCTACTGTTGGGGAAAGAAAAATTAAGAAAAACTGAGAAAAATATCTTTCAGGTGCCGATAGATGGTAGCTGAGAAGAGTGTGGATTCTCACTAGTCTAAATAAATAAGGAAACTAGATAGTGCGTGAAATTCTGTGCTGTTAACTTGTAATATATGTTATATATATGTAACATATGTTTATATTCTATTACACAATCACGTTTAACTAATGACAATCTTATAAACCATCTTTTAAGGATTTACGTTATGCCGGAAAAGAATAATTGTAATTCACCATTGTGGGTGCCTTGAAACCTCCAATAACACATTTTTCCAGAATTCTTTCAGAACGTGCTACAAAGATTCGGCGAAAAGCAATACCAATTATTTTGACCACCGAAGCGATGGTCCAACTTACTTTCGGATGGACGGCCGGCCGGCCAAACGCATCTCCATTTTCTTATTCTGGTAACAAAGGTTTTTAAACAAAAATCATTCAAATCTATCGTTTCTTTCCATTACAAAGAATTTACTGCAAAACCGACCCTTGAGATTGTCTCACGACAACTGGTGTCTCTGCGGTGCCTCTGATCGAGAGGTCATAGGTTCGAGTACCGACGGTGACAGGATTTTCGATACTAGCCAGATAGCTAGATAGTATTCAACCATAGTCTGGAGGAGACTTCTAGCGGCCGGCTACTCTGATCAGTAGTTTTCTGTGGTTTCTGTGGTCAACACCAGGTGAATGCCGGAGCAGTACCCTAGCAAACGGGCCACGGACCGCGCGCGATTTTTCCTTCCTCTTCCTTGTCCTATCCTCACCCTTTTCTTACACACTGTTACACTCGCATGCACTACACTACCACACATGCCGGGAGGCCGGTCGGGAGCTTAGAGCTTGCCCCGCTGATGGGAGACAGCTGGTTGGGAAAATCCCGCTAGTCGACGGGTGGTCGGCACCAAATTTCACTATCCAGCGGGGAAAGATCACCGCCTTAGGAAAAACATGTACTACACGTACGGGACTAATGACCTAAGCAGTTGACGGGCCCATAATTACTAATCAAACAAAAATACTACAAAATCGAAATTTTTTTAATTTTTCAGACGGCTACGCGGTACTAATCTTGCCGCAATCATCACATCAAAGAGTAAAACGAAGAAAGCACGAGTCAGCTCGGAGAAACGCCGTATGCACGTCGCGTCTGACGCTGACCCACTTTGATACGGGGAAGTCGACATGAAAACACGACGCCATCTGAAGGTCGTTAGCGATGCGCTTGCTTCGGTTTGTATTTGCCAATGCCGCGCTCTGACACAGTTTTCCCAGATGTTGACGGCCAGACGATTAATACAATTTTAGTGTCTGTAATGGTATTGTATATAATTGAGAGTCATTTTTCTTCTTTAATGGTGGAAATTTGTAGATCTTTATGTAGAGTGAATATTAGTAATATAGACAGAGGTATCTCTGAAAATTCAAATATAATACTGAATTTTCGACACAACGGTGAATTCGTTTCAAATGGTGTGAAACTAAGAAACGCACGCAGCAAAATCCATGAATGAGATTCGTTATAAATAGCAATCATCAAAGTCGAGTCGGAGATACTAGACCCTCTCTATCTTGTGTCTCTGCTACGTTTCGTTGTCGCTGAACGTCTCATTCTCTTCCCTCTCCGTTTCCTCTTTCGTTTCCTTTTCTGATTTTTTTACTCTTACTACTTGTCTCTTAGAAGTTTCCTTTTGAGAAACGTAAATACTCAGATATGAGATGCATTGCCATAGTTTGATTTGCAACCAGGAATACAACACGAACAACAGATGACAGTCACTAAAATATTACGTATAATTCACTTGAAATAAATTCGTTACGAAATTGTGTGTATTGAAATAAAGGCATCCAAAATATACCATTCTTTAACTTTGAATATTTCTCATCTGACCCTCTCTATTTATTGACCATTCCGTAAATTTAGGATTCGAAAGCCGCAATGTTTGCTTATACTTGGGTTTTTATTTCTTGGCGCGTGGGAGCCTATCTTCACGATGGAATATCTCACGGCATTTCGCGTCTTTCTCGGTCGTGCCGCTAGATCTCGCATGACCGCCAGCACTGCTCGATAGGTCAAGGATGAATCCATGACACGGTCATGATCATGCGAGATCTAGCGGCACGGTCGAGAAAGACGTGAAATCTCGTGAGAGATTCCGTTGTGAAGACGAAATAAAAACCCAAGTATAATTCGATACCAACATTAAAGTCACAGAAATGCAGTTGGTGAAGAGAGAATTTTATTGATGATTATTCAAATTCGAGGAAATCCCATTATTGCATAATTGGTAAGGTCACAACCCAGCGATTTTGACGAATAGCTGTAATTATAAGAACTAATTCATAGACTTCTGCAACCTTTTCCTAATGACTATTTTGTTGTTGTCTTTTTTTGATCAAGACCAATTTAACGTTTGTTGTTCGCAAATGTTTACGGTTCCACCGTTGATTATGCTTCCGTCAGTTTTCAGTAGAGACGTGAGCCTTTTTCCGACTGACTGATGCAGACGTAGTTTATCTGCTTGAAATTTGCGTTGCCTTTGATGTGTTCCTAATCCGTCAAACACACATCGCACTATCTCCGACTCGACTTTGACGATTACTATTTATAACGAATCTCAGACATGGAGTTTGCTGTGTGCGTTTCTTAGAGTTTCACACCATCTGAAACGAATTCACCGTTGTGTTGAAAATTCAGTATTATATTCGAATTTTCAGAGATACCTCTGTCTATATTACTAATATTCTACATATTAGATAATATAGATCTACATATTTCCACCATTAAAGAAGAAAAATGACTCTCAATTGTATGCAATATCATTACAGACACTAAAATTGTATTAATCATCTTGGATAATAGCATAATGACAAGACGACTGAAAAGATCACATAGTTTTAAACTAAACCACAAATAGGAAATAATAAAATTTTGTAGTAATAGTTATTTTAGATTATTTAATATTCTCACAGTGTCTGTACTATTATATGTATGTTTGTTTTATTGCAATAATATCTGTAATATTTTTATTTTCTCTTTAGACAACTACATAAAAATATTAAAAAAGAACTTCTACTGGATGGATTCCTTGCAGGTCAGAAATTATGTTCAATTGTATTTTTGATCTAATGTTCGAGAAGAACAAATAACAAAAAAGCTGACATTAAAAATGCTCTATTTATATACAAAATGATATGATATAACAAATAATTTCAAAGTATTCAAATGTCGATTCTGTGGGAGTTGTTTTCAGTTCGTATCGTATCATTGTAAAAGTGATGGGTATGCAAATAATGATTAATACATTTTGTTTAAAATGTATCTACAAAACGTAAAAGAAAAGTGATAATAAAAATATACGTATCATAACAATCCAGTGCGTGTAGAAATTGAGAGAAAAACTATGCAGCCTCCACTTACGTGAGAGGCTTCTATAATTTTGTTAGTTTCCAAAGAAGTTCCAAAAACAATGAGATAAGGCTGTAGGGCCGTAGTTACCTCGGCTCTAACGGTCGCGGATTTGCATCTCGCTTCAGGCATGGATGTTTGTATGTGCTTGTATTGTCCTTACGTGTCGTGTTCCCTCTAGACCACTCGCCCCAATGTAAAATAATCTAAGTGGTCGCTACGTGACCTAATGTCTTAAAAGCGACTCTAAAGAAATAAAAAAAATAAAAAATAGAAATGAAATGTTTTTGATTTTGACTGTAAATACAAATATTTGATTATGATTCTCCGCCTATTCTGATACTGTGCTTAAAGACATACAGATCTATTCAAATCATTGCACTCACAGTAAAAAAATAGAAGTTCTGATTTTGTGAGAAATAATTACAATGGCCTTGGGCATTAAAAATCAATTGTAAGTATAAATCTGCTATATTCTTTTCCAATAATATAACTTTTATGAAGCGCAAGTGTCGCTAATAAAAAGAGGGTTCTATCGCGATTGACTGCAAATTTTGCGTGCGACAGTACAGGTGTTTTTTGTGTACGTCAACTCTCCATATTGTTACATTCTGACATTTGTTTTAAATGTGAGACATTCACCGATTTCGCATTTTGTAGTAGGTTTTTTCTTTTCTGAATCATATAGTAGAATGAATACAAGAAAACGAAAATGGAACAGAGACGTTTACCACATGTATTTTATAAGATGAAATTACATTTTGATTCTAGTTCAAAATTCAAAGAACGTTTCTCATAATGCCGATCTCAATCTCGCCGGTCCGCGGTGGCCGATATCGGTAAGGCAGTAGTGTCATAGTGATCTCGGACCCGAAGATCTCGGGTTCGAGTCCCGCCTCGGGCATGGTTGTACTTGTGTCCGTCCTTTCACCCCCGGTCATCACCATATCATTACATAACGTGAGTCCCAATAGTGGTCGCTAATGACCTTGATGTTAATGCTACCTAAAATTAGAAATAACTGTTTTTTTTTACATTTTTAGAGTATTAGGCTATTAACTATTCGTGTGAATTCCTTTAACGTTTTCGTAAAAATTTGCTTCGGAAAATATATGAATCAGGCAAAACCTGGCGATATATTGTGGAAGTATCATCGTTAATAATAGTCAACGCTTTCTTCCGGGCTAATAATTTTATGTCATTAATGTATAATTTGTCTGGCAATAATGACACTCATGTATGTTACTTTCCTGTCTCGTTCCGAGAGATGTGAGAATGAAAGTGCATGTCTGTGTAACCTATTAACAGTAATCCGCACCTGGCAAGTGCTAAAATCGCTTCTTGTAATTGTCCTACGCAGCTCCTAGTGAATGCACCAAAATGTTAGCATGTACCGAACGTGCGAAGTCTGAAGACAAATACGAGTCAGAGAGGAAGGCAGGAACTGTCAAGATGGGTAAATCCCATGCCTGTGAGGAAACGATTAACTCAAGTGAAAAGTATCAGGAAAGATACAGATTCAACAAAATCAAGAGCAAATGTTCAGGAATGAATTATTCAGAATCATGAACTCAGAATCAGTGGTGAAAAACTGGGATATTTTCTCGCATTATTTCTAAATTTGAAATTTTCAAAAATTCAAAGAGTTCAACGAAAATGATACCATGCATAAATTCAGTAGTTAAATTTAGAAAAAATATCCTCTAACATGTGGTGTAGCCAGAATCCATGTTTTGAGGGACCTTGATACCGAAAAATCGAATGACAGAAAAACGTCTGTCCCGTCCGTCCGTCTGTGAACCACTCTAGTGACTAAACCGTTCAGCCGATTTTCTCCAAAATTGATTTTCCCCAGTCGATCTACTTCATGTTACGGCCCCTTCAATTTCAAACCGATATTTTAATTTTGGCGGGTATTTTTCATGAAGCTTCTCGGACGTTTTCAAATTTTAAAAAAGTGAATTAAAGATCTCTTTTAATCTCATTAGTTACGTATTACTTCGTGTTGTTCCTATTGTTGTGTTCTTTAATTGTTTACTTTGAACACATCCTCTTAACATAAATCTACTTAAATATAATGCAAATTAATATAAATGATTACAAATCCAAATATGTAAAACACCAACTGACTGAAAATAACAAAAAATATAAAATATTTCATAAAATAATAATATTAATTTTAACGTAAATTTTCCGTCAATTTCGTTGTATCAGAGGTGATACATCCATTAAGCTCACGTATGTATTGCATGGTCTCTAATTATATTTTAAAAATCATTACCTTTCGAATCCCAGTACCGATAAGAAACCCCACTATCCTTTTGGAATCCCATGGCCGTTTTGGAACTCCATGACCGTTTTGAAACTCCATGACCGTTTTGAAACTCCATGACCGTTATGGAACTCCATGACCGTTATGGAATCCATGACCGTTATCAAACCCATGACCGTTATCAAACCCATGACCGTTATCAAACCCATGACCGTTATCAAACCCATGACCGTTATCAAACCCATGACCGTTATGGAACCCGTTACTGTTATGAAACCCATGACCATTATGGAACGTCATGACCGTTATGGAACCCCATGACCGTTACGAAACCTCATGGCCGTTACAGAATCCCATTACTGTTATGGAACTCCATGACTGATGAACCGTCATGACTTGTGGCGGCGATGGTGTAACGGTTAGCGTTTCGGACTGTTATACCCTAGTTCGCGGGTTCAAACCCGATCGAAGCCGTGGATTTTTAAGGGCGAAAAAACCCTTCGTACGCCTTCCTTTGGAGGGGAAGTAAAGCCAGTCTAAGTCCCCTGTAGATTTACTTCCATGTCCATGTAGATTTACTTGCATGTTAAAGATCCTCAAGCCTAAATGACGCCTCTGAGCAAAATTCAAAATCGTCTCTTTCGACGCCCGAGCTAATACCTTCTTTCTCCGCTAGGTGAAAGGAGCGTAGCAAAATTTGCGTGGTCAGACGGAAGAGCAGACCTCATGGCCTGAGTCTCATCACGTAAAATAAGGCAATTCAATTCAATTCAATTCAATTCAATGACTGTTATGGAATATGGACTGTTATGGAATGCCATGACTGCTATGGAACCCCACGACCGTTACGGAACTTCATTACTTTCTTGACACCCACTACTGTTTTCGAATCCCACTGGGACACGAGCGACGCCGAGAGCGTAGTTGTGTAACACCCACGCGCTCCTCGGGTGTCGCAATTTTTGTTGTGGCCTTTTTTTCTCTCTCGCGGAGGCGGTCGGGGGAAGTGCATCTGCCGCCTCCTCTTTCCTCGCACTCGACCGAGACACCTTTTTGCGTCGGCCGCGCGCCGCTCCGCGCCGACCGAGTCCATCTTCCAGAGGAGATTAGGTTTTTTGCCGCGAGTGTCAAGGCCGCGCCGGCCAAGTGACGAGAACGAGCCTGCATGCGGTCGTGTTCGCCACTTCGCCTTTGCGTTTGTGTAGGTGATATTTAGAGACCGGAAAAATATGTATTATGAAAGGGGACAATATGTACATAAATATGTAATGAAAATAGTATGAATATGTAATAAAAATGTAAAATCGGATATAATATGTAATATTAAAATACATGAATTATTAAACGAAAATTTACATAATACGAAATTATATTGATAAAAATATTCCTAAAGAAATTTTAAATATAGTACATACGTTTGGAAATTCAGGTTAAAGGTCACAAAACGTGGCGTCAGTGATAATTTTCGCAGGTGAAAATGATATCAGTCACTGACGTACACTTCCCGCCACACTGAGTTGAATTGAAGCAGGCGCGCGGACTGTGTGAACCCTCCATCGCGTCATCATGTAGCATACCTCGAGTAAACTGCGTGCAGTAATAATGTAGGAAAAATTGCTGTTTTGAAAATATTTCTTTTCATAAAAAATACGTCATCAAATTGAAGAAAATTGATATAAGAAAAATAATATTTCGTGAAAATGGTAAAATATGTAAAATACATAATAAAATGCTAAATACGTAAAAGTATGTAACGAAAAATTTTGATATTGTGTTATAGAAGGGACTATTCGCCAAGATTACAATTTTTAAAGCGGTAAGTAGAAAGATACAAAATATGTTAATTACCTAAAATACGGTGTCTAGTGATATTCAACCACCACCGTGCATTTTGAGATTCATTTGTTTGTTTGTTTAAGGTCAAAAGTAGTAAAAACTACAGGATGACGTTTGGAGCGAGAATAGATACAGTAAGGGTAAAAAAACTTTCATCTTCCACACAGTTGTAATCTGCAATATATAATCCTGAAAATATACCACTTGATTTGCAAACATTGGGTGAGTTATGAAGGTAATGGAATCCGAAACATCATATAATCTTCATAAAATATAATTATCAATTTTTGAGAGCATGTTGATTCAGAAAAATATGGAATGACCACTTTCTGTAGGTGATGCGGTTTCTTTGAGCACTGCTGTACGTACACCAAGTGTTTAGATGCAAAGTAAAGGGATCAGCCCAACATTACGCAATGCATCATAGGAAGCAGAATGAAAAACTCAAACGGGAGTCATTGACAGAGAAGGTGGTTAGGCGTTACCGTCATATTTAATCTTTTTAGCATTATATCGAGCAAATGGCAACAAATGTATTTGTGTCATTATTAAAATAACTTTCATGTTGGTTTTTGATGCTCAGTATATTATGTATTCGTTTAGAAACATTCATTCAGCAGAAAATATTTTACATGACGTTTAAACTTCTGAATTGACTTCAAGATCGATGAATACTTAATGTCTTTTGACAATATGCTGTAAAGTTAATTACACGTATTCTGCACGTCTTTTAAGTTGTGGGCTATTGTCACCGTGTCTGATGAATTGGACTTCTACGCAGTGTGTTACAATTATAACTAGTGATGCTAAAACCCACATCTTTTCTTTTGTAGGTGTAGAAAGACATAGATATATTTTGAACTTTCTTAATTTTCAAAAATTAATGACAAACATAATGACATTTAATATCTTGTTTGAAAAAAACAAGACTGTTTAAAGAAATTTAACCAGCATCATTTTTATAAACAAACTTTTCTGTGAGAAAAATTGAGGAATTTTGTGCGGATATTGAATGTATCTTTGGAGCTTCATATAAATTACCTTCAAATATCACTATATCCCTTTAAAATTGAAGGGACTGTGATATCAGCAAGATCGATTGGTGAGTAATAGTTTTGGTAAAAATCGTGCCTGCAGTTTAGCCATTAGCGTTGTTCTCAGACGGACGGACAAATGGTTTGCTATAAAGGAATACTTCAGGCGTCATTATTAGTGTGCAAAACGCTAACATATGCCTTGATAAATGATATGAACTTATGCTCTTCCTATCTTTGCGGTTGGAAGCCTATTTATCTGCGTTGACACGTTACCTGAGTAAAGGAAAACCTGTTGGATGATTTTTCTACGAGTATTCTGTTTTGAAACCTAAAGTACGGTGAAAGCCATTATGTAATAAGGATAGAGTTGTGCGTTGCTGAAAGATTTTATGTTTCAAAAGTTTCACGCTCTGCAATGTGCCTATTGATGTCAAACGACAATATCGGTATTTTTTATAAGATAAAAACATGAACGTGTTTTATATTGAATTATCTTCGACTTTAGCAATATTTATTCAAAATTCTAAAATTGAAGCTTATTGAAGCTTAAAATAAAAACAATAAAGAAACATGTAACCATTTCTTTATACAAAAAGGTTTTTTAAAAAATCTTGTTTTCTTGTCGTGTCTTTTTTTAGTGAAAATTCGCATGAATGAAATATAAAATGATTTAAATAAATAAGTTACCTCCTTTTAAATTTCAAGCAGTGCTGGATTTTAATATTTTGGTTGCGAATGTGATTAGTATATTATTAGACTGCATCGATAAAATTCTATATCAATAACATTGCAAATAATGAAATGTTAGATGGTCATTTAAGGTTATTTTTTTTGTAAAAAATTGATATCAAGGAAAATTATAAATAGCAGATTACGTAATGAAAATATGCGCAAGTATTTTGTACGTACGTACTGATAAAATGATTCGAAAACAATTTTTGATTAATGGAAATAAACTCTTTTGAAAGTGCTTAAAAACAACTAAGAACATACCAGCATTATTTACAATTCAGTATCTACACGTGTGTATGATTGGCGTAAAGTACTTACAAAAGGAAACGGCACGCAATAAAACGGATATAATTCTTTCAATACATTGCACTGTTGGCTATAAAAATTATTCTACGGAGTTAACCTAAATAGGACTGAATTATTTCACATTAGTGGGAATTTCACGATATATTTATAAACACAGACGACGACGTAAAGGATGACAAGTGTACAGGATGTTTAACAACCTCGCGTCGACACAGTAGTAATACAGAATGAAACAAACCGCAAAGCTCGTCGGATGTGGAAATATCTTCCAGATAAGATTACGCCATACGGCCACGCAGGTTGGAAATGGCCAGTACAATCCTTCATTGCGGTGGATGGAGGTGACAAAGCATCTGCATGTCAATTCAGACGGCATTGTCAGTCTGTTTTCCGCCGGACGTTGCTATGACGATGGGAAATGAACAAACAAACGACGGCTTCAAAAGCCGGATTTTGAATACGTGTTATAAAACATGCGTTGAGCTAGAAATATAATAAGACGTTGGCGTTGCCAATGTCTTCAAGAAGTAAGCTAGCAGGTGGGGACGTCTACCAGTTTGCTGTGCCAAAATCAAGAATGTAGCACTCGAGAATGGACATAATGACAAATAACAGTCGTTAACACTGAAATTTGTTTTTGTTGTTGTTATTATTATTTCTCTAATTAACGACCAAAAATTTTATGAGCCGGTTGAATATAAAATCTACTCGTGTTTGCAACCAACTCCCTAAGGAGCACTTCTAGAAACTGTTGGTGGCTCTACAATACTTTTCGCAAAATGTGGACTGTCCCAATAAAGTAATGTAAGTTGTCGTTATTATTATTATTATTATTATTATTATTATTACTATTATTATTATTGACGACTATTATAAAAGCATCTTGTTTAATGGGAATGCAAGGAAAAAGTTTGGAGGGCCAAGACAGTTAAATGACAACAGGAACAGTGCTATTTAAGACAGTTTAGTTTCATTTAAGCCTATTAACGTTTCGTTGGATCGTATTTCCATGTCATCAAGTTACATTAAAATTATTCACAAATTGGACTCTAACAACGACCTAACTGGCGACGTGAGCTTGAGAAATGTAACTATGTTAAGGCGTGTCAGATCAAGATAGTGGAATTACGGAATGTATATTCATAGAAAAAAATTGAAACGGGTAAAACAATAAGCATAGTGTAACAGAAAATAATCAACTAATGGAAAGCTCGTGATATTGAAGTCTTCCATAATCAGTCATGTGAACACTCTCGGCTGCTCGGGAATCACCACGTCGAAGGCTATGATGCAGACGTCGCGGTCGTTTCGATCCAGCCGTGGTCCTCTTCGGGGCTGCAGTAAATTTTATCCTGAGTGACGTTACGCCCCAACTTTATCATCGAGCATAACACGGAAACAATGCATCCAAAGCCCTTAAAAGTTGGGTTTTGTGTTCCTAAAAGAACACGTGGTTTCATCAGATGTAATCATCAGAATTTTAATCTCTAGGTTTAGCGTTATTAATAGTTTACTCACGCACGTTTCCGGGCTATTAATGCTCTAAAAGGCCGTTCATGGGGTTCCATTTCTAGATGGGATCAAGTATGAAGCTATTTTTATATTTAAAGACATGGATTTTCAAAGTGAGGAATGGAAATGCTGATAAAATGTTCAATGATATTTTAAAAATTGAAATGAAACAATGAAATTAAAAAAACGAATGAGTAACAAAATAATGTTAAAGATAGATTTTTAGGCCCTCAGATATCAAACAAAAATCTTGGGATATTTGTTATGGATTTAAACAATATTGCTACCATTGAAGTGTTCCAAGTTTTTCAATTCACGTAGATAATCACTAAATACGTTTTTTGTCATTTGCACACGTTTTTGTTTCTAATGCAAATTCTATGAAAATTCCAACTCTTGCTATTTTGAACGCAGGATTACTGGGTATGAACTTCGCTTGGCCGGGTAACAACTGGTTGAAAATTTGTCCTTAAAATATATTTTTTCCCTCATTGGAGCCTCAGCACATGCGCAGAGTCGTAATCGAATCCGGAAGTGATAGCGGAGCGCGCTCTTCCGCCGGACTATACTGCGATTTTTGTAGGAAGAGCTCTCAAGATAACTCAAATCCCATCTTCGCGATGGAATATGTCACGGCATTTTGTATCATTTACAGTCATTCCGCTAGATTTCGCAAAATCGCGACCGTATGAAGCAGTGCTTGCGATCATGCGACTTCTACCGGCAAGACCGAGAAAAGACGCGAAATGCCGTGACATATTCCATCGCGAAGATGGGATTTGAGTTATCTTGAGAGCTCTTCCTAGAAAAATCGCAGTATAAGCGGATGATTTACGCCGCTTGTTAATCGATCCTGCTATCAAGCAGTATCGACTTTTGCCCCCAATTCTGACGGCAGTATGTACTGCGAAATATATATTTCCACGATGCAAGAAGAATTTGGATCTCTCTACATAATTATTTGTATATGTGGCTTTTATTGTATTTATTTAATAATATAATAGTTACATTTTTTCATCAAGGGCTTTAATCCAGCCAACTGCCGGTTACCCTTTGCGTCCTGATGGATCGCTTATTCGACCACACGTTAGACAACACACTTGCGGGCTTCTCAGATCTGGGGTCAGCAGAACGCGCGGCCCTCCGTGACAACACAATCATGAGAGACGAGGGACAAACAACCATACCCAAGGTGGGACTCGAACCCACGACCCTTCTGATCGAAGCGCTGAGTTGGAATACGGTCTTTGTCACCTCGGCAATCCAGGTACGATAATAATTATATACAAATATAAATTCTATATAAATAATATAAATGAAATTATATACAAGTTAAATATACAAATAATTATAATAAATGATATAATTATATACTAATATATTTATATACATGGTCAATGGTTGCTGGCTAACTCTAGTCGAACAAATGCTAATCAAGAGGATATAACGTACATTAGTGTAGAAAATTGATACAAACTCTATTTGTGAATATGTGTCATCGACATCTGGTGGAGGTGAAGGTGGGCTGCCCCCTCTCAGTGCGTCACTGTACAAAGATACCGAAAATGAATGTATCGGACGTGTACAAATCGAATAAATCTCAAACACTGCACACAAAGCTATTTCGACTCCATTCCGATGTTCTCTCGGGAACCGGTTCCTGTTAGCATAACACCTGCCGCGCTTACTGCATTCCTCCGGAGGTCTGACCTTTCTCCGACTCCCGCGCTGCGTTATCCAAGGCCCCTTGCGTTCCGTCAACACGACGCATGTCCGATGCGTCTCGTAGCGAGATGCAGCGATACGAGCTCTTCGCCACGCGGTCGGGCAGGGACACCTGACACCCCGCCACGCACCCCTCTGCACATACACACACACACACACACACACACACGCCTTCGCCGCGCTCCGTTCTAGCTGTGGGCGGAACTCGGGGGTGATGTTTTGGGTGGTCAAAAATTGCATTAAATCCAACATGCATGTTTTGTGTTTGTATTCACACACACACACATTTGTGTCTAGTATTCACAGTTGCGAGATAATTGTCAGCATACTTTTTTTCATTTGGCAATAGTCAACTTCTTTTGCGTTTCTTTAATAATAATAATAATAATAATAATTAATAATTACGATTATTATTAATAGTTATCGGTGTTTCGCTGGATCAGGACTTAATCAGTAATAAAGAAGAATGTAGAATACATGATTTGATAAGTGAATTTGATACGTTAAAATCATAGTATCGGGCTTTCAAAACTTCTGTTATTATTTTTCCTTCCTTCTCTTCTTCTGCTTCTCATCTTTCCTTTTATTTTTTCGCCTTAAAGTATAATGGTAGAACCAAATTCATAAAAATATGTTTCCCTTCTTTTTGTGTATTTTGGTTTCATCATCATATTTTTTTTTAATTGTTTGATCAAATTTGCTACGTTTTCGTAAGTTGTCTCCCATTTATTTCTATATTGTGTTCTTACTACACATATTTTTTTGCTTATTTTTGTTTATTTCGTAATTTCATCCCGTTACTGTGCAATTTTATTTTTAAGACTTTCATACTACACTATAACATCAAAATTTATTTTCATTTTCAGAAAAAAGAATATATGTGAATTTTGTTCACACCTGATGATGCGTAAAAACTATTACGCAAAACGTTGTATTCCAGAAAATGTAAAAAATCATTGTTTTACAAAAAATGTACTATGATTGTCCGCACACAAAAAAAGGATAAACGAGTGTAAAATTAGTAATATATTTCGTACCTGTTACAAATAATAAAATATATTATATGCTTGTGTAGCACAGCTAGTTCCTTCTCTTTGTCCTTCTCCTTTCCAGTAACTCAATATATACTGATTGCAATGTGGTATGGCAATTCCATAACGAAAGCGTGTAATGTGTAAACGTCAAGCGTTTGAAAGCGTAAACGTCAAGCGTCTAATAAAACAATTGACAGACGACAGTGATTCGCCGTATTTCAAAACAAGCGTCGAAAGGAAGTTAACTTCCAGGCTGTAAACGATTACTATACCTTCCCTGTACGTGAAGCAGTCATAGAGATGCATTGCTGACGCCAGGAGGCGGAAGGCTGGTTCCAGAAAAATGCCTTCTAAAAAAGTTTCCAATGTTGTATTATTGTAGAATTGAGGTATTGTAACTATATAGTGTTGTATTGGAGATCTAAATTTAAACTTGTGTATTGGATATTGTAATAGATGTGATCGCTAATGACCTTGTAATTGATGCGACCTGAAATAAATAAATTTTTAAAGAAGCTTCCCTCCCGCTCACAACGCGGGGTTTGATGTGGCGAATCGGAAAACTGTACGAAGATTATTTTGTGTAAAAAAGGGAAGCTTCTTTGAAATTATTCTTCCTTATAAAAATAATATTATATGTTCACACATTTCTATTTATTTGTAATTATTAAGTACTAGTAAGTTTTTAAATACATTTTACGTCACTGTTTAAAATATTGTCTGGGTATCAATATTTGTAATAATTTCATCTTTTCGATCGCGTAGCGGTAATCATCAGTGGTTGGAGCGTCTGGTCAGAAAATGAAATTCCTTTTCCGCCCAGACGCAGCCAGCTAAGATGATGATCTCGACATGTAAGTCTGAGTATGTGTAAAGGATGAGGATAGGATAAGGAAGAGGAAAGAAAGATCGCGCACTGGTCGTGGCCCGATTGTTAGGGTACTGCTCCGGCATTCACCTAGTGTTGGTCAGAGAAACTACCGATCAGAGCAGCCGGCCGCTAGAATTCTTCTCCAGACTGAAGCTGAATTCGACCTAGTTACGATGCTAGTGTCGAAAATCCTGCCGCCATCGGGACTCGAACCCTAGGGCCTCCAAACCCACTGCAGTACATCAAGTGATTCCCTGAGCCACCTATGCTGGTGCCTTTGCTACAATAGCAATAATCGTTTCTAAGGACAGAAGCTCATGCAAATTCCGCCGTCAACCGAAGGGATCAGGAATCTCTACACTACTGCCTCAGCAATGGCAAACCTTTTGGGTCAGCACACAATTATGGAATACGTGATACGTCAGTTCAGATTTGAAAATTGGTAGTATGGACAGATTACAACATGATAACCACGTGGCGAAAGCACCCACATCTCCTGTGGTACACGAACTGGTACCATGACGGATCCGGAGGTGAGGCATCGGGGCCATGGTCTCCCCAAAAAGGTGAAGAATTTTCGTTTATTATCTTCTTTTATTTGGCAAAATTAATTTAAATATTTATGTTAGAATTGCGTGTTTATTTAATAAAATAAAATCGTATAGTATATTGAAATTGATGTAGATTCTTCCTGTTGATCCTGGTATATGATTAGATGCGTAGATGGTACGAATAAACATGTATTTTGACCATAAAGGATCAATCAATATTGATTTCAGGAATTAAAACGTCAGTTTAAATATATTTATTTTGACTCAACGTTTCGCACGTTTAGTACGTTCCTTGTCAAGAGCAATACAATGGCAACGGTTGACCATGGTCTACAAATTAACATAAAACAATGGAATATAAAATTGAGATAAATATTTACGTAGCTTTTACATCAAAGCATAACATATCACAAAAACGTTGAAGGCTTGTCAAATTTACTCAATAATTTTATATTTACTCAATTTTAATTACTCAATAATTTACTCAATCAAATTACATTTACTCAATAATTTTATATTCCCTTGTTTTATGTTAATTTGTATACCATTGTCAGCCGTTGCCATTGTATTGCTCTTAACAAGGAACGTACTAAACGTGCGAAACGTTGAGCCAAAATAAATGTACTTATACTGACGTTTTAATTCCTGAAATCAATATTGATTGATCCTTTACGGTCAAAATACATATTAATTTTTACCATCTACGCATCTAATTGTATGGTATATATACACCCTACAAAATTAATAAGCAATATAATAACAATTGTTTATAATTTAACAAAAATTCATGATGGCCTCCTCCAAAATGATTGGCCAGATACGTCCCTGAACTGGTAGCCGTGAGCACCGGGATACTTGGAGCTGATCCAAGAGCTTGCGCCTCCGAGCCAAGCTTTGTTTCCGTGTGAATAGGGAGTAGACCGAATTATTCCGAGCAGTATCCCCGTCCACTACTAATGGTGAAATCTCGCTTGCGATATCAGCTTTAAATATGTCGAACGGGAAAAGAGAGACGGAGAATGTGAGTGTGTGTGTGTATGTGTGTGTGTGTGTGATGGAGAGAGAGAGAGGCGGGTAGGGCGAGAGTGACTACACTCAGTTGTCAGCGGTGTTGGGTAGTTATCGATTGCAAAATTGCTTCATCATGGTTTTCTTTAACTCCTGAAACCTGAAATATTTACGTTCTTGGTCCTGCCGGATATATAGTTAATGAATAGCTTAACGTTATCTTTTTCATTATTTTATTACTTAGTTTTTGAGATGTTTTCATTAGAGAAAGTATACTATTAATTTTTCAACTTTTAGTATGTTTAAACAATTTGAACTGTACGAACTAAGCAAAATTTACCCCGAGCGTAGTGTGATATGCAAAATATAATTCAGGAAACTTCGTTTAACGATCTAGTTCACTGTGACCTCTTAAATAAAATAAAAATTATAAAAATGTCATTGTTATAAAGACAAGTATCATAATCAAATTTTTTCAATTATCTAACTTTTGTGTTTCAACAAAACTAGGGTTTCAGCAAAGTACCAATCGATATACAAAACATTTAATAATACATTATCAATTAAATGTTCTTTGTTGAAAACATTTAGCTTGTTTGACATGAATCTACCCTAAACAAATAGACAATGGAGAATGGATATAGTTCCAAATACAATATTTGAGGCAATATTGCAAATAAGAATTACCTGATATTCCCACACACATTGTATGTCAAAGGTCAATAATTAATTGTCGATCATGTCCTTTGATTGACACAAGTGTGTATGGCGTTTCTTCAGAGCCTGTAAACGGGTTCTGCAAATGGTATGTTTGACATGCTTACATCTACTTGTATTTACTGATACACTAATCAAAATATTTTGACAAATGAAGTCAGTGAACTGTAGATCATCAGTAATAATTCACTGGCAAAGGTCCTAAAAATAGATGAGCGGTGGAGACTGGAAGTTCCGAGTGCACATTTAAAAGCTAAAGTATAGAAAAACTAGTGGTACAACACAATAATGATGCAAAATTTATCGTACTAATTAGTTTCCTAATCTCTTTAGTATGAGTTAGCTTTTCGGTTTTATACCCATCTTCTTCACACCTACAACCTATCGCTGCTCAAAAGCCATTTTTTCACATTTCCTCAACGTTTTAGTTCCTTAATAGTAGAGTTGAAATATTATAGACGAGTTAAATCTGGCCCCTAATGCAAATTTTCACTGAAAACTATCTGAGAATATGTTTTTTTTAAATACGCAATTTTGCGCTAATTTTTACAAAGAGTTTTTGATACACTTTATAAGCAATCATTTCAAGCATTTGTACTCACAAATGCAATAATGTCTAAAAACTTCCGTATAAATATTAACATGAGGGATATTTTATCAAAATACATTTGTCTAATTTTTCGAAAATAAAAATGACACGTATTACATGTTTTTTATTGAATTTAGCGCTATCCGTACAAGAAGTTTAATGAAAAAATTGGAACCCTTTGTAGAGAAAAAGATATTGTTTTTAATATTTCCTTTATTTTAAGCGAAATCACTCATAATTTGAAAAAAATGTTTAGGATCTCACTTATAGATCTAAGCTTGAACTCATTTCATTCAGAGGATAAAATCGCTAACTTTAATATTTAGTTGTAAGGTAATGGCGAATTTTTTCTAATATTTTCATTTTGGAAAATTTAATGAATTAAATACGATTTTCGCCGTTTGCTATCTCTCTCTCACTCTCTCTCTCTCTTTCTCTCTCTCTAAGTTTTCTCTGTCTATATCTTTTTCTTTCTCTTTTCTAAGTTTTCTCTATCCTACGAAGAAACTAATCCAAAATTTTGGAGCCATTTTGTATTTTTTCTGTCGTTTCTTTTGCTCTAGCATTACATAACTTTCTCTGTACTACGTATATAGAATGCCAAAAATTAAAAGCAAAGCGATTAATTATTGCAATATTTTCTGTATTGTATTTATAAAAGACGAAACACCACTTGTACGTCATGTACTCGAATAGTAACCTTCATATATAGACATAAATAGATAAACATAAGCAGGTCAGATACCGTCTATTCTTGACATCTAGTAAATACACAATTATACGGTCAAACATCTAGCGGAACTTCAGCAGAATATTTGTAGTGAGCCAAGCCTTTTGAGTAGGGGTTGGATTGTGATGGTCTAAAACATAGCTAAAATTATCATTAAAATGCTCTTAAAATGTTTTTAACATGCTCAAAAACCAAAGAAAAATTACGTAAAAAATATCATCAAAACCAGTTCGGATAAACAACTCAATTCTATTCGTTAAAGTCAGCTTTCAAACTTTTTGTTTGGACCGTTCTGTACCAGAAAATCTCTTTTCTTTAGTTATCCCGAAATCAGCTGAACCGCCAATGGCGCTGAGAGGCATCACAGAAATATTAGATTACATACAATGACTGACATTACAACTTGTGAGCGAAGAAACCGAATAGGCTACCAGGAATAAGTACTCAGAAATTCTGTGGAGAACATTTGTTGTATCGCGTAAGTTTTATTCGAAGTATCATTAAAGTGGTACTAAAATCGATGAAAGCAGTGAAAAATGCATTAAAAGTGACGAGAAAATATACTCGTAAATAGTTACTTATTAGTCGAAATCGACGAAACATACAAAAAATGACATATAAAAATGGGCCTTTCCTTTTGTCGTAACATAAAGTGAATTTCTATACTAAACGGCCTTTTTCTATGGTGAAAGGAAAAAATGACATTTCATTAAAATCCCCTCCTCCACTTACCCCCCCCCTGGTCCTTATCCCATCTCCGGTATTATTCATCTTTTCCTACTCCTCAAGACATCCCTGTTGGGTCAGGATTACGCATATCACATGACGCAGAGTCGCAAGTGGTTATCAAACACTGCCTCATATCTCAGGGCACTGACTCCTACGACAGTATTGGACAACCCTGCTTTAGGCCATGCAGGCAAGATCTAAGAACAAACCACTAACTAATCTCTAAAACGAACACACATGATTCTTCTTTCACCATTATTCTTAATATAGCATTGGAATTCTCAGAAAGGTAGTCAAAAGTTACATTACATAAATTAATTTTCAATTCAACTTTCAATTCAACTTTCAATTCAACTTTTAGCATTTTTATTTTTTCAAATATGTTCACTAATTAATTTCCAACAATAGACAGCCATTTGGTCTCCAATCGAAAATCCTTTTAAAGTCTTAATTAAACTTATGTAATTGTTAAACGAATTGCGTTCCTACTTGATTAAGTAAAAAAAAACACGAAATAAAAACTTTGTACGGACCTGTCGTTCTGGATTCATTCAATTGAAAAGCTTTCCAACACCACTTAACAGTCGTTTCCTCTCATTACATCAGTTAATGGAAGTTTTTTTGCTCGTACTTTGGGATTTTTTTTGCCTCCTTTTTCCCCCTCTTTCCACGTCTGAAACCTGTTTGAACGAGTAGACATTATCTTCTCCTTCCTTTTCCCCTTTCTTCACCTCTTCCATCCCTTGTGCGTCATTGTGCTTAAATCCGGGAGCTCGCTCCACCGCAGGATCGACCACACAAAGCGCCCTTTTGACCTCAACTTTTTTGTTGCTCGCGAAGGGTTCTCTGAGAGTCGGTTTTAAGGGCTGTAGGACAGTGTGCTGAATGCTAGAATGTGAGAGTAGACGTTTTTTCATACCGTTTAGTAATCGGGTAATACTTGTGGCTGATTTTTATATTTCACGATGTCCTTGAGGAATATAATTATTATTTAATGTACTATCACACGAAACAAATTTTGATGCTAGCTAAGGCAGCTAGGTGGAATTCAGTCGCTGTCTGGAAGAGAATTCTAGCGGTCGGCTGCTCTGGTCGGTAGTTTTCCGTGGTTTCTCCGATCAACACCAGGCGAATGCCGAGGCAGTATACAAACAAACGGCCCACGGACCGCGCGCGATCTTCGCTTCCTCTTCCGTGTCCTATCCTCACCCCTTACACACACACACTGCACTAACACACGCTGTCGGGAGGTCAGTCGGGAGCTTAGAGTTTGTCCCGACTGGGCGGTGATTTACTCGTGAATTAGGATCACCCTGTTAGTTGACGTGGTCCGCGCCGGATCTCGCCATCCAGCGGGGGAAGATAACCGCTACCGCCCGAGATAAAAGCCTTCATTATACTTACGGAATTTATGACCGTGACAATTGACGCTCCCGGAGACGCGAAATAATTAATCCACGAAACAAAATTACGATAATGTAAGTTAGAATCGCGACACTGCGCCGTATGAAGTAGAGTAAAAGCACCAGAAGTGAGAACCTCATGGGCTAACACACAGTTGGACGGTCAGATGGGCAAATGACTGTACAAAGCATTAATCGAGCCAACTTGAACTTACGGCATAGAACTATGGGGTACAGCCAGCAAGCCAAACCTGGAGAACCTTAGAAGATTCGAAACGAAAACATTGAGATGTTTATGTAACGCGCCGAGGTTCGTGACCAACAATAATTTGTACAAAGGTTTGCACATCTCAACTATGGCTGAGACTATCACCGAGCGAAGTACAAAGCATCAGACGAGACCGAGCTACCACCCAAATCAACAATCAGTGAACATGTTGGACAATAGTGAACATGTGTATAGGCTAAATCATCAGCATATTCTAGATTTACCCTTTAGATTCTCTTAGTTGAGCCGTTGAGAGTAAAAGTGATGTAAGTAAAATTTTGGAAGATTTTAGTTTGATGCACCGGTAGGTAGTTTGAACATTGTTCCATCAAGAGCTAAAATGGTGTCAGTCAAATTTCAATATTTTTTAGCTAGGGGGTAGCACAATGCAGAAGTAGCCAATAAGTTGCTGATACCGCTGCATACAGTTGTGGTGTTAGTCACAGGTGAGACGAAACAACAGCTTCCGGGAGCTCCTAAGAAATACCTTTTTGTTATCTGCACTCATCACAGAAGAAGCATCCCAATACTGACGAAGAGACGGACAAACGTTATGAGAAAAACCAAACCTTTTCTGGTATTCAGGGCATGCAAAACGTAGATTTAGACTAAACTACGTTGGTAATTTACATATTGTTTATTTACGTATTTGTAACTTACGTATTGGCAATTTACTACGGACACGAGTAAGTAAAACTACTTTTCAATATCAAGTTCCTACATGTGGGGACGATTTTTCCACAGAAGCCCGATTTGTTCACAACACACGCATCTTAACACGTTTTTCTGTAGCAAAATCGACACTTTTTTCCTGCTAGATTTCGTAACTCGTTCTTATTGCCTGTTCAGTCACGTGTGCGATTGTTTTGCACTCGGTGATGGCAAATCCAGTATTGATCCATAACACTTACAAATGATTTGCGTTCATTTCACAAACGTTGACTAACGTTTTGGAGACGTTGTACTGCCCATCCTATAGTTTTGCGATTTCGCTAACTGGGGAGAGCCCGGGTGATATAAATATATTTAATTAGCTAGAATGTAAGAAATGTACGTTTTAAAACTTTCATTTTAATAAATATTATTTACGTGCACAATGATATGATAAAAAATTAATGTATAGCGAGTTTTATTAAAATCGATATTATTTTCTCTTTTAGTGTTCCTAGAGACTTAACTTACACAGGAAAAGTTATATGATTGATTGTGGATGAGGATCGAATCCCATTGAATGTTAGTGCCCTTGTTTTTCTTCATTGGTTTCAAGAAGATGCATGTGATAGGGAAGTCTCTATTTTTAAGTTTTGTCTATATTCTTATTTACACGTGTATCTACAATATTTTTTAAATTTATATTACTCATTGATTACTTGGCGTTGCTCCTGTATTTTTTATTACTCCTTCCTTTCTGCCTGCGCCCTGTTGGCCTAAAACCCGCTGGCGAGGATTTTTTGTGACACTAGTAAAGCAAATGAATAAATGGGCCACACGTGGAACACGCATATTTATTTAATACGAATTTGATAGCAGCTGAACGAGGGAAGTGAGACAAGATAAGGCAAATCAGTATTTTGGTGTAAAACGGGGCGGAAATGTAAGTTTGCTGGACACCCAGACGTTACATGTTAATCGCCGTGGTCTGACTGCCTGACTCTCCCACTCTCTACCTGTCTGTGTCTGTCTCTGTGTCTCTTTCTGTTCGTAACTCATTTTGTGTGTGCTTGTGCCGTTGCCTGTATGTCTGTCTGTCTCTGTATATCTGTTTATCTCCGCCTGCCTGTATGTTTGTATTTATGTCTCTATTTGTGTTCTCTGCACGGCTCTCTGTCTCTGAATGTCTGTTTGTTATCAACGCTAGCGTCTACACTTTTCAAACTATTTTCTCCAAAACACCCGATCAATGTGACAAAATCCAAAGTCCTGCGAATTAGAAACGTGTATTTTTTGGGGAGTACTTTATGTGAAACCTTAACTACATTTTCAAAATTTTCTCAGAAATAGCCACACATTTTTGAATGAACCTTTTTCCGCTGCTAGCGCAAGACACTCTTCAAAAACTGGTACAGGTTTCATTTTCGTCGAACTATCTGAATATTCAAATATTGCAAAAGTTTATTTTTTCAGACTTCTTCCTACAACTACAGTATTGAGGACACAACGATTATGTTAAGTAAAATCTGTTCTTTAAATACGGTCAAGAACAATATTTTGAAAATACTAGTTTTCGCGAAATTTTGGAGGGTTTGGAGAGTTTTAATTTTTATTTTTTCTCGATTAAAACAATATATGCTAATAAAAATTGCAAAAGTCTCATTTTTCTGAATTCTCTGTAGTTTTATATATTGCAAAAAAGTAACATCGCGATCATAGATGATTGATAAGAGGGATTTATTTCTTAATGAATCTCTCTTTAAGCCAAGCTGGATGGCCAAGGTGATAAGAGAATCTACCGACTCCGCGTTTCGATCCGGAGGATCGCGGGTTCGAGTCCCTTCTTGGGTATGATTGTGTGTCCCTTGTCTTTCATGAATGGATTGTTGCCGAGGGCCTCGCGTTCTGTTGACCCCAGATCAGAGGAGTCAGCTAGTGTGTTGGTTATCTAGAGTGTGATCGAGTATGCGGCTCATCGGGACGTTAAGAGTAACCGACTACCGGCTAGAAAAAGGCCCTAGGGATAAAATTCTCTATAAAACTGGATATCTAAATAATATCAATGAAAATCTATGAAATTTTGAAAATTTCAAATGGAAATATTTAACTTTGATTTCAAAGTGCCTGGAATGTTGAGTTTAGATGTGAGGCTGGTGGTACAGGGGTAACATAAATGATGTGCTAAATCACAGAATCTGCGTTCAAATTCCAGCGTGGAAAAACAAATTGCCGGTCGGAAGCATTTCTGCAGATCCATGTAGTATTTTAATATTACGAAGACATTACAAGTAACGCGAGGAAATATGTCATGTTGTTTGCACCAATTGTTGATATATTATTATAAATATAAACCGTGATCCCGAGAATCGGGTATTCATTTATTCATCTGTCCGGCTTTGTTCGCTTCACAGTAGTTGGCTACAGTGCCACAAAGATACATTGAGGATTGCACTAAACTTACATTTGTGAATGAAATACACATTGTTGGGCTAAATTTTGAATCGCACTGAACTCTCCGTTCTGTGTTATTTTTCTCCGGCGCTCATTGATGGAAAATTTGGGAACAAACAATATGTGATTCAATCGATCTGATTTCCAAGTATTTTTTTAAATAGGCAAATGTCAATATTAAATATGTATGTAAATAATAATAATAATAATAATAATAATAATAATAATAATAATAATCCAACCTCGGAATTGGGAAAGAAGAAAATTGAAAAGACATGCCAGAAATAGTGAAGCGAGTTCTGCCAGTGCGGTCTCATGTGGACTTCTATTTATGGTCAACATAGACACAGATCTTACGACTCAATTCGTACTTTACAATTCAATTCAATGATGGCTTATTTTACGTGGAGAGACTCAGGCCTACTCATCCGTCTGACCACGCAGAATTCACTACGTCCCTTTAACTCAAAACAGCCTTATTTTACGTGGCGAGACTCCTGCTCATCCGACTGACCAATTTCGCTACGTAACTTACAGTTCAATTCAATTCAATGCGCCAGGTTTATGAACATCGATATTGAAAATGAAAATAATCAAACAGTGCCCCAAACCATCGATGTTCTAAAAACAGAATTGTTCAGGCTTACTCGACAGGGATTTAATTTGAAGGTGGTCGCGCTTATTAATTTTTAATTGAGATTTAACCGGAGAAACAAAATAACATGATCAGAACTATTAACAAAACTTTTATTTCTGATAACCATTAGTCGATTCTGACTAATCGAAGAATCGACTAATGATTAAAGAAACTGAAAACGCAATCGGCAACATTTAATTGAACAAACATTTATTAACGCGGTGTGGTGGGAAGCTACCCTCCATGGCTTAAAGTCACCCCAAATGACTGTAACTATTTCTATTAAATTAATAACACAAACCCTCGAAATAAAAAAAAGTTGTCAGACCCAAAGATTGACACATGCTTCTCTAAGTAATACGCTGAGTCGGAATATGAAGACAGAATAGCACTCCCACCCTCCAGCTTTTTTAAATCGCGAAAAAACCCTGTGACAGTGTATTAGTTGTTTTCGGGAGGTGTTGTTAGACCCAAAGACTTGACATATGTTCCTCTATATTTGTTGACGCGCTGAATCCGAATCTGAAGCCAGGATTGTACTACCATCTTCCAGGGTTTTTTAAAATTGCAAAAAAACTCCTTGAAATTGTAAAGTGTAAACTTCGCGGTTTTTTTTGCGATTAAAAAAAAGAAAAGGTGGTGGTGCATATCTGGCTTCATATTCGGATTCAGCACACAAACAGAAACTTGTGTCTTTGATTTGATTTATTTGATCAAAAAAATGAAAACTGTATATGAAGTATGGGGAAAAGATTATTTGTGCACCTTTTCTTAATTTCCACAATCACTTCCCAACATTTTAACTATGAATACGATGGTAGAAAGACGAATAAAATATAAAAAATATATAATAATAAATTTTAGAAAAGCGCAAGATTAGCAACATTTGAAAAACTAGATATTTCTTTCCCGAGTTATAGAAAACATACTTGCAACGGTAAACGAAATGCAGATGCGATTTTTCTGCATTGTTAATAAAATAGTAACTCACCTTCAGCTCTACTCCCACCACTAAAAGAAAAAGGAGTGCTCAACAAAACGTGTGCATAGTGAAGCTACATTTACGTCCAGAAGCAAAACAAGGGGCCATCTCAACATTTGCTCAATGGATCAGGGAAACTGGACGAAAACCTGATCGAGATGGCAGTCAAGTCTTTGGGTGTGACAACTTTTTTAATTTTGTGTGCCTATGTATTTAATTTGGGGGGGGCGTTCCTGGACATAATTTTTTACAAATCAGCATGGTGTGTACTCACAAAGGCAGCCTCCATGGCTCCTGGCTCGCGTGGACACTTGGCAGACAAGGCTCCCCTGCCCCGCGCAGGTGGGGTGCGACGCGCGCGCTCCCAGCGACCGACGTCGGAAGCAGCGGCTGCCGGCGACGGCTGCGAGCGGCGCGGCGGGCGAGACGCGAGCGTACTGGCGCGGCGGGAGGAGGTCGCCTGGCTTTTTATCACCCCCCACCCCCGCGGCCCGCGCCGACGAGGCGCGAGGAGCAGCGAGAAGAGGCTCTCCGCTGCCCCCCCCCACGCCTCCCACCCGCGCCGGCCGCGAGGTGCAGTGGGGCCGCTTGGCGGACGGCGGGACAAAATGAGATGTTTCAATTCAATTCAATGATGACTTGTTTTACGTGGCGAGGCTTAGTCCTGCACATCCGTCGGACCAATTTCGCTACACACCTTACAATTCAATTCAATGATGCCTTATTTCACGTTCTGAGACTTGGACCATCAGGCCTGTTCTTCCGTCTGACCACGCAAATACCGCTACACACCTTTGAATTCACTTCAAGTTAATTCAATGATGCCTTATTTTACGTGGCGAGACTCAAGCCATCAGGCTTGGTCTTCCTTCTGACCACGCAAATACCGCTATGCACCTTTCAATTCAATTCAACGATGCCTTATTTAACGTGGCGAGACTCAGGCCAAAGGCTTCTCATCTATCTGACAACACAAATATAATTAAGCACCTTTCAATTCAATTAAATGATGTCTTATTTTACGTGGCGAGACTCGGGCTATCAGGTCTGCTCTTTGTAGTGACCTCGCAAATATCTCTACACTCCTTTCATCTTCTAGCGGAGAATGAATGTATCACTTGGGCGACGAAACAGGCGATTGGAATTTAATTAAGAGGCTTCTTTTAGATTTGAGGATTTTTTGCATGCAGTAAATCTACAACATGGAACACCCGGCTTTACTTCCCCTCCGAAGGAATGCGTACGAATGATTTTTTGCCCTTAAAAACCACGACTTTGACCCAGTTTGCTAGAAAGAGAAAATATAGATAGAAGTGTTCAAAGTTTCGTTTCCAGAAGAAACTAAGGAAAGGGTAGATTTTTTCTAACTTCAGGAGTAACGGCGGTTTATATGTTGTTAAGGTGGAATGCACAACATAATATTACTTGGCCGATTTCAATTATACGAGAAAGTATGTGGAGTTGTAAAACATTAGTCTTATTTTCTTACATATGTTCATATATACAGATTAAGAGGACCGAAACACAGAGTTCACCGAAAATTGGACTTGTGTACTTTTTATAACTGTATTTAAAAAGTTACAGCGTTGTTGAGAAAACTGCCTATACATCATACATAAGTATGGAAAACTACTCATATTTTAAAATATTTTACATAGCTTTATGTAAAGTTTTATCTTTAAAAATAAATTTTATTCAGGAAAAAATCTCTGTGTTTGATAGTATTGTTGTAGGAAGAGACCTGAAGAAAGCAACCTGCGTCATTTTTAAGCGTCTTTTGCTCTATCTGAAAAAACAACAACAACAACAACAACAACAACAAAAATACAAAACAAACAAGTATCTCAATCACTCATTAGAGCGCAGATACGGGAGCATAGCTTGAAAAAAGTTCTGGCACACACTTCCAAGAGAGCATATTAGTAGCAGATTAGTAAACGATCCGTTCAGTAAGGACATAGATAAACTTACTTCGTTGGTTTGTGAACAAAAGTACTGAGGAAGACACACCGAGGAAAAAATTGGTGCGACATGTTGCCAATACTTTGAAGCACACATAACAGAATATAACCTCATTAATGTAATAAGAATATAAAGTTTCATATAGAAACATCTCTCTTACATCATATCACACCGATCTTGTATTAATGAGTGTTCGTAGTGAGCAGTTTTAATATTTTAGTGTGCATTAGTCACCTTTTAACGTATATACATTCGCATACAAAACGGTTATTTGAGGAATTGAAGAAGTAGAAGTGAATACAAATTAAACTGAGTTTGTGGAGTTTTAATCTCTTAAAAAATGAGAGCAAAAAGATAGAAGTGTTATGCATATCAGGGAAAGGATCAAATATTGTTGTTAAAGACGTTGCGACACAATTTTGTAACTAATTGAAAATGATCTTACAGTATATTAGGATTAGAGAATAACATAGAAGAGCAGATTACAGGTGATCTTTTATGTGCATTTTTATGCATATTACTAAAAAATCGTAAAGAATGTAGCTGTAATAAACTATTCGCATCATCAATACCTGCAAGTATATTTTACGGTGACTATTTCACTCATGTCTGTCCGCGTCGTAAGTAGCCAATGGTAAGCAAGGATATATTCAAATTAAACCAATCCCAGATGTTTATCGCCATCAGCTTGTTTACCTTTTTTTTATCGCTGTAAAACCTTTGTTTACTTTTTTAAGATAACGATAGCAATTGTTTCACCTCCAAAATAGCTTGTGTGCATCAATATAATTTTAAAATGTGTTGTTTTGGTTATGTTTAAAACTCTGAAATAGAAAATATTATTAAAATGCAGTGCCGAAAAACAGCGAAAGGAACAAAGAAAGCGTGTGGAAGAAATTTCAAGAATTTTGTAAAGACAGACAATACAAATGGACAGCACAAACTACAAATGAAGAAATTACACATGTTTTAGGCAAATAATATACGAAGATTAGATTGTGAAGAGTACAAAGAATATGCTATCAAAACTATGTGGAACGTTACAACCAAAATTATTCAGGAAAATATTTTAATGAATACACACATGTGTTCAATCCATTCGAGATTGACGAATTCCGCTGCTAATTCATCTTGTACATCTTCCATTTCAAATACTTCCATGGAAGACCAAGACTTCGAAACCAACTTCCTACAACTTTAATGATTGTGCTTTTAATAAATGTTCTTGTCAGTAGCCTTGTTAAAATTGTTTTAGAAAGTTTTATTACCATAAAAGTGAAACATATTTGAATCATTTTCTGCATTAAACTGTTATTCAAATGTTACTTGGTTATAAGTTATTCCAGAAGGTAGTGATAAGTCGGAGCTGAATGAAAGTTTTTCATTTTTCGGTTGTAATTTTGAGTAATATTTTTCTTTTTCGTTATTCCTGTGATTTAAATTATCCTTTCAAATCATGTAATGTGTTTATTCGTGAAATAGTCACACTAAATATCACTCGAAGTGCTGTGCTAGTCGGTAAATTCACTCCTCGCTACGCGAGTCGTGAATTTACCGGCTAGCACAGCACTTCTCGTGATATTACTTATGATTGTAACTTTCAAATTACAATATTACCAGTTCGTATCCCGTATGGAGGTAACATAAAAGGCTATTGGTTGTTGGGAATTTTTGAACGAGAGTATAACGTTATCAGTTACTACGATTCATTGATAACTTATGCCTGATACTGTAACAACATATTTATACAACGCTAGGCATGATAGAAATTATGTGTAATAGTTATTTATGCACCAAGGGCATTATAAGCGTTCTAATGATCAAGCAGAGACGAAATGCCCGAGGGCCTTTGGCCCGAGATCATTAGAACCATTTAACGTCCGTAGTACTTATATAATTTAATTTTTGACCTACTTTAATTGATTCCGATTTGCTTATTTACTAATTAACTAGATGTTAATTTGATTCTGTTTATCTTTTCATATTTCCATCCCATACTTCCCCTCTCATAATGTACTCCTTAAGAGAACTTGTAGCATCATTCAAGCTGTTTCATATTTCCTTCGTAACCACGATCCTATAGATCCAGGTATGTTATGCAGTGTATATAGAGCTCCATATCAAAGACAATAAGAAGCTTTAACGTATCAGTAAGCAATTTCAACACACGAAAACACTTTAAAAATAATTTACAGCATGCCACTAGTGCATATTAATTTGAAAACGAATGTCTGGTGATATCGAATGCAGTGTGACCACTTCGGCACATTAGCCGGCTGCTCATGCCCCAAATCTTCTTCAGCCGATCACGCATTCATTCAGAACGTGTCCTTAGGCACTAGGCGAGGATTCACAGATGCATATTGAGAGCTTCGCGGGGCCAACGGCAGGGACGCCCGAATCGATCACCTGGCTGATTGGGGAATTCCCGGGTCCAGATTCCGCGTCGCTTCATGGCGACCAGTCTAACGGCAATCCGGTAATAAATACCCCCGAGAAAATTGTTCTGAAGATTAAATAATTTACGCGCTATTGAGTCTTTCATTAATTCATTTCTATGGTGAGTAAAGCATTTTACTCAGATCCGTGTTCAACCAAAGCATTTACGGCTTCATTTTCTCTACAAGCACTTGCCAAACTTAAAATATCGATTTAGTAATTGTTTTACTATTATTATTATTATTATTATTATTATTATTATTATTATTATTATTATTATTATTATTATTTCTCCACATCATGACTAAAGACAAGATCGGTTGAATATAAAATCTACTCCAGGTTGCAACCAGCTTCCTATGAAGCAGATGTAAGATCTTTCGGTGCCTCCACAATACTTTGCGCAAAATACGGGCTGTTCCAAATAAAGCCTTCCTAGACTTTTGAATGACCTGGAAGTTTAGCCAAGTTGTTACACAAATTTTGCGGAACAAATCCCCGAGCTCAGATAACTAGGACGTCGTACGTCCTATGCTCTTTACCTCCTGCATTTGGCTGATATCGATTTCCACACTCTTGCATTTACGACTTTTCTTTCTTTGACTATTATTATTATTAATTATTATTATTATTATTATGTTATTATATTATTATATTATTATTATTAAATTACATCTCGTATCTCTACGGTGACGATATAAATGTACAGATTTAACATAATAACAATACAAATTATGGTTATAATTTTGAATCTAATTATTCACGTTGATTTCCTACAAATTTTCTGACGATTGTGGCCGTTGAGATGAATGATAGTAACCTTCTGCATAAGCTGCCATAGGTTTTCAGGAAGATCTAATTCCTTGAGACTTTGATGCATGGTCTTCGGGATGGCTCCAGTACTTGATATAATTGGAATGATTCTCACTTTGTAAACATTCCATTATTGGAGAATAGACCCTGAGAGATCCATATACTTAGTCTTCTTTTCTGTGTATTTCAACTGAAGATTAGAAGTGTTTGGAATTGAGACATCGATAATGTCGACTTCCCTTCTTTCTTTCTTGAACAGAACAGTATCAGATCCATTGCAGATGATATTTCTGTCTGTGAGAATTGTTCTGTTAAGAGAAAATATGAGTTTGGATATTGACGTTTCGGATGATTGACGTTCGGATAATCCATTTCCCAGTGTAGTTTAAATATTCAGTCTTTTCAACGGCCAACTGCCAGGCAAATTTCGCAGCTTCACAGTTAATAAGCGGTTATTTCAAGCGATTTGACTGTATTATAATAAGAAGTGACCAAAGTGGAAAAATTAATGTTTCCGGGCTTGTAGGCTGTGTTCCAATTGCCTTCAAGAGCCAAAGTTTCGACCGCAGCTGCGGGGGTCATCTTCAGTGACTGCGAATTCCCGAGCGAAGTGAACGGACGGCGGCTGTCCTGGCGAGAGGCGTAGCACTCGTTTTTACCCCTCAAGTTACTCTGGAGAGACGGGAATTTATTCAAAGGACGGGTACAACTATGCTGCAGCCGATTTGCAGCGGGAGAAGGACCTATCTTAAATAAACTAACTTATATCTAAATTAAAACTATTCAGAATACCACTTTGGGCGATGCTTAGTTTAATAAACTTTCTTCTTTTATATTCAATTTAAAAGTTCTCTATAATGTTAATCTTTCTTCTTTTATTTTGTAATCATGCACACTCTCATTCATTCTTAAGGTATATTTACAACACATTCACTCACTCATACGTACTCATACTCATGCGTGGCGCTCCTCTCTCCCGTGGCTTTTATTGTCCGTGACAGGGGACACTGTTTGTCCTTCAACGACAATTAAACCACGACCTAACAGTCCGGAAACATTAAGTAATATTGACTCCGGCCGTGAAAGACATCGCTGCTATAGAAAGTGAAGATTACTCTATCTTTTTATAACGGGAACGCATTGTTAATCGCACTCTATAATGACACCCAGAATCACTTGTTTTGCCGGCAATTAATTTTCCTCAGGTGTTTCAGGTAACAGATAATTTAAAAAAATATTTGTTTATCGTTTAATGAGACAAATATACTCATTAATTACTTGAAAAGTCGTTGGTTATCTATCAGGGGAAGTGGCTCAGGACATCAAGTCATGTCACAGCAGTGCCTCGGATCGGGAGGTCATAGGTTCGAATTCTGACGGTGGCAGAATCTTCGACACTGGACTTAGCTAGGTCGAATTCATTAGGTGTCTGGAGGAGAAACTCTAGCGGCCGGCTGCTCTGATCGGTAGTTTTCCGTGGTTTCTCCGATCAACACCCGACGAATGACGGAGCACCCTAAAAAACGGGCCATGGACCGCGCGCGATCTTCCTTCCTCTTCGTTATCTTATACTCACCCCTTACTTACACACTCTTACACTAATACTCACTACATTACCATACATGCCGGAAGACCAATCAGGACCTTGGAGCTTGTCGTGAATGGGGCGGTGCCTTGCTGGTGGGAGATATCTGGTTGGGGAAAATCCGACGAGCCGACAGGTAGATCGGCGCCGGATCTCACCATGCAACGGGGGGAGATATCCCGACTCCTCGTTAGCAAAGAAAACATAAACTACACGTATGAAACTAATGACCTTAGCAGTTGATGCGCCCGGAACCACTAGTAATTAATCATCTGCATCAACTGCACTAGAGAAGAGGCAAAGTTATTGAAAATACTTTAAGTTAAGATTAAGAGAAGTACGAGGGTTGTACCAGAAGTAAGTTCCCCGTATCTTTTACAAATACAAAACATTACACTGTTGTCTATTTTCAACATAGTCTCCATTTTCAACACACTTTTGAAGGTGGTGCTCCAGTTTTTGTATTCCTAAGTCGAAGGAGTCTCCCGCCAATCCGTTGAGGAAGCGTATGACATCTGCTCGGACTTCATCGTCGCTCTTGAAGCGTTTGTCACCTAAGTGTTCCTTTAGCTTGGGGACGAGGTGATAATCGTTGGAGGCTAAGTCGACCTGTGCGGGGGATGGGCATAACGGCCCACCCAAATATCTTCAAAAAGCGCTTGTGTTGGACGAAGGACGTGAGGTCGAGCGTTGTCGTGAAGAAGCACTACTCCCTCCATCAGTCGCCCTCTCCGGCGATTCTGGATTGCTCCTTCTGGATTGCGGTAACTTCCTTGCGTGGAGAAACCGGATTACTGATCGAACCTCGCACTTGGCGGGAGCGGCGATCCACACTTTCATCTCTGACGGCTGCCAAGCGAACACGAAACGACGTAGCGAATCGCGGATGGCGATCTAGCGAATCCTTCCCTCGAGGATCTAGCTCATTGGGAACCTTACTTTTGGTACACACCGTCGTACAGTGCTATACGGTGATATTACTCTAACGATAATTAAATAACAAAACATTGTATATAATTTAGAATAAGTCTATTTTCAAATAAACAACTAAAACGTAATATAATTACTAGAGAGAGGGTTTGTATCCCCAAAAGATCTTGAAATATGCTTTTAAAAATAAACACATATGACCTAAACATTCTGAAGTATGGATTTTAATAAGTAATTCAAATTATCAGTATTTTATTTCCTGTATAAACCTGTTTTTATACAATTTTTGTAGAAGCATTCTTAGAACGAAACAATATTTTTTCGTACAAACATAATGTACCTTATTTTCTGGAGATATAATTGATGTACTAAATATTCGTCTTAGAGAAGTACATTGTAAGTGTTGCATTTCTTCTGCTAGGTTTAAAAAAATATGTCAAGAAATATCCTACTTTGCACAAATATTTATCATCTTTAGTAAATAAAAGAAACAAAAATGTGACAAGCTCTTTCTAATCGATGAATGCTTGCAAATAAATAGATTCTGGTACACACAGCGACAGTTGTAGACTTTAGTCTGTATTTTAACAGAATACCCCAAATACGCGCCTATAATTACACGAATATACTCACAAAAGATGCACCTATAATTACACAAATATGCACCTACAGAAAATCGACCAAATATGCACAAATATGCCACCACATCTTAATTACATAGCATCCAAAACTAACCAAATCAAGAAATTTAGCCCTCAGCTACGCTTGAAGCAACAGCACAAAAATTGGCCAAAAATCGAAATCCACTCCGTAATAATTACGAATGCTTCCATAATTTGGAATCATGAATATGAATTGTGATGTTTTTCTATCCGACAGCGCGCGTCAAAGCTCTTAAGTTCTTTTTTATTTATTTATTTATTTATTTATTTATTTATTCTTGCTTGGCCTGAGGCCCTCAGCAGCCGTGAACGACTGGTACAGTAGTTGATTTTTATTTATAGAGTAAGTTGCAGATATTTCTTTCATCGTGATTATTACATTTTCAGTAAACTTTATTGCACGGAAAGGCTAATCTTAAGTTCTGTATTAATCTTTGATGCCAAACATATTTCCAAAGAAACTCCGTCACATTTCCCTAACGATATTATTAGATTATTCCAGAAATAAATAATTGTTGTGGAAGCAAACATAGATGGTAACTTTCTTACCATAAATGCAGTGGGTCTGACGTCGTACGTAACAGGTTGTCTGTGTATCATTAGTGGCAAACCAGCAAGAACAAGAAGAACGGGGAATCGACGGAGAGATAAAACGCTTGAAAGCAAAAGGAAAAAAAAGAAACGCCGGGGCTTTAGAGAGATGGCCTTCAGGAAACGTATGTATCCGTTGTGTCCGTGTGTGTGTGTAACACAGGTGTGCGCCTGTGGTTAGCGGAAAGTACACGGTATCGCAAAAGGAAGCCATAAGGTGTAGTATATAGGACTGCGGGGAACCACGGGAACTGAAAAAAAATAACCGGTTGACAGGTTTTATAAATCTGGTTGAAGACTTAGAAAAAATCGAGAAACGACTTCAAGAAAGTTTCAGAAATGGATATTTAAAAATACATGGGTTTAGCGTTAAAAAGCATATTTTGATTTGCTAAATTTAACATTATTAATTAGAATGTAAGTTCAGCATTATTTTCTCTACAATGACTAAAATTATGCAATTTTCACGTGTCATATACAGTCATATTTTGGCTATTTTAAACTCAATTGATCATTTTCTGTAAATTTTTCTTATTATGATCATATTTGTCCATGAATTTTTGTACCTTTTGTCCCATTTTTATCTTTTTCTTTCCACTTTTGAATACTTGGCTGCAATCGCTCAAAGAGATTTTCACATTTTCTATTTAACTGTTATCTATTTACTTTCAATTATTGTATCTAATTGTTGGTTGTCTTTACAATACTGGAGAACAAGAGAGAGTAGAAGCACCAAATGCAAAGGAAGTGTTAGTTTAGTTTTGTCAGTTATTTCCTAAGGTCACCGCTTTTATAAATAATTTTAGTTGGTAGAATTGTCTTCAAGATGCATCAAAGAGAGGGACTGAATTGTGAATGTGCTAGATTTTAAAAGTACATTTTCAATATAATTGTAATTTAAACAGTGGAAAGATTTTAAAAGTTTCGGTAACGTAACCAAAAAATGTTGAAGTCATATTTATGGTCATATTTTCATTTTTTATGTCATAAGCATCCGATCCTACTATAACTTAATTAAATCAGTATTCATTCATATGAACTTTGTTTTTCTAAACCAGCAGTTCCCGATCTCTATCTCGTTACGAACCCGGTCCACCAAAAGAAAGACTAACACAATGAACTAATGAGTAACATGAAAACATCACATTTGTTGTTACTAAAATTGATTTCCCTGAAAAGAATACAAAACTACTGGTTGAACATCAGTTCAAACGAAAATCTGACCTGCACCATTTTGTAAGCGCATATCACAAAGTTTTAGAAACTAATGGTGCTACAAAATGGCACAGATTTTCTCGTACTAGCAAATTTTCTCTTTCCTTTGGACTGGGCTAGCTCTTCTGTCTTCTTTCATCCTCTTGCTGGTTGCCTTCTATCGACGCCCAAAGTACATTTTTTTAAATTTCTTTCAATTTTTCCATACCTTAATGGTGGAACCGAAATATTACTTTACGATTATTATAGAATAATCGTCATATACGGTAATTTTTGTTGAAAAAATTTGAAGCCTTTTTAAGAAAATGAAGTTTAAGCGTTACTGTAAATGCAAAATTTCAAGTTATTCACAGAAAATTTTTGTTTTCAAGATCCTTTATTGGAAATAATTTGAAGCACTTCCACTCACAAATGCGGTAATACATACAAATCCCTGAAATTGTACATGTTAACAATAGAATTCAAATTCGTACAAATACAATAAAGTGACCTTGTAAACGAGTTGCATTTTATAACAGGTTTATAAATTTATAAGCGAATCAAACTTAATTTTACGGAAACGACTTTCTTGTAACGTCTCGGGTATTTGCATCTGTGCGAGAAACTGAATGGTGAACTGTTCATTTACCTTTACTTCCTCACAATTCTCTCGCTGCGATTGGCTGAACATGTGATGACGCAATGATTCGTGCCGTAAAATACTATCATCGTTGTGCGTCATCATTTGCGTCGTAAAATGCCGATTAAGAATGATTTCTCGCAACAGAAAATGTCGTTTATAAAGCTGATATACAAACAAATATTTTCGGGCAAAATAGACCCTTTATTAATCCTCCTAATTTTACTTATAATATTAATGAAATTACAATCAATATTTATTTTCTGTCTATAGAATTTTTTCAATTTATCAGAATATATTGGTCATTCATTTATGTATGCCATTTAATATGGTTATGAAACAGTTATCTTAAAATTTTCTGTCTTTAAATAAACGACCAATTTATTCTGATATAATGAAATTACTTATAATTTTAAAATTCGAAGCGCGCATTTTTTCATTGATTAATTACTTTTAATTCTCGAACTAGATTATTTTTACCCTGTTTCCCCTGACATATAAGCTTGATTAATTTGATTCGTATTTTCGGGCGCATCATTGTAATAGTGTCGTACGTGCTAGTCATGTAATATCCTGAAGGGTGGCAGTGTATCTCTCCCGCTGGACGTGAATCCGGTGTTGAACGGCATGTTGGCTTTCAGCCATTTCCCCTCCTGGTAACTTCCACTAGGAGGACACCGCCCCCAGCCGGGGTAAGCTCTGAGTTTCTGACGTTAGTGTGTGTGTGTGTGTGTGTGTGTGTGTGTGTGTGTGTGTGTGTGTGTGTGTGGTGAGAACAAGAAAGAGGAAGGAAAGTTCGCGCGCGGTTTGTGGCCCGTTTGATAATGTACTGCTTAGGCATTCACGTGGGGTTGATCGAAAAAAAACCACAGAAAACTATCGATCAGAGCATCCAACCACTAGAATACTGCCCCAGACAACGTCTGAAATGGACCTCATTTTTATTGGAAAAGCCACCATCGTCGAAACTCAAAGCCTCGGACAGTGTTGTCAAGATCGATGCCACGAGAGTCTGTGGCACGAGTGCCACGACGAATGGCCCCTCACGCAGTTCATTACCCCGCCACCAGAGACAACGTCATCCGTGTTGTAAAACGGCGGAGTTACTAATAGTTTCCTTTCCCGACGCTAGTGGCGCAGAGTAGCTCGTGGCATGCTACGGAGCCACGACGCATGCCGCTGCCACCAGTAGAAGACCTTGGCACCACTGCCCTAGGATCGCCTGAGACTGTCGCTACACACGACAACCGTTGTGACCCTGTGCTACAGTGCGATTTTTATAACTTTGCCCCTCAAGGCCCATCTTACGATGGAATACGTCACGATATTTCGTATCTTTTTCAGCCTCACCGCTAGATATAGCATGATCGCGACCGTAACAAGCAGTGCTTGCGATCATGCGACATCTAGCGACACGAGGGGGAAAGAAGCCGTGACAAATTCCCTCGTGAAGACGGGCCTTGAGAGGCAAGTTATAAAAATTGCACGATAGCATAGGGTCACAACGCTTGTCCTGTGCAGCGACTATCTCAGGGAGATCTAATGTTTGAGACGACCGTTTCCGTGACATATTACATCGTGGATATCGGAGTCGATGGTGTAACGATTAGCATATCGGACTGTTATACCTAAGATCGCGGGTGCAAACCCGATTGAAGAGGTGGATTTTTTAAGGGCAAAGGAAAAACCTTCGTACGCCTTCTTCGAAGCGGAAGTACAGCTGGCTGTCCCATGAAAGTAGATTTACTGCACGTAAAAGATCCTCAAGCCCAAATGAAGCCTCTGAGCTAAATTCAAATCGCCTGAAGTTGTATCTTCTTTCTCCGCCAGTTGGTGAAAGAAGCGATAACAAAATTTTGCGTGGTCAGACGGAAGAGTAGGCCTCTTGGCCTGAGTGTCGCCACGTAAAAAAAGTATCAGTTCAATTCGATGAAGACGGGCCTGGAGGGGCAGGAGTTATGAAAATCGCACTCCAGCCGAGCTTGTGGATGTGCTGGAGGAACGTGTTGCCGTGGACCGGTAGGCGGGAGGAAAGCCTGGTGTCGGGTTTGGCGGCGCGGCTCTCGTGTCGGAGAAGCCTCAATTGGCGCAGCCGCGACTTCGCGAGCGGGTCCGGGTTGCGGACGCACGGCCGCCCTCGGGCGCCCTCCCGGGCAGGGGAACCCCCTGCGTGCGGCCGCTCGGCCACGGCCCCGCCACAGTGGGGCGCGGTCACGTGGCCGCACAGGGCTGGCGCCCGCATGACCACTATGACTAGTGACCGGAAAAATATGTAGTATTTAACATCAAAATACGTACATAAATATGTAATGAAAACACTAAGAATATGTAATAAATATGTAGAATCGGATATGTAATATTAAAATTCTCTACTTAAACAACCATTTACATAGCACAAAATAAGATTTAGAAAAAAATGTTCTAAATAATTTTAAAATTAATACAACGTTTTTTTAAAAAAAAATGGAGAGCACAAGTTGATGCACACTTTGCGTCATACAACTTCCTCGTCGGTAATAACAGCTTCATCTATTGTAATCCACGACCGTAATTTAGCAGCCAGACTGTTCGCAATGGAAGCCATGCCATAAACTGGCGATAGTTACTTCCAGCAAACATACATTGCATCATGCAACATTTTCATCCAAGTGTTAAACGTCGGCGGTCGCAAATTTTCTCGGAAATTAAGGTTACAGGTCACAAAACGGGATGTCAGTGACACCTACATTTCGCCAGTTCGACACCCACATTTCACCAAAAATGAAGGGGAAAAATGCTGATTTAAAAAAAAGACTCCTTTATATTACAAAATATGTAATAAAATTGAAGAAAATTGATAAAGAAAATATATAGTAAAAACAGTAAAATATGTAAAATATGTAATACAGTATTAAATGTGTAAGAATATGTAACGAAAAAATGAGATATTGTGTTAGTAGGGCGATAGTTCGCCAAAATTAAAATTTTGAGAACGGTAAGTAGAAAGGCAAAACAATGTTATTACATAAAAATCCGGTCTCTAACAATGACATAGCTCCGCCGCGGAAATATTGCCTCAGCGATAAAGGTCAATATAACAGCTTAACCTCCGCTTAGCGGGGGGGACGAATGCTACTCGTGAGCTTGTCCGTGTGCACGGACCTTCCACTCCTCCGTCGGTTCCGATCGGCCCAAACTGGCCCTGCCGACCTCCCTTCACCCCTGGTCGGTTCAGATAGGCCTCGACTGGCCCTGCCGACCTCCATTCACCCCTTATTGGTTCAGATCGGCCCAAGCTGGCCCTGCCGACCTCCCTTCGTCCCTAGTCGGTTCCGATCGGTCCAAACTCCCTTATTCTGCCTCTTCCTTATACTCATTTATACTTAAATCCACTAAACTTCCGTACGTGTCAGAAGACCGCTCCTTGTCCCGGCTGTGGCATTATCCACCGACGTAGAGATACTTGGCAAGCTGGGAGAAGTATGTCGGCACTGGATCTCACCACCTCGCAAGGAGGAACTCCACCACCTTCTGTGATATTAACTACCCCAACGGGGCAATTGACCACGACTGACGTGCCCCAAAACCTTACACAATCATTTTAATCTATCGTACGTTGCCTCTCAGTCCCCATGAGCATCTTTTTACTTTCTCGTACTTACTTCGTAAGAAGAGAAAGTTATGTAATCGTGCTCCGGAAAATGGCGAACATTTGCCAGAAAAATCATATTGGTGGGCCCTAGTAACGAAAATGTAGATAAATCGTAGTACTGTAGATAGGAAGTTACTTTCTCTAAATGTGGTGTAGCCATAATATGTTTTGTGGTTCCCTGATGCCGAAAAATCGATTGATCGCAAAACGTCTGTCGTCCCCGTCTGTCCGTTCGTCCGTCCGTCCATGCGTTTGGGCATCTGTGAGAAGCTAGTGCCTAAACCGCTAAGCCGATTTTCTCTAAAATTCATATTCCCCAAACACTCTGAACGAACTTGAGGCTTTGGGAGTTTCAAATGGATGTTTTGATTTTTGAGGTACTTTACATGAAGCCTCAAAAACATTGTCAAAAACATGTTCTCTAAACTAGCACCAATTTTTCGCATTAAACTTAATACTTGGCTAGCGTAAAGGACGCTTAAGAGAATGGTGTAGGTCTCATGTGCGTTAAAATCCCATATTTTTCGAAAATTGCAAAACGTGCAATTTTTTGGGCGTCTTCCTACATCTGTAATATTGATTTATATACTGTTTCGTGAATAAAATCTGTTTTTCAGGTCCGAATAAAGTCTTGTGCAAATTTAAAAAATTGAGTCGGGTTTCTCGTAGTTTTGATTGAATCGTTGGCATTTAAAAGTTATTTAAAACAATTTTTTCTCTCAATTGGCTCTAATTATTTTGTTTACATTTTATCCTCACATTTAGAAAGGATAGTAAAATGTTGGAACTAGTATCATTTCTGAAAAACTCTGTAATTTTGAAAATTGCAAAATTTTAACATTTCAAAACTAGAAATTTCAAGATAGAAACTTTTGCTTAAAAGAAAATCTGTTCTAAGATAACAATTCTTTTAAAAAGGACATGCACAATTTTTTTAAAAAAAACTAGTTGTTTTAGCTGAATTTGTACTTAAAATTAATGCAGTTTCTATTTGTTTTTAAAAAATAGCTGTAAATTTTTTTCTTCAATTTTTTCCACGGATAAAAGAAAATATGTTTAAAAGAATGGCGCGTATCTCATTTTTTTTGAACCCTCTGAATTTTGAAAATTGCAAATTTAGAAACAATGCGAGAAAGTAAGTGCTGTTGCAGCACCACTAATTTTTCCTTTGGTGTCGCTGTGCATCTCTACCATCTGCAAATGAAACCGCAATGTACCTGAAATTCATAAATTTATTTACTGATTAATTTGTTCTTTGTGTCCGACGGCATGCAAACCGACGTTTTATGGAGGCCAGTGACCCGAAACGAGCATTTCAGTGTCTCCTCCTCGCCATCCGGCGTGCTCGTCTCCTCCACCGAGGCGCCGTCGCCACCGCCCTCTGCCGGCGCCGGCGGCGCGGACCGTCCGTTGCCCGGGGCTACGCGCGGCGGCGCCTGCTAATGGAATTTTTGGGGCCTCGTCGTCTCCATTAAAGACATCGCGTCGCGCCGGCCGAACGCAGCAAGCATCCAGGGCAGCGCCGCCGCCGGGTCCCGGAACGTAGTTACGACGCCCGCCGCCGCGCCGCGCTGCGCTTCCGGGATTCCGCGCGCCGACGCGAGATGGCGACGTAATCGCGTTTTCTCGTTTTAATTGCGTTTTTTTTTTTTTTGCCTGTCGGCAAGATGGAAGAAGGGTGATGTTTATAGCCGTAGGCCTTAGAGGGGGAATCAATAATGTATCTACAGACGCCTGTTTAGGATTGGGGTCAAGGTCAAACACTTTATAGTTTTTAATGTAAAGGTTTTTAATTTAAAATTCAGTTCCCTCTAGTCATAAATATTTTACCCAGTCTTAAAAAAATACAGAACAAAACAAATAAAGAATCTTTCTATTAATACGATAACTTTATTTTTGTCACTGTATTATTAATGATATTTTTACATTGTTTTGATAAAAAAACTACATTTTTAGACGTTTTCAAATAGAATAAGAACTGTTAATAGTTTATAACACTACGTACGTGAGAAAGAATAGTTATTTATGTCACGAGTCCTTAAAGACTAATAGAGGACGAGTCATATACAATGTTTTTTGTTATTTCTATTATAACGCTTATTCAAAATAAACTTTTATCACTTAAATAAGTTAAGAAAAAATTGTCATTACTCTCGGTTTTCTGTAGCTAAAGTTGGTTGTACTGGATACTTTGTTTGTGAATAAACAATTGAATGCTTTTTTCTGCTAATGCCAGCTGATTGAGAAAAAACGTCCTGGAATTTCGAAGTATCAGCGTATATTTTCGTGCCAATGGTATTCTGGAGGAAGCAGACGATGCAAGATATAGTTTGATGCATTCTAAATCTGTAAACACTTATGAAAAAGCGTATGATGTAGTTTGTGATTGACGAACGAAAAGAAATGTTTCGAGGCATTAACGAAGATTTATACCAGCATTTTTGAACGAACGATCAAAAACATTCAAACAAACTAGTCTCCTGTCGTACTTTAGTATGCTGAAAAAATGTATAAAAGTACATAAAGAGACTGAGTATCCACGTGAGTTATTCATTCCCTATAATTGAAATAATAGAAAATACTGAAGGCTAATTATTTAAAATTTATTTGAATGTACTATTATAAAGTTATTGAATATTTGAAGAAAAATATAAGCTGATTACAAGCCTAAATAGCCGGAAAAACAAGTAACTAAGTTCTCGCTAGAGGCTGACGACCACATATACCTATTTTTGAAGGTCATTCTTGTTTTTGGGAGTAGTTGGTGCTTGCCGGGGATAAGAACTTGCAGACTTGACCGTGAACAATATACAAGAGAAAGGGGTACATATTTCTCTGACAATTATTGTTTCCATTTATCCCCAAAATTGTGTTTGGTGTCAAATCATATTTATCACAAGATTTACGAGCACTGATAAAATCTAAACCCGAAAGTCCGCTAAAATATTTTTAAATGGACAAGCATTTTAATGGCCGTTGCTATGGACGCGTTCTTAAAGCGTTGTTTAGATGGTTGGTTGCTAAGGGGGTAAGTGCGTGTTTACTAACGTAAATAACAAAAAAACCTTTTTAGTTTTAATAGTGAAGAAGTACCAGAAGTTTGACAAAATACTTTTGCAGTTTATTAAACTTTGTGTGTTTAGTAAAACAGAACTGTTAACATGTTTATAAACGAAATCTATTGGAACAAAAAAATATAAAGAAATTAATTGAAGTCATTTCTTGAAAAAATACTAAAAATATCCTAAGAGTCATATAGAACCCTCCAGGATTTAAAAAATGTGTATCAGATTCAAATGCTTCCAATTGATCCCAGAGAGGGTGGGGTTTTGAAAATATTAAACTTGTCAAAACAAAACCCAAAGTTTAGAACTTCTTTTAGGGCGTTAGGGCGCTCTAAACGTGTCAAAATCAGTATAACTCCTGACATCGAATACTGCTTATAACAGTACCACTATATACGACACAATAAAAAACAATAATGATCTTCATACTCGTATACCATCAGAAACCATTCCTGAAGAACTATGGGAATGTCCTGTAGCAAAAGTGTATAAGAAGTAATTCGGGATATCGGAATAGACTTTGGACTAATCATCATAATACGTGAGGTTATAACTATTTTATTAAAGTTCCTTCTTGTTTTTGTGATATACTAAAAGACCCCACGGTATTTTACATGAAGAGTATTTTCATCAAGTGTACAGTTACGTAGGAGTGCTCTCATACAGATCGTTGAGAGTCCCAAAGAATAGACGTTTTTAGGGCAACGAATCAATAGATATAAAGATTCCATGTTCGATGTCAAAGCGCCACGCAGTTATGAGTTACCTGGATTCCTGCGAACGCCACGGCAAAATACCTTGGAGTATTACTCGACAGACGACTCACATGGAGAACCTATATCATGCATAGAATAGCACTAGCCACTAAACGAACAAATCAATTATATCCCCTACTCAAAAAAGCATCCCCACACCGATTACACACAACCATTCATCTTTAGCAAACAATGATATGACCTACATTAAGTTATGCATCTGCTGTCTGGGCTGCAGCATCCAAAACAAATATTCAGAAAATCCAAACATTCCAAAATAAATTCCTAAGAATAATTACAAAAGCACCCTGGTTCATCCCAAACTCTCAAATCCATCAAGAACTCGGTATCACACCTATCATTGTACATTTTTCCCTTCTATCCGCAAAATTCTATAACAACATTTCTCGAATACCTTCAGCTAACCATTTCAAACTTGGCAAACAGAACCCTCATCGTAAACGATTGAAAAGGAAATTACCCAGAGAATTTTTTGACCCTCCTTAAGCAGACTGGAAGAGATTAGCCTTTCCGTATAATATACAATTCTTCTGAAAATGTAATAATCACGATAAAAGAAAATATCTTGCAAACTTGATGTATCAAATAAAATCATCTACTGTACGAGTCGTTCACGGCTGCTGAGGGCCTCAGGCCAAGCAAGAATAAATAAAAACAAAAAAAAAGTTATGGGTTACCACGGCCCATTGGCCATTATGTGCTGTAAATTTCGAAGTAGGCTTTGAAAGTTGTGGTCAAGCAGCATGCTCTCTCACGAAAGTGGCCCCGCTGAAAGCACCTGAATTGGTATGTGTCAGTGTTAGTTTTCAGTATAATCTGGGTTTATTGGTAAAGAATAGCGAGGCGATTATTTGATTAATTTTTATAGATCGGCATGGTGAAGAGATAAAGTTCTAAAGTGTTATTAATATTAAATTGAAATTGTGATTTTTGTTTCCTGTGTTAAAATAATTTTTTTGATTAATTTAGACAGACCCCGTATTTTCCGAAGGGTTTATGATAAGAAAGATTCGGAGCCAGGAAGAGAAATCTTTAAGTTAATTGAATTAGTCACGTGCAGAGGCTTCACCCGAAGATAAGCGAGGGTCAGTCGCATCGCGATATAATTGAGAAAATCCATTAAATCATATAAAGTGATTAAGTGTCAAATAGGTGTCATACAGTTACAGACATTACGGAATTAGTTGGGAATTTATTCGGACAATAAGCAGGAACAATAACAGGACAATAATAGGGGTGTCGGAAGACATCACATGGACAGCACTGGACTTGGAAGCCAACTGATAAGACATCAACTGAAAAGTTAATAGTAAGCTTACAAAGATTATTTCAAAAATCCGTACGTAATTCAGACAAAAGTAAAGTATTTAATTCATGATCTCTCGAAAATTGTGTGAAAGTATAGAAATAAATTTTAAACTTGATTTTTTTAAAAAGAAAAGGCAGATAATTCATTTTAGTTGCCATCAGTTTAATACTAAGATTTTCTTTTACAGAACTTCCAGTAATCGTGATTCTGTATAGAATTGCACGTACACATGCGGTGGGTAAAACGAATAATATCATATATCACAACCCATGACTGAATTCGAAAGTGAAATTAGCATTGTAATAGTACGACATTGTGTGGATCAATGAGCATAGCAGGACGATAGAAATAATAGTATTCCTATTATCAGTAGAAAATAATAAATCGTAAATAACCGCTGATTTTGAAATAAACGAATGAAAAAAAATTGTAAGAGAGATAATCAATGAGACGTTAGATGGTTTCATTATAATTTCACTTTTAGGTTATTAACGTTAAATATTTGTTCAGATTGTTGAAAATTTGGCTTGTATCGCCGAAGCATAAAATCATTCATTTCTTCGCTGACTTTACGGGATTGAGACAATATTCTATTGAGTTACTTGAGACCTAAAAGTTCGAAGATCGTCACAGCCATTCAGGGGGAGGAACATCGCCACCTCCTACGAACATTCACTATACTAACGGCACTAATGTTGACGTGCCTGGACACATCAATCAATTACATCGTTAGTGACAAGGTGGTCGCAACGAGTTAACTTGTTTCAGGACTTTATGTAACGGTGTAATAATAACACGAATGGCTTCTAGTGCAGTTCTAGATTTGTTGCAACAAATCCAGTTCTGGATTTGTTGCAATTTGTGACCTCAACCACGGACACTAAGACACTAAGGCCCGCAACAGACTACACCGAGGAATGCGTTGCGAGAAATGTGCGACGAGAAATGTGGAAAGAGGCCGGCGAGGCTGGGTCCGCACACTACAAAGAGGTTATTCGATGTCTCGAAATGCAGTTTTAGCTATGAGATCATCTCAGTGTCCCATTTCTTGTTTTATTAAATGCTCTTATGTAATTTTAACTCGTGATATCCTGTGTTTGTTATAATAATCGTAAACCATTTGTTTAACGAGTTCGAATTACCTAGAGAGGAAACACACTACTACATTGCATACAAATCATTATTTAATGTAAAAAAACAGGAAGGATAAGTGACGTAAAAGGGAGAAGTTGTGCATCAGCAAATTTTCTTGAACTCCGTAATATCTACCACGCTCTGGTTTACTATATTTGTTGGTTGAATAATGAATAGATAATGAATGATCAAATAATTCATAATAAAATTCACAATTAATGAATTCATTCATAAATACCAATTAAGAAAAGTAATAAATTAATTCAATACTTTCAAAATACCCTTTCAGGTTTCTTGTTTCAAATTTTTATTTTTATATTTCTCATTATGAGTGGGTTTCACACAAATAAGAAAATCTTCCATACTTGTTCATTTCCGTTTTAAGAGAAAATTCAAGAAAACAATTAAAAAACTGGTAGTTTATCGCATCTTTTACTGCAAAATGTTATAACCTCACTCGGTTCTATGCACTGTTTGATGTTTTCCTGCGGCAGCGAACGCCTAAATGTCGAATAACAAGTGAAGGAGAAGAAATGTGTCCAAGAAACCTCGCTCGCCGACCGACTCGAGCGAGGAACCCTTTCGCCTCCGCAGAGGCGAACGAGAAAACCCTTTCTAGTGTGTGGGAGGGTCCATAAGAGTCCTTGTTTCGATTTTCCACATTTGTCGTCGCACATTTTCTGGAAACACATTCCTCGGTGTAGTCTGTTGCGGGCCTAAGGAGGGACTTGCTCCGTGCATGTAAGCGACACAAAGTTACTCTTACGAACCTAAACTGCTGAAAATCCCCGAGCTGGCAAAGTAGCCCTCTTCATACTCGGAGTTTATTCGACTACCGACGGGTGTAACTCACTTACCCCAACGCGCATTTGATCATTTTTATTACTTCTTAATTGTTTATAAACCTGATAATTTGTTCAATTGTTTATTATTTAACTTTCAGAAAAATCTCATTGCAAAACCCTCGGGGTTTTGTGAAATGTCTTGTATCTATACGTACTTCCTTAAAACTATTGATATCGTGGTTCTGTTGTGTGCTTTAAATTATTCGGATTTTTGACACTGTCTAGGTAGCTAGGTCGAATTTAGTGGCTGCCTGGGAGGAGAATTCTAATGGCCGACTGCTGTGATCGATAGTTTTCCGTGGTTTCTCCGATGAACACCAAGCGAATGTCGGAGCAGTACCCTAACAAACGGGCCAAGGACCGCGCGCGATTTTTACCTTTCCTCTTCCTAGTCATATCCTTACTTACCCTTACATGCATGACCCAACCACACTGATCATTTGGGAGTTTACAGGTTTTCCCAGTTGAGGTGGTGCCCCGCTGATGGGAAGATACCTGGTTGGGGAAAACTGATTCAAGCCGTCTGGTAGATCAGCGCCGGATCTCGCCATCCAATGAGGAACATCGCCACCTCCCGCGATGAATCATTCACTACACTAACGGGACGAATCATAGCAGTGGATGTACCCCAAAAACTCATTCAGTCAATTAATCTGTTTTCCCAAAACGGCATCCTGCCCTAGAACTGAAAATACCTTTTCAATTAGAAACGGAGACCGACGAATAGAGTTTAAGGGTACACGTGACTTCTCAAGATGGCAACCGCCGTGGAAGAATTGAGTTGGTATTCAGAGATCACTATAAGAAGGGACCGTATTGACAGCTACTGTTCGGCGACTGTTGGCAATATAACTGCAAATTCCGTTCATGCACTCATTTCGTCAGCGCTTTCGTTCAGAGTTAGCACATTTTTAAATGTTTCATTATTACGTCTTGCGATGTCATTGTCCTGAATGACTTTTGTTTCCCGACCTGACAAAGTGCTCCCTACTTAGGGTAACTCCTCGATATCCCAAATACACTCGCCTGGCCCACGAACATTTTCAGAACAGTTACACATAGCGTGTGGGGAGCCGTGCGTAGCTAACGTTTTCGTGGTTATGGAAAAACCGGTTTTTTAAACGTCTGGGACAAATTCGTACACGACGTGTGTACGCAAATTACGCAGGATCAACCAATGTCACTTCTGTGCCTCTGACCGAGAGGATCTAGGGTTCCGGTCCCGACAGTATTTTCGACACTTTAGATACATAACTCTGTGTCGACTCCAGTAGCTGTCTGGAGGAGAATTCTAGCGGCCGGCTGCTCTAATCGGTAATTTTTGTGGTTTCTCCGATCAACACCCGACGAATGCCGGAGTAAATACCCTAACAAACGAAGAACGGACCGCGCGCGATCTTTTCCTCCTCTTTCTTGTCCTATCCTCACCTCTTACACACATTCACACTAACAGTACGACACTAACACACATGTTGGAAGACCAGACGATAGTTATAAGCTTGACAATGGCGGTGTCTGCTTATGGAAGATACCTGATTTGAAAAGAAATAGTAGGCTGACGTGTCTGCCGGCGCCGTATCTCGGCAGCCAGCTAGGGAACACCACTAGCAACAATATGAGTTATACGTAAATCTTGGCAATTCACATAACTGACCTTAGCAGTTGACACGTCCGTAATCAGTAATCACTCTCGTGGAAATGGAGAAACGAGTGGTGCTAAAAACAGCACATACTTTCTCGTTCTTAGAAATGTTTACGTAATAGTATTTATACCGCAATTTCTCTCCGAATTAATATATCTCAGTCATCATATTTTGTAAAACTGAAATTTTGGAATAATTGTACTGATCTTATTGAAAAATCTTTAAAAAACATATTTCATTGACGGAAAAAATCTATATCTTTAATATTTTTGTTGCAGGAAGACTCTGGAAAAATTTTTGAAATTTCGAAAAATGAGGAGGGTTTTTAACGAATATGAGACCTGCGCCGTTCTCTTATACGTCCTTCCCACTATCCAATATCATAGTTTAATAAAACAACGGAACCGTTGTTTTGAAAATTTTGAATATGTCCCAGGGTCTTCATGTAAAGTATCCTCCAAAATAAAAATATCGGTATCAAATTGAAGGAGCCGCGGCATCACCCAGATCGATTGCTCAATATCAATTTTGGAGAAATCGACTGAATGGTTTAGCCGCTAGCATTGTTCACAGACAGACAGACGAACCGACGTTTTGCTGTCATTCGATTTTTCGGTATCAAGGAGCCCAAAGAACATCAATTCTGGCTACACCACGTGGTAGAGGTATTTTTTTAAATTTAGCTATTAGATTTATCCATTTTTTCTTTTCCAGTGCCCGGCAATGAGTATTTTTCTGCCGGAAATTCGCCGCTTTTTCCCCGCAGCATCACATAACATCCTCTTCTTAAGAAGTATCTTCTTAAAGGCGAGAAAGAAAAATGGTTTTTTTAAACGTCTGGCGCGAATTCATCTAAACACACACACACACACTTGTGTGTCTGCTTATTACGCATATGTTTGTTTGCTCCTGTGCTGACGCCATGGGGCTGGGCCATTGCGAGTGACGTGAAGGCAGAGCCGGGTCCTGTCGGACCGGTGAGACTAGTTAGCTACGTCTCTCGTGACGTGGAGCGCGAGGTTCAACTGTCCTACGTCAGCTGCCCCATCCGGTAGTTAACTACAAATCATGTTGGTGGTCCTCAGAAAAACTTTGAGATTTTTTCTTTCTTGAATACTACTTACGTGCTAAAGAGAAAGTATGCAGTAAAAAGCAGTAAAAAAAACCAGCGATTTTCAGACAGAAAAATTCGTATTTCGATGCCTTAACGCCAAAAAAATGGATAATATTTATTCATACATGTAATAAATTACTGGCTGTATCATCTTATGTGGTCAGTATCAAAGTTTTGTGGGTCCTTGATACTAAAAATTTGGTTTAGAGCAAAAAATTTGTATCTCCGTTCGAGGCCAACACCAGTGCCTAAACTCTTCAAATAATATTCTTCATAATTGGTATTTTCCAAACGATCTGGTCGAACTCGAAGGCCTACAAATTTGAAACGGATATTTTCATTTTCGTAGGGGTACTTCATATGCAGCCCCAAAATCTTCAATTCTTTTTAAAGAAATGGTAATATTATTAATAATGGTAATTTTAATATTATATATTAAAATTGTTTTTTGAAATATCTCAAAAAGTGCGAATTGGTTCAAGAAAAGTCTGTAATATGTTCTTTGTATTGATGGGACCCATCCAATGATACAAAAATCAATACCCCATTCCTGCCCTCCTGGGGAGGAAATGGGGAGAAATAAAAATGTTAAATTGGAACCCAAGTTTTTTTTTGTTGCATATTCGGATTCTATGAGGAAAACTTAACTTTAATACTTAATGTTTTTTATCGTTTTGAGATAATGCCGCTGTAATCGACAAAAATCAAAATATTCAAAAAACTGATGCTGAGTCGTGAGTACACTTTCAAGAATACATGTGATGAATTGATTAAATATTTAAATTTTAACAAAAACTACAAACATGATTCGTGAAATTTGAAAATAACTTATACGTTGCTATGTTAATAGAGAACGAAAGTGACTAAAAGTGTACATATAGCTCGTGAACTTTCTTTGTTATGATAAATGAATGTTACGGACTTGACAGAGACATTAACTAAAGAACATGCATTGTGGTGATGCGTAATATATTTCTCATTGTTTATGACATTTTGTTTACTGTTTTTATCTTCTATGTGTGAATCCTTGTATTGATTTTCTTATGAGGTCAAATATTAAATTGTTGTGTTTCCCACGCTATTCAAAATAGACACTTCTATTGGTAAAAAAAGGCATGGGGTGTCGTCATAACCATTTTAGAATAAAGGATCAATTACTATGAGGGTCTATGCAATACTTCTGAGGGTGGTCAGTGACTTTTACAATACCTTGTGAAGTTTAAATTAATTAATAGATTTTTTAATTAAGAAAAGGAATACTGAAGTACTGGATTGATTTTAATATGCAAAGGAATTTTGGATGAAGAGACCTAATTAAATTATGAGATGAAATTTTGGAATATGTGCTCTTAGCTAAATCTTCAATACAAGATGAATAATATATAAAACGAAGATCAAGAGTTGACTTAAAATTAGCTTGCCACAGACAGGTATGAATAAGTAAATAACTTGTACTTTACTAAGATACATTTATTACAAAATTTTACTACAACATTGGCTCATATCTAGATGTTACGTACTACTCATTACACTCTAAGTTCTTATATACGATTGTACTAATATATTTTACAAATATTACACATATATGATTTGAAATTGCTTGAATGATAAATGGGATAGTTACAACATACTGGAACTCATTTGATATTTCTCGAATCTTGCATACGTAGCTACATTTTCTTTCATTGCACAAAAACTATTTTATTTGTTTCTGAAGATTTCTTCTAAGGTTACGGTTTTCATGAATTTCACAGGATAATGGTAGAATTAAATGTTTTTGGATAGAAGACTGATGAGTTTCAGTTAATCAATGATTACAATAAGGCTATTTGCATTCATGCAGAAACTCGTTTTAAGCAAGCACTTAAAACTAACTCCGTGGTTCATGTTAATCAACCATCGTATTACTTACTGTTACTTACTGTTTCTTACTTGTTATTTCAGATGTGATTTGTTTTAGACAGCATAAAAAATCGTTACCTGTTAGTATAATTGATTTAATTAGTCCTGGGTGGCAAACATTTTTATCGAAATAATTGTTTATTCATCATTATTCAAAATAATTCTTTCCAATTGTTCTGGAATATTTTTTCAGAATAATTATTTCGGGAATCATATTTCTTCATGATATTTCCGCTATTATTTCCAGGGCCCCAATTTTCAGAATATGTTGTTCTTTTTTACAAAATTTCTGGCATATAAGTTGTCAAGCTCGTCAATGAAACATCGTACTTTTTTTGCCATCTTTTATCGAGCTTATTTCCCGCCGTCAATTTTGTCGAAACAATTGTTTACCCATCACCTTTCAAATTACTTTTTCAAATACTTCCGTAATATTTTTCGCAATATTCTTTCGCAATAATTATTTCCAACATCATATTTCTTCATAATTTTTTCCCGCCATTATTTCCATCTTCCTTGAAGTACGTTTTTTTCCCTCTCACCCATTTTCTGCGTAATTACTCATTTTCCTTCGGGAGTGCCGTAGATCGCGTCGAGCAGGGTCCTCCTCTTGGGCGTCTACTTCTTGCCACCGCCTTCGGCCTCCTTCTCGGCCTTCTCGCTGTCGGTCAACGTGCGGTGTTTCGTAGCGAGGCCTAGCATGGGCCTCTGCGAGATCACGTCCACGTTCACGTCGTCCGACGTGCCGCGCCCGGTCACCCCCTTGTCCGAATGCGGCAGGTCCGGTGGCACTGCAACGCGTGTAATCTATTTATCTACCTATCTCTCGCTATATATATATATATATATATATATATATATATATATATATATATATATGTATATATATATATATATATATATATATATATATATATATATATATACACACACACACCGTGTGGCCCACCTAAGATGTTCCCTTCAATTTTCTCCTGAACCGTTGCAAATACTGAGATGCGGTTTTCACTAAAACTACTATATGCACGGGGCACATATGGTCATGCATATTATTATTCTATTTCATTTTTTATTGCAGAGATATTGACCCAACTTCGTTTTTTTAAATGGAACCCTATAGATTTTTTTAGCTCATCATAACAAGCGTGAAGAGACGAATTCATAAATATGCATATCGCCATATGTTACATAACATTTTCGAGAAATTAAGAGTTTTAAAGACGCACTTCAACTGCTGGTTTCTGTAATCTGAACGAGAAATTCCGGGTGATATGCGGCGAGGCCATTCCCTTCCCTTGCGTCGACCCTGCGGTAAATGTAGTGGTGCAATGTGCTAAGAGCTCACGAAAACCCGCAATTTGCTCTTTACGACTACATCCTCTCAGTCTTGGAGACAATGTAGTCACCCATAGCCATGTTCTGAGCAAATCTGTACGCCACAAGTTACTATTTTTTAATTCATGAAATACTATAAGATTTGAGCAAATATTTGAATTATTAATCCTAGAGAAAGCAAGGGAAGATTGAAGAGTGAACAATGAACATATTCTGAATTAATAAATGCGTATGCTGCCTCAAACAAAACGTTTACTCTTTGAAAGACTGAAAATCTCAGCCGGTACAAAAATATCGTGTAACTAAAAGTAAGAAAACTACTTTAAAATACACAAACAAAAGGTATGTTAACAATTCTAGAAATAGCTCGGTTTATAACATGTACTCAATATGTGCACCATCAACGGATATACACATTTGAAGACGCTTATAATGAGACCTTCGAACAGAATTTAGTTTTACGTGAAATGGCATGACAAGATGCTGTAATGCGGCGCCTGAGATCTTCAGATGTTGTTGGTACTTGTGAGTAAACTTCGTTCTTTATCGTTCCCCATAGAAAATACTCCAGGGGCGAAAGATCAGGTGACCTAGCTAGCCAGTTTACTACAGCACCGTCCCCGCAGGGTCGACGCAACGGAAGGGAATGGCCTCGCCGCATATCACCCGGAATTTTTCGTTCAGATTACAGAAACCAGCAGTTGAAGTGCGTCTTTAAAATTCTTAATTTCTCGAAAATGTTGTTATATAACATATGGCGATATGCATATTTATGAACTCGTCTCTTCACGCTTGTTATGATGAGCTAAAAAATCTATAGGGTTCCATTTAAAAAAACGAAGTTGGGTCAATATCTCTGCAATAAAAATGCAATACAATAATATTATGCATGATCATATGTGCCCCGTGCATATAGTAGTTTTAGTGAAAACCGCATCTCAGTATCTGCAACGGTTCAGGAGAAAATTGAAGGGAACATCTTAGGTGGGCCACACGGTATATATATATGTCCGGGGAGGATATGTCGAAACTTCGAAAATCAGCTCTTAAGACAATTCTAAGCATACTTTGTCTTATAAACTACCTGGATATTCCGAATGGTTGAGCCGCAAAAAGCACTCAAAAGTTGGTTTGAAAAATTGATTTCTAGGCAAACATTTTCATTATAGGAGCATATAAATACTCCAGAAACACATAAGTTGTTTATTATTTACAAGAGAAATGAATATATTTGTTCAGAAAGAAAAAATTAAGCGAGAAATAAAAAAGCACCCAATTTACACAATTCGACTGCTTTTTTCTCTCTCTCTCTCTCTCTCTCTCTCAAATTTTTGCCTTGAAATCATTTTTTCAAACCAACTTTTGTGGGTTCATTGCGGCCCATACTTTCGAAGTTTCGACGTTTCCTCCAAGGACACTCTGTATATATAAGAGGTGTACTCCTACATAGTGAGACCAATCTTCATGAAACTTGGAAGTTCCGCGTGTTTTTTCATTCAGAAGGTTTATGTGCTGTTAATTCTGTTGTACCTCCCCCACATGGCGCTGCAGAACAAAATACGCTTCATTTTAATTCAATTTCTATTCGAACTGCACTTCGCTTGGGCTTCATTGTTGCAGAGCGTTGCCGCGAGACGCAGGGGCAGGAGAAGTAGTCAGAGGCAGACGGAGACAGACAGATTGGGAGACGCAGAGAGAGAGAGAGAGGGAGAGAGAGAGAGAGAGAGGGAGAGAGAGGGGGAGAGAGAGACGAGACATAGAAAGACAGAGACACAGAGGGAGAGAGACAGAAAGGCACACAGAGACAGGCAGATAGAGAAAGATACGGAACCACCAGATACCGAAAGATACGAAATTAAAAATCCGGACAAACACAGGTATTTTGCTAGTATTTCGTATTTGCATTTAGCTGTTACCTGCTTGATGGTATAGTGGTTATCACGCCGGGCTACAGATCCCAAATTTGTGGGCTCAAACTCGGTCACAGTATAGGGGATGCGGATGCTTGTCGGCATGTAAAACAGATTCCCGGAGAGGTACTTGGCTGATTTCGCAAAATAAAATCCTCTAGCAGGTTAGCGCCAATCAGAGTGCGATTTGAACTACTGGATAAGATTGGGGATATTGTATCTAGGCCTGCGCTATCTAGTATTCAAATCAAACGGGAAAATTGGCGCACCCCTAAGGAAAGCAATGGCAAACTACCCTAGGTGCACTTACCCAGGATCAGTCTCACAAAAAGGGGCTAGGGGCTTCTGGACTGCCAACCAGCCATATGGCTGTTAATCAAAGAGAGATTTAGCCAGAGTGTCTGGGGAGGAACCGTCGAAAATTCGAAGTTAAGCTCTCAAGACAATTTTAAGCTTGTTTTGTCTAATGAACAACTTGGATATTGTGAATGGCTGAGCCGCAAGAAACATAAAAAATTGGTTGGAAAAATATGCTTTCTAAGCAAAAAAATTGGATTGCTGAAGCATAGAAACATGTAAATTGTTTATTATTTACAAAATAAATGAATAAATTTGTTCAGAAAGAAAAATTAGCACAGAAATAATACAGCACCCAATTTACACAATTCGACAGCTTTCTTATTTCTGTGTTAATTTTTCGTGCCTTATCATCCTTGCCCCATTTTCATCTCTCACTTAGACATACACACACACACACACACAAACACACACTCACACGCACTACACTACCATACATGTCGGGAGACCAGTTGGGAAGTCGGACCTAGTTCCGGCTGGAATGATGTCACGCCGGTGGGAGATACCTGGACGGGAAAAACCCTCGCAAGCGGACGTGTACGTCGGCACCGGATCCCACCATAGAGCGGGAGAAAAACGTCACCACATCGCACGATAAATACATGCATTTCACTTACGGGACTAATGACCCTAGTAGTTCACGCGCCAGGAATCACTACTCAGTGTCCCGGCTGGGGTGATGACCTGCTGGATACCTGGATTGGCAAACCCCCTCAAACCGACGCGTATGTCGTCTCGGAATCTCACAATTCAATATAATAATAATAATAATAATATTAATAACAATATTAATCACCACCACCACCACCACCACCAGATAAAATATGCACTACACTTACGGGACTGATGGCCATAGCAATCGACAATCCCGAAACAACCAACCCATCAACCTCAATATTGCGTTTGGGTACACTAAGTTCAGAGCAAAGAAAAGGGTCATCTCCTTTGCTCAATGGATCAAAGTAAACTGGGTAGGGTGTCTCTGACCCAGGAGATGAAGTACAATACTAGAAAATATTGCGGATACTTACGACGCAAAGTGTAGGTGACCGGCCACGATGTAGAAGAAATGAAGTACCAGTTTGCCAGAGTTCGTACTCTGGCTCTCCTGCACAAGATCAACGAAAACCGGTTGGTTTAAAACAGATGAAAAATTCAAGATTTTAAATTCTTAATAGGGAGAAAACATTTTTGCCATTCAAAGAATTGTGTCCTTTTAACTTTCTCGCGCTTAAGAAGGAACTTCTTAAGAAGAGAGAGTTATGTATTGCTGCGCCAAAAAAACGGGGAATATTCGGCAGAAAAACTCTTATTACAGGGCCCTGATAACGAAAAAGTGGATAAATCCAGTTGCTAAATTTAGAAAAAAAATCCTGTAACACGTGATTTAGCCAGAACCGTGTTTTATAGCTCCTTGATACCGAAAAACCAATTGAAAGGAAAACGTCCGTCCGTCCGTCCGTCCGTCCGTTCCTCCGTCTATGAACAACACGACTAAACCGTTCAGCCGATGATCTCCAAAATTGATATTTCCCGATCGATCTGGCTGATTTCAAGTCTCCTGGAATTTGAAACCGATATTTTAATTTTTTTAGGGATATTCTACATGAAAACCCTGAGACATTTTCAAAATTTTCAAAAAAATGGCGCCAAAAATGTTGAATAAATTTTGTTGTTGTATAGCATTTAAGATTATAACATGTCTCATGTTGGTTGAAAACTCTGATTTTTCGAAAATTGAAAAAGTTCAAAATGTTTTCGGCGTCTTCCTACAAGTAAAGTATTAAAGATACAGATTTCTCCCCTACATAAAATTTGTTCCTTAAAGATAGTTTATGAAATAAGGTCATGTACAATTTGCCGAAAATTTGAGTATTTTTCGCATAATTTTGCATGAAATATAGGCAATTTTTAATTTTCTTTAAACAGTTTTATTCTCAAAAATGACTCAATCGCTCTCGATTAAATTATGTTGTTGGATATTCTGAAGGACGTTCAGGAGAATGGTGTAGGTCTCATTTTGGTTGTAACTCCTGATTTTTCGAAAAATGAAAAAATCGTAACTGTTTCCTACAACTACAATTATGAAGATACAATTTTTTTAATGAAATGTGTTCATAAAAACTTCAAATAAGGTCATGTTCGATGTTTGTGCTTAAAGTGGAAAAGAATTTGAAATGGTAAATTCGAATTTCCAGTTTCGTTTGAGGCAGTGCCAGTCTGTAAAAATTAATTTGAGAAGCATAAGCAGTTTGATGTTCTGAAAATCCGAATGTATTTGGTAATGCGGAATGTTGGGCTAGTTTTCACAGAAAACGGTTGAGTTTTTAACAAAGTTTGTATGACATTTTGTTGATAGTTTTTCAAAATCACGCCGCCTCGAGTGAAATCAAACCGACTGGAGCATTACATAACTTTTTTCTCTACTGCGTAAGCGGTAGCGAGAATGTAAAAACGAGACCACATTGGGACACACGCTGAACAATAAATTGCAACGTTGCACACTGAAAATAACATCAAATTCCTCTATCACACTTCTTTGTGCTCTCTCGTTACCTCTTCGCACAACAAAAGATGGCCATGAAGAGCACGAGGAGGATTATGAGGAGGAGAAAAGCCCCCAAGACCGCAATGCTCACTTCACGGTCAGTCATCGTGCGTTTCTTGCGCATTGCCCGAATTGCTTCTCTGTCGATTGGTCTCAGCGTATGTGGGTCATGGCCCATCGGTGCATGCTGAATCAAGAAACATATTATTTATTTTCTTGTTATGAACTTAAATACATAAATTAAGTTTACCTACCCACCTAAATAACATAGGCACAAACACACAGACACACACACACACACATACAAAGGTTTCAGAACTTAAGACTGACACATATGTGTATATGTAGGTCGACGCGCTGAATCCAACGTGATGCCAGAATTGCGCCATCACCTTTTAGTTCACTTTAAATCGCAATAAAATACCATGATATTGTATTTTTGTTTTTAGGGGTTGTCGTCTGACCCAAAGACTTGTGTCTCTATGTATGTCGACGCGGTGAATCTGAATGTGACGACAGAATTACATCATCACCCTCAAATTCTTTTTAAATCGCGAAAAACCACCGTGAAATTGTAAATTGTAAATTTCGGCTTCTCTAGGGCATAGTGCTACAAGACACCAAAATCTGGTATTCGCATGAGTTTTTCGCGATTTAACCCGGCATAAGCAGTGGGAACGTTGGGTCTGTCAGACCCATTGACATCTTTGACGCGATCTATCAAGTGAACGAAATTAGTTTATAATCTTATTTACCAGTTTACCTTCAAATTAATATTTTTGAACTGATGATAACCATTAGTTTGAGTTTATCAAAAAATGGGGTGTGCTATTCCCGTTCAAAGTTGTTGATGGGTTTATCAGACCCAACGTTCCCGTTTACGTGACATTTTTACAACATGGCCGGCTCATCTAAGAGCTATTTTAATGCATTAAATCCGATAGATATTGAATAATAAATAAGCTTTCAGAAAATGATTGTGTATGAAGTGATGATGGAGTTACTGATTCATCATTTGAACTAAAAATTTCTTGTTCAGAATTCAGATTCTGAACAAGAAATTAAAGAATCTGAACCTGAGAATCAGAAATAGAATCTGAACCTTTTACAAGTAAAATATTAATTTATTTGCTGTCAAATTTTGAAAAATACAATATATATTTTAGGGCTAAGCAATGCTAATTATTGTAAAATTTTGTAAGCCACAGAACACTTGCTTGGAAAAGTTAAAAAAAATAAACAAAATGGTCGAAAAACTAATTGTAAAAATGGCTTCTATAAAACATTACTGTAAAAATTCTTCTATTAAGTTTATTTAAGGCATGGAGAATATTTCGTTAACATTTCATTTAGGAACTTAATTCTACATTTTCTTTTCTTTGTTTGATCTTCGTTCACTTTCAATTTTATTTTTTGTTCAGTAGTCGGACACTTTTAAAAAAATGTGTGTATTTTGTGCTTTATATTGGATCTATGACTTATTTGCATTTTTTAATTCATAATAAAACATTTGTGTAATTAATTAGTACTTTAAATAGCCTACAATAACTATTGGGTCTGTTAGATACAACGTTCCCACAGACGCGCGTGGAGGATTTTTCACGTTCCCGCCGCAAAAAAAATAACAAAAAAAAACAATGGAGGGTAGTGTCGCAATTCTGGCTTCGAATTCAGATTCACCACGTCGACATGCATAGAGAAATATGTGTAAAGTCTTTGGGTCTGACAACAACCCCCGAAAACAAAAAAATGTACAATTTCACGGTGTTTTTTTGCGATTGAAGGAAAACTGGAAAATGATGGCTCTATTCTGGCTTCAGATTAGAATTCTGCGCGTCGACGTACATAAAGGAACATATGACGAGCCTTTGAGTCTGACAACATTTCTTTATTTTGTGTGCTTGTGTAATTAATTAATAATAAAATACCGGGGTAGGTGGCTCAGGGCATCAATTGACGTCTCTGAACCAGAGGTTCTACAATTCGAGCTACGGAGGAATTTCGACATTAGCTAGATAGCTGGTTCGAGTTCAGCCGCTGCATAGAGGAGAGTTTTAGCGGTTGGCTGTTCTCATTGGTAGTTTTCCGTGGTTTATCCGATCAACACAAGGCGAATGCTGGAGCTCTTTTCTTTATCCCCTAATTACACACTGATATGCTACCACACATGACGGGATCTTACGCTCATCAAGGGAGATGGCGAACATCTTCTGCATGGAGACATCAGTTTGCGGAGTTTTCCCAACTAGGTATCTTCCGTCAGCTTGGAAGTCCCCCAAGTCGGGAAGAGCTCCAAGATCCCGACTCGGCATTTGTCCGGACTGGTCCCTCTCGGCATTTGTCGTAGTGCAGAGCGTGTAAGTGAAAGTGTGGGTACGTAAGGGGGTGAGGATAGGCCAAGGAAGAGAAAGGGAAGATCGCGCGCGGTCCGTGACTCGTTTGTTAGTGTACCACTCCGGCATTCGCCTCGGATAGAAAAAGAAATGATCAGAGTAGTCAGCCGCTACAATTATCCTCCAGACGCCGACTCAATTGGATCTAGCTATATAGCTAGTGTCAAAAACTCCGTCACCGTCAAAACTAGTACCCTAAAACCTTCAGGTACTCTTTGAAAATGCCGCACTTTGTTCCTATTGTCGGCTCCTTCACCAGAATTTTGTTTGTAGGACAGAGACTCACTTTCTGCACTAGTTTTGTAAATAATTATTCTTTATAAAACGTTTTTGGTTTTTGGCGAAAAAAATAGTCGCTATATCATTGCTATATATATCGTCGCTACATCATTGTCGCTATTGCATTTTCTTACCTGGAGCACGTACTCCTCATCAGACATGGTAGCTTTGATGGGATCTGGTGTTACATAACCAAACGCTGGGGGACACTGATCAAGCTTGAATACAGTCGCAATTGATCGCTCTGAAAATGAACTTATAATTTCGGAAGCGGAAATCATACTCATTCGGGCCCATGAGTCCAATGCCCTGTATCTGCAAGAGAAAATTAATATTGATGTCATATGTTTCTAAAGATATATATATATATATATATATATATATATATATATATATATATTGAAACGAATTGTTATCACCTCCGTGATACCAATGCGTTCCGATAGACTATGAATTTAAATTACGCGGCAGCAGCCAGGCAGCAGCCAGCGCCTCGGAGTTGTGTAAGGGAGAGAACCGGAGTCGGAGTCGGTTCGGCGCGAGGGGCCGAGGGCGGCAAAGCGCAGGCAGTAAGAGAGAGAACGTCCTAGAGTGCGGATGTGCACGGTAGTGGAGAAAAGTTTCGGGAATACAAACGCGCGAAGAGTGACGATAAGTTCCTCGGATGAAGACGGATGTTGTGACTCAGACTGTCAATGGTGAGAGTAATGTACTCAAGCGTGGTGCCGCAGAATTAGGAAAATTTTGACTACATAAAGTAAGTAACGGATGCAGAATTGTGACTCGAGAAGTGAGGCAAGACACGTCGACCAAGAGATCGTGATAAAGTAATGGAAGTGGGAGAGAAAACGGAACAACCCATCCGTGGTCGAGCTGAATAATGGTGAATCCGGTGAGCCATAGACTGGAATAATTGCTGGAGTTGGAATTTGCGGGCGAACACTGTAGTAACGTTGCAGCAACGTTGGATAGCACGACGACGACCGGGAGTGGGGTGAGAGCGGTGGCGGAGGGGCTCCGGTCTCCCGAACGCGGCCGAAGCTAACGAGTCTTCCCGAAGGGCCTGGCGGCGAACGGCGCGTGGACAGCTGGCGGACGAGGCGAGCGACCAAGGCGGCGTGGCCGGACCTCCCTCCCCTTTCGTCGGCCCTCCCGGCGAGACGAAGAGGCCCGAATACATCAGCGCGGCGCCCGGTGCCGGCTTGCCAGCGGAGGAGCAGTGGAGGAATACGACTCTCAGGTTGGAGCGGCGCAGGTAGAAGGGTGGAAAGGGTAGCTAGGGAAAGGCAGTTTGCCCTTGAATAATGTTAATTTCATATCGAGGTTTCTTTTATTGTTTTCTAATGAAGCTAAGCATAGGATAAGGAATATTAAAAGCCACTTAATTGTGAAGCAACTATATCGAGGTTTCTTTTATTGTTTTCTAATGAAGCTAAGCATAGGATAAGGAATATTAAAAGCCACTTAATTGTGAAACAACTATATCGAGGTTTCTTTTATTGTTTTCTAATGAAGCTAAGCATAGGATAAGGAATATTAAAAGCCACTTAATTGTAAAACAACTATATCGAGGTTTCTTTTATTGTTTTCTAATGAAGCTAAGCATAGGATAAGGAATATTAAAAGCCACCTAATTGTAAAACAACTATGGGTATAATAAAAAGGAAAATTTGTCATCTACATTTTCTAGTGCATGCATGATCGTAACCGAAGCCCGTAACCGAAGCCCATTCCCGAACAAGCATCCCGGTCCCTTATATTTATTCTTGATTTTGTGTAGAGTCCATCCATGACTCGTCTCAATATATATATATATATATATATATATATATATATATATATATATATATTAATACAAGTGAGCTTCTACGATTTGAAACTAGTGGTGTAAAATCGCATATATGTTCTCGCAATTTTATGTAACAGTTACATAAAATTATATTACCGCAGTTTCAATCCATATTAACATACCTGATTCATCGCATTTGGAAAACACATTTCCAGTTGTAGCGGATAAGGTGCGAAAATTTAATTCACTTAAGGTGAGACGGTAGGCCGATTTTTTAAAAAAAAAATGGAATTTCCTTTTTTTGCATAATAAAATAATATGTTTTTTTATGAACATTTCTAGACCAAATTCATTGATTTATTCCGTCTGTAAGAGTAGGAAATTTATTTTTAAAGATTCCACTGACTGTCACAATGCCGTAGACTGCAAATTACTGTACTTCCGCGCATACAACTTCTTATATCTCTGGTTGTAATTTTGTCAGAAAGCTAGTTATTGTTTACTTTTGTAAAGGAATTTTGCCTGCAGGTGCTGATAGAACAGTCTGTGTGATAGTCCAATTTTTGTAAATGCATTTATTTAGTTAACAATTTTTCCGCATGTATAGAAGCCTGACTTGATGTTTTTGTTGCATAGTAAAGTTCAATTTATTATCAATTATGGTGTGTTATAGGGTACAAAATTAAAATAAATGTCTCATATGTTCTACAATGTCGAAATGTAAAGGAATCTTTAAACAACGCATTTTCAAAGAAAATCAGCATATCAGATCAAATCCTTTGCAGCACGAAAATAATGATATGAGTCCGAATGCATGTGAAACTCTTCCTAGTGAGTCTAAAAGGAAAAAAAAGTAGTGTAAATATAGAAGTTGAAAATAGTACTAAGTGAAGACATAACTTCTTAGAAGATGGCTACATGGCAAAATACAGAATGTGAGGCATTCAAAAAACACCTTTGTATAAGAATACCAAAATATCTTTTTGCTGGTATCAGAACCTTACAATTAGGGAGTGTCTGAAGCTGTTATAATAAATAATGACAGAAATTGTGCCGTATGAGAAGTTATTAAAATATTACGTGTGTCACATGGGAAAACCCATGCTGATATTTGTAGAGAACTTGACAGATTACACATTGCAAGGGCAAAATATGAAGACCAACAAATGCCAAAGGAGACAAAGAAGAAAAGAAAAAACTCAGGCTGGTCTAAAAGATAGTGAAACCTGTTATTATGATGTAGGGTGCCTGAAGTTACTCTCCAGTGAAAAATATTCCAAGTTTTCCTAACATATGCTTCTCTGAAAACTTTGAGTGCCATTTTCTCAGAAGTTCAAATTTTCAAACGTTTGCCCCATTATCTCCGAAACTATTAAAGCTATCTGCATGAAATTTTTACTGATGATAAACAAAGTTATACTAACAATGTGGATCCTCAATCGTTATTATTACTTGTCTAGTTAATGTGTTAGGATTTTTTGGCACATTTTTTGAGGAAAAATTCGTTTTTTGGAAAAAAATTATAAATCGCTTCCGAAAAGAGATAACAACTTAACTGAGGATCAGTAATATCTTCATATATCACTTGATAAGTAGTTCAAAATTCATTAAATTTTATTCAGTAGTTTCTGAGAAAATGGGTCACAAAGTTGGTTGTTTTAACATTGTTGGGATAGGGCCTACCGTCTCACCTTAAAAACAGTACATCAACACAAATTTGACAATCGAAAACTCCTTTTCACACCCTCAGAAACTTCACTTACCAATGTGAAGTTATTATGAAAATTTAAACTGTGATATTGCGGCGTACCCGTTCTTATATTGTAACGTGATATCTGCTGAAAGATACTAGCTAAAATGCAGGAAATTCGCTTTTGCAAATCGAAAATTTGCAAAATTACGCCAAACTACTCACATTTTAAAAACTTGTACCTGTCCTTTTTTAATTAACGTACTTTTTAGAACAGATTTCATTTAACAAAAAAATATCTCTCTCCTAGATATTCTACTTTCGCATATTTCTAAATTACAGAGAATTTGCAGCAAATGAGACTTGTGCCGTTTTCTTTATCGTTCTTTTTCTACATACGAGGAAAGTAATTTGGAGCCGCTTTTTCAGAAAAAGCTCTTTTTTCACAAATTTCATTATTTGCAGCAAGAATTTTGCGAACCGTACAATTGAAAAAATATTTTAAAAAATGTACAAGATCTTTTTTAAAGATTTAATTTTTTAGAAAAAATGTATTTAAAACAAAAATATTTTTCGTTATTGACACTTAAGCAAAAATCTCTATCTTCCATTTTATAGTTTTGAAATGTTAACTTTTTGCAATATTAAAAAAACTGAGAAGTCGCCAGAAGTAGGACTAGCCCCCTACATTTTACCGTCCCTTGATACAAGGAGAAAATTGAAATAACAATTTGGACCACTTTTTGCGAAAAATATTGTTAAAACAGAACTTATCTAATTTTTCATTACCAGGGCCTGACAATTAAGAGTTTTTTCTCCCTAAAATTCGCCGATTTTTACTTTCCCGTATACGTACGTATACACGGAGTGATATACGTAGTATAGGGAAAGTTATATAATGCTGTCCGAAAAAATGGGGAATTTTCGGCGGAAAAAATTCATTGCCGGGCGCTGATAACGAAAAAGTGGATGAATGCAGTTGCTAAATTAAGAAAAAAATCCCCTAACACGTGGTATAGCCACAACCCCTCTTTTGTGGGTCCTTGATACCGAAAAACCAATTGAAAAGAAAACGTCCGTCCGTCCGTCCGTCCGCTCGACCGTCCGCCCGTCCGTCCGTCCGTCCGCCCGTTCGTCTGTCTGTCTGTCCGTCTGTCAACACTGTTAGCGCCTAAACAATAAGTACAATTTCTTCCAAAACGAATATTCCCTGGTCGATCTGGTTTGAGTCAAAGCTTTGAGATTTTCAAAAAGATTCTTCAAAATTTGGAGGTACTTTACATGAAGCTCCCCGGACATTTTCAAAATATTCTCGAAAACCGCTCCAAATCTTTTCTTTAAATTTCTTGAATGAATAGAGTAAAATACACTTATTAAGATGGCATAGGTCCGATTTTCAAGGATAACTGAATTTTCGAAAATTGTGAAAGTTTGAATTTTTTTCGGCGTCTTTCTCCAACTACAAAATTGAAGATAGAGATTCTTCCTTCAAATAAAATGTGTTCTCCAATATGAGTTCTCTGTTTAAGGTCATTGCTGTATATCCGCGGCGAGCGTTGAACGGGGCGCGCTATGCAGCGCGCACCAGAGCTTCGCCACCCCGGAAAATAGTTCCGGGTCGCTGGCCGGCGGAGGAATACCGCAGCGACCTGGGGGAGGGCGAGCACCGAGACCGCTGCGTCAGTCAGTCAGCGGAGAGCGACGAGCTAGCGCAGTATTCAGACTTGTGTTAACGCTGTATTTGTTCTCTTGCTTTAGGACCGGCTTTGCCCCGGACTTCCCTTGGGATTGTGGCTGGGCCCCGCTAGTATCCGGCGGAGTGTACTTGGCAGGCTCGCCCCTCGGCCCCGCCGCCTAGCAGCGTGTCGTTAAGGGCACGCGTTAGATCGCGGCCGCATTGCTGGTCGTAATCCGTACCGGCACAACTCGCTGAGGCCACGCAGCCGTGTCCCCAGCTACGCCGATAACGCCGGCGCCCCTGGGTTCGGGCACGGTGGTGGCCTTACCGCGCCGCACGGGGAGCGCACCGACGCCTCGTGGAAGCCGCCGTCGGCGGCCCGCACCGAGCCTTCGGTTCCGACTTCTGTAAACGGCCTCGAGCCGTCGGGTTATCACAACTGTATGGTTAAAGGTTGAAATAAACTGTTGTTGCTTGTGAGGGCGTATTTCCTTCAGATATACAACAGTCATGTACATTCTTTTGAAAATTTTAGAAGTTTTCGCGCAATATTGTGGGCAATATGTGCAATTTAAAAAAATACAAAAAGTAGATTTTCTCAAAAAACGTCTCCAATTCTTTTCTTTAAACTATTGGTAGAGATAGTGGTGAGTGTACTCTATCACAGGACAAAACGCCATATTGCTGTATTCTTCTGTTTTTTAAAAATTGCAAAAGTATATATTTTTTGACTTCTCCCACGTCCATAATATTTACATTAGCGGCGCTTTGTTCACATTATCATATGTATGAGTAAATGTGATTTAAATAATGTCAAGTAAAGTTTCTCGAAAACACAACCGTTTTATGTGAAAACTAGTTCAAAAGTCCGCATTTTCAGAAACGCTCAAACGCCATTTTCTCATAAATGGCTCGTAAAAATGTCTTCAAACTTTTCAATGGGATAGTGATACATGCACTCTTTGATATGACGTAAGGTTTGTTTTGAGTTTTTTTTGTTTTTTCAAAAATTACACAAATGTAATGTTTTGAAAGATCTATCACATCATTAATATGCACATTACCAGCAATTTGTAAACATCATTATATTTGTGATTATATGTGCTTCAAATGACTTCAAATGAAGTGTTTTGAAAATTCAAACTTTTTTCTGTGAAAATGCTTCAAATTTCGCATTTTTAGTACCGCTTAAACGCCATTTTCTTTAAAACGGCTCAAAATGTTTAAGAGAAAATTGTCATTTAGGACTAGGTTTTTGTGTTCTTTAATATTCGAAAATGAATATTTCCTTTCTATCATGAGGAAACCAAAAAATTAAGAAAATGTCAAAAAAATGTAGTTTGTGTGGTGATAAATGGCAGCTGGCAAGAGTAAGTGGCAATTCCGAACAGCTAGCGCAGACCCAAGGAAATAGAAAGCTAATACGGGAAAGTCTGTGTCATTCTGTAGTGCCACTAGTTGGATTTTCCATTTTGGGTTTTCAGTTTCAGCCCTCATGACCGTGTTGTGATCACGTGGTTCGTGGCATATGGTGCCACGCAGAACGAGCAAAAAATGATGCAGCTTACCGACGTCTTTTCATTGATTGATTAGAGATTCTGAGCGCGTCAACTGCTAAGGTCATTAGTCTCGTAAGTGTAATGCAGGCTTTTATCGCGGGAAGTGACGATCTTTCCTCCCCGCTGAAAGGCGAGATCCGGCGCCGATCTACTTATGTCGGCTTGCAGGGGTTTTCCCCAACCAGGTATTTTCCACCACCGTGGCGCCGCCGCTCTCGGGACAAGCTGTAAGCTCCCGGCTAGTCTCCCGACAAGAGAGTTAGTGCAGTGCATGTAAGTTTAATTGTATGCAAGTAAGGAGTGAGGATAGGACAAGGTAGATGCGCGCGGTCCGTGGCCTGTTATTTACGGTTGTTGGCACATTGGCATCAAAATTATTCAAATTTGGCGCCGTGGCAGGAGATTGGTTTTTAATAACATTCTTTGGCCTTTATTACTAGCTCAGAATTTGCATTTTAAACGTACCGCGTCGGACTTATAAAAAATTCCCTCCAAAACCGCGTGCTGGCTGCGAAAAGAGCGGGTATATAAAGTTTCTTTGTTTTCGTCGTATTGCATTCGATCTTGCGGACTACTTGTAATGGTTTCATCTCCCTCCGCCAGGGGGCAGCACCTGCCGGGTTCCGCTGCCAAGCACTCTGGTGCAGAGAAAATTATTTAGACACACCAGATTTCCGTTTTTAACCTATAAAAGCATCGTCGCCAAATTCAAACGGCGAAACAAGGCGATTCAAAGTAGTTTGCTCCGCCCAGGGAACGAGTTTCAGTGAGCTCTCACTAACGATCCATGAGAACAGGTTAAGCCACCAAAGTTGGCACCACTGCCGCCGCTCCAAAACGTTTCAAGGAACAACCGCTTTTCCGCGGGAAACACGCCAAAGGCAAGAGTGAAATTTTGTGGAATACAGATTAAAAGAAGGCTCTGCTTTTCATGTGAGAATGAGAGATCGAACGAGCGAGCGAGCATTCCATAACGTTCGTCTCGCCATAACCCAAACTGATGATCGCTCTCCCAACTTGAATATTAACCTAAATCTGAATCTGAATAAGAAGCTATATTCGCAGCGTTTACAACGGTACTGCTCCGGCATTCGTCTGGTACTGATGGGAGAAACCATGGGAAACTACCGAACAGAGTCACCCGCCGCTAGAATTCTCCTCCAACCAGCGGCTGGACCTCTACCTAGTGTCGAAAATCGTGGCCGTCGGAAGTTGAACCTTACGATCTCCCGGTCAGAGATACTGCAGCGACATCAATTCAAGGGCTTCTCGGAAAACAGTATTGGTCCAAAAAATCGAGTTTGTGAGAAATGAGAAAAAATCGACCACGTTGCTCACTCATCTTCCTACCTCACCTACTTTTCTTCGCTCGTTTTCTTTGGGACTAACAGGCTTTATCCTGAGGCCGAAAGGATATTATCCTCTGATGCTTAACATTCCGGCGGGCTTGCGGCAGCACTCCGTGCTGCCTTTGTGCTTTTATTGTTCTAAAGTGGAGTACGGCTATTTGACATGTCAGAGGGGGGCTTCAGTATTCTCACTTCGCAACATTCTAAACGAAACGCGAACATTTACATTCCGTTGCCTTCTCCCTATCAGTCGTGAAGATGATTTGCAAAATAAAAAAATGCTGGCTGCAGCACTCCGTGCTCTACCGCGCCCACTCTTGTATTTTTAGTATTCCAAATGAACATTTACTTATTCAGATTGTTCATTTATAAGTATTTTCGATCACTGTAAGCAAAATCAAAGATATTGAAAGTTGTTTTTTTATTTTTTTCCTATTACTTGTAGTCTTATTTTTGTTTTTCTTTGCTGAAGGGCTGAAACAGACGAAGAAATCAGGCATCTTCTTGAGTAACCGAAAACGGGTTCATGAAAATCAATAGGTGCTTTACTAAAATTTAAGAACAGTAACTGTCATTTAATTAATTATTCTATTTAATATTTTCAAGTTCATTTTTTACTTTCCCGTATACGTACGTATACACGGATAGATATACGTAGTATAGGGAAAGTTATGTAAAGCTGCGCGAAAAAAATGGCCAATTTTCGGCGGAAAAAAATTAATTGCCGAGCCGTAAAAACGAATAACTTGATAAAACCTGTTGCTAAATTAAGAAAAAAATCCCCTAACACGTGGTGTAGCCAGAAACCCTGTTTTCTAGGTCCTTGATATCAAAAACCCAATTGAAAGGAAAACGTCCGTCCGTCCGTCCGTCCGTCCGTCCGTCCGTCCGTCCGTCTGTGAACACTGCTAGCGCCTAAACCATACGTACGATTTCTTCCAAAATGGATATTCCCCAGTCGATCTGATTCTAGTCGAAGCTTTGAGATTTTGAAAAAGATTCTTCAAAATTTGGGGGTACTCTATATGAAGCCCCCCGGGGATTTTCAAACTTTTCTCAAAAACGGCTCCAAATTTTTCTTTAAATTTCTTGTATGAATAGAGTAAAATACACTTTTTAACAAGGCATAGGTCCGAGTTTCACGTACAGCTCTGAATTTTCGAAAATTGTGAAAGTTTGAATTTTTTCGGCGTCTTTCTCCAACTACAAAATTGAAGATGGAGATTTGTTCTTCAAATAAAATTTGTTCTGCATATTGAGTTCTTTAATAATGGTTATGTAAATGTTTTTCAAACTTTTAGTAGTTTTCGTGAAATATTGTGTGCAATATGTGCCATATTAAAAAATTACAAAAACAAGATTTTCTGAAAAACGGCTCCAAATTTTTTCTTTAAACTTTTGGTATGGGTAGTGGTAAATGTATTCTATCAATGACATAAAAGCCATTTTGTTCTATCGGTTGTTTTTTTTCAAAAATTAAATGTTTTTACTTGTCTCTCACGTCTTTAATATTTACACTATCGGCGATTTTTTCACATTATTATATTTACGAGTATATATGCTTTAAATAATGTCAAGTAAAGGTTTTTAAAAACACAGCCGTTTTCTGTGAAAAGTAGCTCAAATTTCGGCATTTTCAGAAATGCTCAAACGCCATTTTTTCGTATATGGCTGCAATTTTTTCTTGAAACTTTTGTAACGGATAGTGCTAATTACACTCTTTAGTATAGCGTAAAGTTTATTTTGAGTTATTTTTTGTTTTCAAAAATTACATAATTGTAATTTTTTTGAATGATCTCTCACATCTTTAATATGCACATTACCAGTAATTTGTAAACATTATTATATTTGTGAGTGTAAGTGCTTGAAATAACTTCAAATAAAGTATTTTGAAAACTCAAAAATTTTCTGTGAAGATGAGCTTCAAATTTCGCATTTTAAGTAGTGCTAAAACGCCATTTTTTCTTAAACGGCACATAAATTTTAAAAGAAAATTGCCATTTACGGCTAGGTTTTTGTGTTCTTTAATATTCTAAAATTAATATTTTCGTTCTACTAATAGGAAACCGAAAAATTAAGAAAATGACAAAAAATGTACTTTTGGCGGTGATAAATGGTAGCTGGCAAGAAAGAGTATGTGGCAATTCCGAAGACCCAAGAAAATAGAAAACTAATACGGGAAAGTCTGTGCCATTCTGTAGCACCACTAGTTTCAGTTGATGCCCTGAGCAACCTTTGCAGGTATGTCTTTTCATCGTGATAAAAAGAGGCGCTCTTACCTGTGCTTCGTACAACGCGAAGGGTTCATCTGCGACCCGAATGTGGTCCGTCGCCATCAGGCAGAACATAGAGTAGTCCCTCCACGGCGGGCAAGGTATAAAGGGCTTCACCCGGGGTAAGATTCTGCCCCACGTAATGTACTCGTGCAGTCTCGTCTTCGCCCACAACGGGTCGCCGATTTTTCTGTAGGCGAGTCTGTACGCCGCCATGTACATGAACAACTTCGCTACTGGGAAGCGAACCACAATCCATCCTGGTCCAGTTGACACAATAAAATGACTTTTCACCGGGTCCAAAGGTTCTGAAAAATAACATGAGAAGTAACTGAAGGGACATTTTCTTGAGTTTAGGTCAATAAATCTGTGGTCACGGGGTAAAAGTTCTTAAGTCAATTTTTGGAAAAATTGGGTTAAGTACTGAAATTACAAATTAAGTATCTATATTTTATTTTAGTAAAACGACCGAATTCAAATGTTGCCCCCCTTAACGACAAAAAAGCGTTGGGAAATAACGGTGAACATAGGAAGAAGCGTTGGCTCAATAATATTTAACCCTTGTTTTCTCCAAACTAAGATTTTTGACTTAAGAAATTTTACGCCGTGACCACAAAAATGTCATTTAAAGTGCCTGCGTTTCGGGTTTTAGTCAGCCTTCATCAGGGCTATAGCAGAAGGGTTTTTTCTCATTCAATAAGTACAATTAATTTAACACTGATCTCATAATAGCCTATATCGAAATTTTGACTAATAATGGACACACTGAAGTCCATTACAAGAAACGTGCGTCATTAAAGTCCGCACCAGCCTGTGCCAGGGCCTCCCAATACAAATTGCATTTATGTTTGTAGCGACTAGATCACTTGGAAAAAAGTAAAGGGGACCACACTGCCAGCATCTGTTATAATTGTAGGGAGTGAGTAATTTACGTTCTTTTGTTGCAACTCGCGCTACCTACACAATTACTGTTGCTACAGCATTCTCACCGGTAAGGTCCCACTGCGGAGAGACTTTGCTGAATGTATAATTGAGGAAGCTCCCGTTGAAAAGCACTTCAGTTTAAAAAAATAACTTTTTTTTGTGGCCCTGCACGATATACATCTATAGGATTACCTGACACAATGCAACGTGCCGTGCAAGGTGAGAAAATGGCAACTTAGTGTAGCAACATGGAGTGGGAATGTTGGGAACAATGGAGTGGTACATACTGTGGCGGGCAGCCGTCTCGGTTGGTCTGAACATCTGGGGTTTGCGGCATCCGGCGCCTCGCTCGCTGGAACTTACCTGCCACTTTATAGCTTGATTGATTGATTCGTTCGTGTTTCCGGGCGCGTCAACTACTTAGATAATTAGTACTGTAAGTGTAGTGAGTGTTTTTTCTCGGGAGGTGGCGATGATCTTTTCCCCGCTGGATGGCGAGATCTGACGCCGTCCTACCGTCGACTAGTGGGGTTTTCCCCTCAACCAGGTATCTCCCACCAGCGGGGCACCGCCCCAGCCGGGACAAGCTGTAAGCTCCCGACCGGTCTCCCGGCATGTGTGGTAGTGTAGTGCATGTTAGTGTGTGTGTGTAAGAGGAGAGGATAGGACAAGGAAGAGGAAGGAAAGATCGCGCGCGGTCCGTGGGCTTTTGTTACGGTACTGCTCCGGCATTCGCCTGATGTTAATCGGAGAAACCACGGAAAACTATCGATCAGAGCAGCCGGCTGCTAGCTTTCTCCTCCAATCGCTGTCTGAATTCGACCTAGCTGACAAGCTAGTGTCCTGTAATTTTGAATGTCGTTCAAAAAGTTAGCCAATGGGCGCCGAAGGAAGGTTACTTGAGCACGGAACAATTCGGGCTAACGAGTGTATCCCAAAAGAACGTACGTCAGAGTAGATTTAAAATGATGTTTAATAAAATGTTAAAACTTACATCTAACACAATTATACAACATTACCCTTTACACGCGCTATCGCTTGCCATTTGCATTTATAAGTGTATTTCACTCTATTTTACAAGAATTAAAAGAAATTGGAGCCGTTTTTGAGAAAAGTTTGAAAAATATCGGGGGAGGGGGGCTTATGTACAGTACCCTCAAATTTTGAAGAATGTTTTTCAAAATCTGAAAGCTTCGAGTAGAGCCAGGTGGATAGGGATTTCTTCAATTTGAAAAAAATCCAACGAGTGATTTAGGCGCTAGTAGTGTTCACAGACGGACGGACGTTTTGCTTTCAATTGGTATTTCGGTATCAAGGACCTCACAAAACAGGGATTCTGGCTGCACCACGTGGCAATTAAACGTTTCTTGCCGAAAATACGCCGTTTATTTGCGCAGCTTAACATAACGATTCCCTATACTACGTATATTAGTCCCGTATACTACGGATGTATACGGGAAAGTAAAAATTACCAGCTAACTTCTCTTTTGTCAGTTTTCTTTAAAAAATAGACCCGTTTTTTCGCGCAGCATTACGAAACTTTCTCATTACTCTGTGGCTAGAAAGTAAAAAGAAACGCTCAGACAATTTTCATCTACATTTTGTGAATGAATCGTTTCACTTGAATCGTAAATGGAGAGAAGAAAGAGGCAGAACTGATGGTGGTCTTCATTAAAAATTGAGAAATGGAAATAGGTAGGTAGGTTGAGTGACCTACCTTTCACATGAACATTGTTGGCAACCCTACTCCTACTTTAAACAGGAAAAGGGCTCGACTTTGCGTAATGTACAAATCTTACACTGGTGGCTCCTGCATGGCAGGAAATACGGGGAAGGCTAGATAAACCAGATTATTTTAATAGATTTGATCATAAATATAAAATTAGAACTAGAATTCAAAGAACGGACGTAGGCAAATTCTCCTTTGTAAACAGAACAATCGTAGATTGGAACGATATACCTGCGACAGTTTTTGAGCCCTTTTCTTGTTCAGCGCGTAGGTTTTAGAAAAAAAATACTAGGAAATTAATCAATAGGGTGAAAACGTGCAGTGAAGTGAAGTGAAGGGAAAGGTGCGATTATGGGTAGTCAACGAAAAAGTATTGAGCTATTAGTATTTAAGTAAAGTTTTATGAGGTGCAGTGACGTGAAGTGAAGTGCAGTGAAGTGATTTCATTTCCTTGTTTATCTCGCTAATCTAAAGCGTCTTTTATAGGATATTCTGACAAAAGTTGCTATTTATTGAATTATGTTAACGAGTGTTTTACGTGTTAGAAATGTAAAAATCATTATAAGTATTGTATATTATTATGTTGTAGGTAAAAATGTTTATCCATATTTGTCTGAATATGATTGTGAGTGAATACGTGCAGGATGGTGTGTATGCGAGTGTTCCTATGTCTTTGTATGATATGTATGTAAGCGTGTATGTTTGTATGTATGAATGTTGGTGTAATATGTAAGTAAGTTTATTTACTTAAATGTTAGTATATGTGTAGTTTCATTTGTTGTATATGTAAATGTATGTAAATGCATTGGAATATTCTATGTAATGACGAAGATAATTTGTTTGTTTTTATATTGATTTTTTATATATTGTTTTTATTGTTAATTGTGTTTTGTAATTGTAAATATACTTTTATGTTTCTGTATTCTGCCACCGGGTAACATCAGCCCAATAGGCTATTTGACTGTGTTGTAAATGTAGATCGGCTTGCTAGACATCCAGGAAGATTACTCCACATTAGAGGCTTTTTTATATATATTTGCTAAAAAAATGTACATTATTTACATTAAATTATTCGTTTAAAATTAATGTTCTTGAGGGTTCAGTCACGTGATCGAAAACGCTCTGTGATGGGCCGCATTTCGTGTGACGTCACAAGCATATAAACACGCTTAAAGCTGATCTCCGCGTGTATAGCACTTGCTAAGTACGGCGAAAGGAATTTCTTTGATCGTTGTGTGTTAAAAGTTTTTTTAAAATTTCTTATCAGCCAACTGCGTGCTAGTGGTGAATTAGGTAGTGATTTGATTTTTCTAAAATGGAGACACATTTTGTGAAAGCGGATAGTAGAAACCTGCCCCAAATAGACAAAGTAATGGTTGGACAATTCTTACTGATCTTACTGATTTATAGGTACAATGATTTTATTGGTACCAGCACTTGAATTAAATTTGATATCAGCGTAATGTAAATGAAAGTTGTAATTTTGTTGTCAAAGAACAGTTATCAAATTTAACAATTATTAAAAATATTGATAAATTATACTATATATTGATAGACCTCAGTAAAATTGTTTTCTGATCCTTTATACATTTGCATCTGCCAAGCTCCTGTGAAATTGTTTCTATATATCACTCGGGTTTCTACGGGCGAGTAGCATCCACTTCTTACGCATTTTAGCGTTCTTTGGCACAGAAACAAACAGTTTCTCGGGATTTTTGATCGATGTATTTGTACACAGTGACACTGAACACCATTTATACGCCATCATTAATCTTCAAAATAAAACTTTAATGGCTTAATTTTCTTTCTCCGCTTATTCTCCTGCTGGATACAATACTCGCTGCTCGCTTGTTTACATGCATGTGACGTCACAGAAACCATGCCAACCGATCCTGGCGGAAGACAGCGTTTTGGCGGTCTTTTTTTTTTAATTTAAACTTTGTCGTCAATTATTGTTGCAATTTTAGTAGTATACCGAAAATTAACGAAATCATATGCATAGAGTGATAGAAGAAACAATTTAAGATGGTTTTCTAAAAGTTGTCAAATAGCCTATTGTAGAATAAACCTTATGTCTATCTATCTCAAAGAATCTACAATGATTAAAAATTGGAACGAAACTTACGGTCGCACTGGGTTTTAAGGTACAGCGGCGTCCGCCGCGCTTCCGGAAGCGGAACTGATGATGGATCCTTTGGATTCATGTACACCAAGTTCATTGCACACGGTTGCAGTCCCTCAAACTTATATATACCAGATCCAATTACTGTACAATTAGCGGGTCTATCCCAATAGGAATGTCCGTCCTGGAAGAAAAACATAATAAATCACAGACAAAATTAGTTTATGTAAAAGTAAGAAGTCATTGAGTTTTGCACCTCCTCCTAGTACACAAAGAGAGACGCAGGGAGGGAAACATTTGAGAGTCACAAAGAGACGGAAAGAGAGAGACCGAGAGAGACGAACAGAGACGAGGAGAGACGCGAAGAGAGGGAGTGAGTGATGGGGAGAGAGAGACACAGAGAGAGGGAGAGACGGGGAGACAGGGAGAGAGAGACAGAGAGAGGGGAGAGACGGGGAGACAGGGAGAGAGACGGGGAGACGGAGAAAAAGACGGAGAGGAAGACGGCGAGACAGAGAGAAATAAAGAACGGTTAATAGGTGTTTCTGGGTACGTAAACTGCTGTGATCATTAGTTCCCTAAGCGTTGTGAATGTGTTATGCCAAGAGGTAGCGGTGACTTGTTTCCCCCCCACTGAATAGTGAGATCCGGCGCTGACTTACACGTCATTTTGCGGAAGATCCTCACTCTCAGGAATCTTCCTCCAGCGGGTCATCGCTTCATCAGAGACAAGCTCTCAAGGCCGCTCCACAATAGCCCGCGAACGGGAACGGCAACGCAAAGGCGAAGACGGGAACGGGAACGCGAGGTACGTGCGCTTCACGATAAACACCAACGGGAATATAGATCTATGAATCAGGAGCCGCAGAAAAAACTAGTGGTGCTACAAAAGGCACAAACTTTCCCGTATTAGTTTTCTATTTCCTTTGCTCTCGGGTAGCTATTCGGACACCCCACCTGCTCTTACCAGCTGCCATCTATCGCCGCCCAAACTACATTTTTTTGACATTTTCTTAAATTTTCAGTTTCCTAATAGTAGAACGGAAATATTATTTTAACACTATGAAAGAACAGTAAAACCTTCTCCAAAATGGCAATTTTCTTCGAAAAAGCAATTTTTAAGGAAATGGTGTTTAAGGGCAACTGTAAATTAGAAATATGAGGCTTTTTTTCACAGAAGATTTTTGAGTTTTCGATAAACTTCATTAAACATCATTTGAAGCACATTAACTTACAAATACAACAGCGTTTACAAATAGCTGAAAATGTGCATATTCACGGTGTGAGAGATCCTTCAAAAAAATTACATTTGTGTAAGTTATAAGAAAAAAAAACTACTGTAGACGTGCGATTTTCTTTCAGTCGACTATGGCCTTACGTAAACAGATTGCAGCGTTCCGTCTGCAAATGTAGTGAATGAGTAAAATATTAGTGAGGATATGCCCTGCAAGCCGATAAGTGAGTTGGCGCCAGATCTCACTGTTCATCGATGATGTACAGTGAACAACAGGCCAACTCACTAACGGGACTAATGACCAAGGCTCGCATTCTGATGACCTAAAAATTCATGCAAAATTACTTATAAAATAACACTTATATGGAAACATGATTTTTATAACACCAAAAGGAAGATCTCAGAGACCGCCAGTTGTTATTGGGCTTTGAATGTTGGATGTAAAGGTAACATAAATTATAGATGTTTCAATCAATTCTTCTATTTCTTTATAGTATTCTAAAATTTGTTTCTATTATAAAAGACATGAAAATAATTGAAAAATATTGAAATTGTTGAAAAAGATCAAAATTGTTGTAAAAATTTTTTTAATTGTTATAAAACATTGAAATTGCCTCTAAATCCGTAAAGCCTCCTCCGTTCTCCAAATCCGCACAGCTTTGATCCAACCGGTCTTTATGGGCTAGCAAGGAATTCATCAGGAATCATTTTTGGTCTTTTTTTCTGCAGAATTAAATCAATTGTCTAAGTAACATTCCTGTTTGACCCTTCAATAGATTTGCATACAGGAAGCATAGCTCGAGTAGAGTTCTAAACTTTTCTCTTCTTGATCTGGGATCGTCGGAACGTACTGGGCGATCCATTTTCAAAGTAAAACGATTAAAAAATATTTGAGGAAGTCATCCAAGAGCGTTTATGGAAACACCCGTCTCACAGACGACTTTCACACTAAGAGAAAAAAAAACTGTCTCACATACTGCTACGAAAAATACAGAAAGAGAAACTACTGGTCTCACAGACCGCCACGATATCCAAAAATGCCCCTTAATGCCGACCGACAAAACTCTGCCGATCGATAGAAGTGGATCAGAGAGGAAGCTACTATGACTGTCGACACTCTCGCCCACTCACATTGGACACTATTGCATAATCCAAATTCACATGGTGCTTGTCAGACCGATGTTTCCATAAAAGTGATATGTGATATATATTTCTAAATAACAAATACGCAGGGTACTGACCGTGGTTCAAAGAAGCCCATATAATACCCAAATTTCACGTCAGCGATGAGACCAGTTCCTCTATCTGAGGCATTTCTTATACAATTACCAACACATCAGAATGTCCAAGATGAAAGCGACAAAATTTTACACCGTGTGAGTGGTGATACGTCATCCCCTACCCCCAAAAAAGTTCTTCCTATCAGATACCAGATTGAATCTCACAGCTTGTAACACAAGCAAAACTAAATGACAGTTGACAGTTTTGATTTCGGCTTAAGCAAGAGAACATCTTTCTGCATTGATGTGTGTGGTTTGATGGGAGCACTGAGATTCAGTGATGATCCAAATCAGTGGAGGTCATTTATAGCTGCACCAAAAACTAGTCTCAAAGGTGTTCTGTTGCACAAAAGCACTACAATGCCTTCTGTTCCAATCACCTATGCTACTATGGCAAAAGAGACGTATGATGTATTGGAGCATATGTTTGCAGCAATTAGTATGGTTAACGCCAGTGGGGATTTAAAGCCATAATCTTGGGAAAGCAGTTAGGTTACACCAAATATCCTTATTTCCTTTGTGAATGAGATGGTCGGGGAAGACAGTCCCATTATGTGAAAGAATCTTGGCTTGAACGAAATTGGAAGATAAGAGAAAGAAATGTAACGAAAAAATTACTATAAAACTACAGCCAAAGAACTGTTGAATGCTTACCATGATTTAGGGTGCAATATGCTCCATAAGGGTTATTTCTTACATTCCCATATCGATTTCTTTCCAGATAACTGTGGGGGCTGTATCTGACGAACATGGAGAAAAACTCCATAAAGTTTAAAGACCATGGAAAGAGGATATCAGGGGAAGTGAATGCCAACAATACTGACTCATTTTTGTTGGAATATAAGAAGGGACAGTTCTGTGTTGAGTGTTGGTATTGTTTCCTCATTTACACTGTGTTTTGGAATTGATTAAAATATTGCTGTAAATTGTTTTCTTCTCTTTTTGTGTTTATGCGATGGTAAAAGGTTAAAGTTACTATTGCGATTGCCTTCATACTATTGAAATTACAAAGAATCTTAATCCTTACCGTATCTAATATCTAACAATGTAACTAAATGTTGATATAAACTCACAAATTAAAAACAAAATAACTCATCAACTATCCCTGATAGAAAAAAATATAAACACAGATCTGTATTCAGCTGAAAAATGTCTGTAAGAATCACCTTATTTTTATCCAGAAAAAGAAAAAAATATTTTTTGTAAACATGTCTTTTCCTTATGCGTCGGGATAAACATTGATTTACACGTTGGCTACGTCTAGAATGAATAGATGACATGTCAGAATCCGAGCCCTGATAATAACGATAGCATCTGACGTGCTCGGAAACAGTCATCATCATCATCATTAACATTAATCGAGACACATTTACACGGGTTTCTGTCAAAGACGTCTTATGAATTGGGAAAAATCGCATTTCCTTGGCGTATACCAAACATGTCAAGGTCGCGAGAAAGATAAGCTAACTAGATCTCGCGGACACTGCTTTAAGTTCTTACTAGGAAAACCCGAGGTCCTGGCAGACGTTGTTCTGCCCTACATCTCCCTCTTTCCCCTCCCATTACCATTTCTCGCTGTCTCTACCTCTCTCCCTCCCTCACCATGTCTCTGTGCCTCTGCCGCTCTTTGTCCTCATTCACATTTACTTGCAGATTCTGCACGTCTCTTAGCAGATAAAGGTAATATCGGGAAGCGCCGGACCAGCAAAAATTTAATAGAATGTTCGAGAAGAGCTCATTCTGTACATTACGGTGTGAGAAACGTTTTTTTTATGCCATAGAACGCATCTTTTAGTTATTTAACGATATAGATTCAAAATTCTGTCGAATGTGTCGCGGGTTGCATTTGATGTAAACCTCGAGTTTTGTTCTAAAGCAGCGCCATGTAGTGGAGTTATAAGAGATTTAACAGCACATAAACCTTCTCGGTGAACAATACCTCCTCAGTGGCAGCGTCCAGAGCAATTGCTGCGAGGTTAAAAGTCTGCTGTCTTTATTGCGACGGAGTACGTCACTGGCCTATGACAGTATTTTGGAGAAGTTACTTGACAGTTATTGTCACAAATTTAGCTATATTAATTACAATTTTCTCTTTTAATGCAAAGCAATGATCCATTAAAAAATAATACATCAGTCTAATTTTAAATTCTTAATTGTGAGTAAAATTTAAGAAAACTGAATCAAAAGTGACTTTATTTATAATCCTGTTTACTTAAGAGTGATATAAAAGCATGAATTTTCTATATTCAAGTTAGGAAACTTAACAGACAAATATTATTGTCTGTTAAAAGCGCTATCTATCCGTAAGCGAGAATTGTTAACTTATAGTCTTGTTAAATTAATTCACATTGCGAAATACAATAAATAAATGAATGATTTAATAAAAGAACACAAAGCGAAAAACAAGGAAAGAATTGGCCATTGAAGCATATTCATATTCAAGCATAAGCTGTCACTTGTAAACGATGTTTGTGTATGGGATCATTTAATAAGAAAATGCGCATGAAATAGTAATAAGTAGTGAAGAATATAAACATAATACAATTCTCGGTTATTTGATACAAAAAAATCTGGCAAACATATTTTCGGATGAAGCTTCTATTCACCGCCACGCGCCGCTTCAACTAGTGCATGTGCATTCCTTTCTGGATTTAAGGGGAAATGAGTGCGGGGTCAGGGGAAGTTGCCCGTGCCCGTGGCAGCGCGGGGCTCCCAGGCGGGCAAGTCGCTCGTGCGGGTGGGTTTGACGTGCCTGGCGTACACATTGAACGTGTTACCGCTATCATTCAATTTGTCGACGACAATACTTCCATCTCTCTGTATTAATTACAAGTAAGAGTGCATTTATCAATAACTAGCAACTAAATGCTTTTGTTAGGCGTATTTTGAAAACAAAGTGAATATCTAAAATGACCAGAGTTTTTACAGTGAGAGAGAAATTGCGATTTTTTTTTCAGACATGTACTGCGTTACTATTTTGCCGATCCTCTAATTATCTTGCCCCAGCACTGGTCCTGTCTTACGGATACTCGGTACTTACAAAAAGAGTCCAATCGAAAGCATCGCACGATAATTCAAATCCGAACGTCCCATACACGTAGGCAGTGTTCTGATATGACATCAACTGCTGGTGCATTCCAGGAATTATCCTTCTGTCATACCTTTCTGAAACAGTTTCAAAGATGTTTGATTGGTTTGTGATTCCGGTCGCGACAACTGCTAAGGGAGTTAGTCCCGTAAGTGTGTTGCTGAAGCTTGCTCTGGTTGTCCCACACTGGACGGTGGGATCCGGCGCCGACCTACCCGTCGGTTTGCGGGGATATTTTCCCCAGCCAAGTATCTCCCTCTTGCCCCAGCCGGGACAATCATCAAGCTCCCGGCATGTAGTGTGGTAGTGTGTGTGAGCAAGTAAGGGGTGAGGATAGGACAATGAAGAAGGAAAGATCGCGCCCCGTCCTTCTCGCCTGAAGACTGGTGTTGAGCGGAGAAACAGCGGAAAAATACCGATCAGGAGCAGCCGGTCCCTAGAATTCTCCTCCAGACAGCGATTGAACTCGACCGAGCTGACAAGCTAGTGCCAAAAATCCTATCTAGGACCTCCTGGTCAGTGGCACCAGATGGTGCCTTGAGCTACCTTTCCCGGTAAAACTAGTATTAAAATACAAACAAATATAATTGTTACAAACGATATGAGAAACCCAATTTTTTTCTCGTCGAATCACATGGCTCTGGAAACTTCCCCTTTAGGCAACCACATACAAGACCATATTGTTGGGAAATTTCGAAATTTGTCACACATGGTCAACTAACTATTTTTGTTCCAATGAAAACGCCAATGTGCAATACATTATTAATCACATTTATTCCTCAGATGACAACCAGGAGGTCCTAGGGTTTGAGTCCCGATGGTGACGGAGTTTACACGGCTAGCTTCGTAGCTAGGTCCAATTCAGTCGCTGTGTGGAAGAGAATTCTAGCAGCCGGCTGCATCTGATCGGTAGTTTTCCGTGGTTTTCTCCGATCAACACCAGCCGAATGCCGGAGCAGTACCCTAACAAATGGGCCACGGACCTTGCGCGATCTTTCCTTCCTCTTCCTTGTCCTATCCTCTCCTCTTACACACACACTTACACTAACATACACTAACACTACCACACGTCGAGAGACCAGTCGGGAGCTTTGAGTTGGTCCCGGGTGGGGCGGTGCCCCGCTGGTTTGAGATACCTGGATGAGGAAAACGCCGCTAGCCGACCGGTAGCTTGACACCGGATCTCACCATCCAACTGTGTAAGATCACCGCCAGCTTTTGGAATAACCAGACACTTCCTTTAAGGAACGAATGATCTTAGCAGTTGACGTGTCTGAAATCACTATTCACATCAATCAAAAACTGAAAACCAAATCATGCCTGAAAAAACGAAATTCTCACTCATTTAAGGGGTCTCTAAAGAGTTAACATTTGCAACTTACTGTCCAGTAAACGTACGGGAGGAAACTTAAATTTGAATCTCACCATAAAATTTTTTGTCTGGTCCATTATACGCTTTGCTTCTCACGTTTTCTGGTGTTTTCATTAACCAGATAACAAGCACAATCATCAGCATTTGTAGCCACATATTGTGCGATAATTTGTAACATAACCTGATCAAATAAAATGTTTTACACTCATCTTCGGTAGTTTGTTGTTCACAAGAGTACGCAATTCATATCAAAAACTCCATATTATAAAGTAGATATTTATCATAAAATACAGATTCATAAAATATGTATTTTAATAAGTTTGTAAACAACAACGACATGCAAAATGCAAGTTGTTATGTTCAGGAGAAAATTCTATAGTAACGAAACAATGGACACACGTATGTTCAATAAAGATTTCGGAATTCGCAGGTAGAGGCGAATAGTTAGAGCTAGATGTTGAAGTCTTGAAAGTATGTTTCATAAATGCTTTTAATGTATAAACTACTTTAATGATCTCCTGATGAGTGCTGTCCCCAATGCAGACAGCGAATTTGATTTGAAGATTTGAACTAATCTATAAAAGATTTATTTCATTTTATGCAAATGTAAAACTCAACTTCACACTTAGCTGTGTTTTAAATAATAAAGAGAATGTATCATTATTTTTCAACCATCCTCTCCTCCTCCCCCGATACACTATTTTTTGAAAACATTTCTGGCAACCCTATAGGACACTCTCAAACAATCGCACTGGCAGCGCTTGTGAAGAAAGTTGTCCCAGCTCCATTAAGAACTCAGTATTATCCCCAGTCACTCCCTTTTATCCGCAAAATTTCTCGAATACCATCAGCTACCCACTGGAAACTACAACTCGGAAATTAGAACTCTCATCAGGAAACGTTTGAAAAAAATATGACCAGGGAATTGTTTAACCCTTTTTAAGCAGACTGGACACGATTAATCTTTTCGTATCATGTAATGTGCTCCTGAAATAAAATAACCACAATAACATTAATCATGCAAACATGCTTCTAAACAAATCAACTTTATCAGTCGTACACGTCTGCTGAGAACTATGGGCCAAACAAGAAATAATAAAAAAATTAAAAAACTCTATGATCAATAAATGTGTGCATATTTTTAGTAGGAAATTCAAATACCGTTCAATCAGTTCTCGTGATTTTACTGCAGTATACGTTCAACCAACTTGAAAAATGTGTTGGTTTGGAAAGCATGCCAGATTTTTCGTTCTATATTGTTTTATTTTCAATCTGTTATTAATTATAGCAGTAGCCAAATTAGATAGTCAATATTATGAATTGAGAATGATACGGGAAGAAACTCTATTTACAGCCGTTTTTGGATTGATTTTTAGTGTTATTCAACTACAATGTAAGTGGAATTCAAAAGAATGCCGCTGTTCTCAGTTCTTTTAACTCTTTGAAGTTTCGAAAATGTGCAAAAGTTAGAAATAATGCGAGAAAGTTTGTGCGGAAGTAGTCAGCTAGTTTTCATGTGAAGATCAATTGAGATGTTTGTGACAAGAATCAAACAACTCCAAAATTCCTTATCTTGAGATATTTTACCAAGTTATTTTCTACAACTGGTGCTATCTGCTGAGACATTTCCTTTCCGCAAGAGCCAATCACATTGAAATTTAAAAGGCGGGAATAAATCATAAATTCATTACTATGCAGATCTTCGTCATGAAGTTTTTGGCGCCTCCAGAAAAATCTCGATTTTAGAATAGTTTAGTTCTTGTAAGAAACTCTTTTATAAATCCTCAAAATGAGTAGTTTCGATAACTATGATAACAATTTGTATAGACTTCAAACCACTGAAGTCTAAAACACATTACTGGAGTGTTAACTTTAACTTCCTGTTGTCTGCTTTTCATGAACATTTTTGAAAATTTTGGACGACGATATGTGTTATATAATTTCCAATTTATTTAAACCCAACGCTTCAAATTTCTCTTGCTTCTACGTTACCTTTAGCGCATTGCATTATCAACACGTTTTCAAGCGATAACACACTTGAGAGCAAGATTAGTCAAGAAAACTCAAGTAGTTTTAGTGATAACGATACGAACTACATCGTGTGTTAGGTAAAGTTGATAATAACGATTACGATGTGCTCACCGCTCTCCCATCCATTCAACAACTAAGTTCACTACGGCGATTCTCGAGACCTCTATCGGCCACGACCCGAACTTTTAGGATACGGACGTAGACGCTTTCTAATGGTTCAATATGTTTACAGATGGCACCACGTCTGTCATATCTCCCAAAGTTGAAAACGTCTACTTAGAATAAACCGTGAAATTTAATATAATATTAATGTAAGCGTTTTTTTATTATAACAAGGCAATGTAAACGAAATGTTTAAGCCAATAAAACTTACATTCATTCGAAGTTCGGAATGTAAAATTGGTAATGAAGAGAGACTGGCGACAGAAGGCGCAATCCCTATACGGTATTTGAGTAACTCCTCTAGTGTGCGTACGTTAGGATATGTGATTCCGTCTCTCGCTGCTAGACCACTTCCCGAGCACCAATAGAGACATATAAGGTTTCATTAGACGCGTCTCGATCTCCTGATGGGGAACTGATAATTTGTTTTCAGATTCGGCCATAAAATTCTAAGAAATTTCCAAAAACGTATTTTTGCGTATTTTGGTGCTGCCTTATCCATTAGTGTGCCGGGAATTAAACCATTGCCACCTAAACAGATCTATGTAAGTGGGGTTGATTAAACTCCAGTATCCAAAAGCATTCTTTTCGCTCAATATGCCATCATTTTCTTTCACGACGTTGGCAACACTGATGATGAAGTATCTACGTGAACAATTGGAGTTAATTTGAACAAGGACGCACGAGGGATATTTCATTTTAAATTATACCCGTAGACCTAATACCGTATTTAAAAACAATGCAAAATCTACGGACAGAAGCCTTGGAACACTGCCTTAAAACTTATTAAATTTGAAGAATTTCAAGTGAATACGGAGAAAACAAAACTGTGAGTAATGTTAGAGCAAGAATGAACTTTGTTATGTTCGACTTCTCACTTTACTCAACTAATACCTTATCAACATAAACATACAAAACGGTGGTCTTTTAATGTTTATTTATATTAGCATACGAGACGATTAATAGAGCAATTGCAAACGCGGAAGTGAACACAAACTAGACTAGGTTTGAGGAGTTTTATTCTCTTCAAAAACTATGAGAGAAAAATATGGAAGAGTTACGAAAATCCGGGAAAGGATTTACTTAATCGTTTTAACTACATTTAATGTATTTGTAGATGATTTTTCGGAAGAATTTTCAAACCCAGTTGATAATGACCTAATATTAGGATTAAAGTATAACCTAGAAGAACAACTTATTGGTGATATTTTTGCATTATTGTGCATATTAACAAACATCGTAAAAAGTGTAGCTTGCCTAAACTTTAACTATTCGCATCATCAATACTTCAAGTATTTCTTACGACAATTATAATTTTTAAATTGCAATATTACAACCGTTGCATTTCTCAAGTTGAACTGCTGTTAGATATTTGATAAAATAAGTCGACGAATTCGTACTAATCAGCTACGGAAGGATCGTATTGTCATCGAAGACTTGATCTTCTTATAAGGTGTATAATGGCTATGTTTATTTTTCGAGAAACATGCTATCGAATTTCTAAGAACAGCTTCTCAATTTGATGTCAAAATCGCAGCTCTATTTACTAAGGCATGACAGGTCTTTTGGATATTTGGACGTAGTATTCAGATGTATTTTTTCCTCTTCAAATATGGTATAATCCTGGATTCTTTGTAACAATCGATGGATAATTTGCCGTTCTTTGAGGCAATTATCCGTTTTGGCAGCACATGCCAAATATTTTCGGTTCTTTGTGAAAGGGAAATTTTGGGTTCTTTGTGACAATGAAACAAGTTACGCGTGAAATGTTCAACCCTTCATTGGAACTCAAGAAGTGCAACCTGAAGACCAAAATCTGGGTACTGTTTTGCGAATGACCGGACATTAGTGTCGTATGTGACAAGAAAGAACAAGAGTGTTGTATTTTAAAGCACTCTACAATAATGCAAGAGGCTGAGAGTCTGAAGAATAGAAACCAGAAATAACAATCACGTATAATAATACTAAAGGAGCTATTGATACACTATGATTATCAGTTCTTATTCACTGAAAAAAAAAAAACAAATGCGGTGGACCATTATTTTATCTAACAAACTATCTAAAGTACCCCGCGTTGCTGAGGTATTTATCGTAATGTATTAGCCAGGAAAAGGAATTCCATCTATTCCCGCCCTGCGGTGGAGTGTATTGTATCCCCGCCCGGCGCTGCTCCGGTCTTGTCTGCCATACACCCATTTGGAAATAACCGCGTTCCTGTCTTTCCCACTAAAAAAAATGTTTATAGTGTTTCTTACTGTAATTCCCGCCCCGCCCAATTTCATTCACTTTATAACTAACATTAACAAAAAATGTAAACAAAAAATAAAATGCATTTACTCACGTGTATTCTCCTTGCGAAATTTTGTGTACTATCCCTTAAACTGCGATTTTCGTAACTTTGTCCCTGACAGGAATCAGCTGTTTCACTGTCATCCAATCGGGAGCTTATATTTCGCGACAGTGACGTTCAAACTCTCTAATGGACGAAACCGTGAGCAGCTGATTTCTGTCAGGGATAAAGTTACGAAAATCGCAGTATAAGTAGGCGCGCGAGCAATAGTCACGTAAATAGACCCGCGGCGTCACGTAAATAGACCCGCGGCGTGCAAAAGACAATTTCTTTTGCTTCATGTAGAGCTACTAAAATGTAACTAAATACTTTAAAATAACGTGTTTATTACACAAATAATTTTATTCGAAAATTTTTACATTACGCAAAAGCTTTTTCAACGAAATAAACAAAAAAGTAGGCAAAAATAATTGATAAATTTATAAGATTACAGTCTGCCAAAATGTCTATTTTGCATTATGTGCTTATTGGTGTACAAAACTATTTTATTTAGAGGCTTCGTTAATTATACGCAGGTGGGAGATATTTGGTTAAGGAAAACCCCTATAGCCCACGCAGGGGTAGGTCGGCGCAGAATCTCACCATCCAACGGGGGAAGATTACCATCATATCCTCAGCAAAATCATGCACCACACTTACAGGAATAATGCTCTTGGCAATTGACGTTCCTGGAAGCACCAATCAATCGAACCATAATCCAAGAAATCAATCAATTCATCTACAATATCTACGAAAGTGATGAGTGCAGAGATTTCACCTTTCATGTTATGAACTACTTTTCTTTTTACGACAGAAAGAATTTTCTTCATAATATTTTTGGGGGTGTTGTAGAAAATTTACATTTCAATAGCGTCATTTCCCACTTTTTAATTTATTGTATTTGTTTCTTGCCGCATGATCTATTGTGTTTCAAAATGATTTGAGAAAAGTATTCTCTACTGGTTTCAGAAAACTCATCGCTATCGCTATAACTATCACTATTGTATCGTGAAAAGCGTATGTCTTCAGCTTGACTGTCGTAATTGGACTTTTGTATATTTTCCGGTTCACTATCTGACAAGTGGTCGTCGATAATGCTAAATCTTGTCGATAGTCCTCAAATCTTGAATTTGAAATATCATTCCGTTTTTCATGAAAAAAAACCTGGTGAAATTACAAAACGTTACATGATGTTTGGACAAATTCCAAATGTCATTTCTTCTCAAACTTTGTATCTAGAAGATCGCAACTAGTGATACGCAAAAAATGGTAAAAATTAAAGTTTAAATTACTTACGTAACTGAGCGCGCGGCGTACAGAGTACGCCAAGATGCATGGGATGAGTACGCCAAGATGCATGGGGAAAGAAAAAGGGCTGGTTCACAGCTTACGCGACACAAAGAAAAATATGTACTGACTCACAAAGAGTAGAGCAAGAACTGGCGGTAGGGTATTAGGTATCAGAATTTCTAGCTTATCGAAATTCTAGGAAAGCCCAGAAATGTAGCGTGGCGTACTCAGTATGCCGTGCGCCCACTGAAAGGCTAAACTATAGTCGCAATACTTTGTATCAATTACCACATTGTAAAACATATTCTTTTTCATAGTTTTTCTTCTTCTCGCGTATTTATAAAGAAAAGTTTCAAATTTCTCTTTTACTTCAATAATACTTCTAACCGATCTTACTCTCGTGAATTTAAATAATCATTTCTTTACCATCCAAAGGTACGCTTTCACTCTCTGCTATAATAAAACACTTCCTACAAAAATTAATCCATTTATTACAGTTTAAGCATAACATATAAATAATTCATAGTGTGTTTCACTTAAGCTCGTTCAACTCGCAGAAACGTAATAATCATGCTTAATGTACTACCACTAACCCAAAAACTGTTTCATGTAGAGCAGATATGCACATTCACACCGTTTTACGACAAGTGTCAGTGTTTAAGGGTCAGTGTTTAAGATCAAGCACAGTGTCAGTGTTTAAGGATCAGTGAACATTGAGTTAATGGTAACGACTCAATTTCACAAAAAATGTGGGATAATCTCTCGTTCTAATGAGCTATTTCATTAAATGACTCGGAAAATAAAGTTAAAGTGTTTTGTACGAGTATTTACGAATATATCTGTAGATGTACAATATGTAGTACTAGATAATTGGCACTATTTATGTTTACTACATAAACAAGAAGTACTTCAGATAGATTGAAAATGATTTTATTTCTTTTTAATATATTTTATCTTCCTAATTCATTTCCTATTCCTAATCATCTTCCAGTTTAATACACTTTCTTTACTTTTCAAAGAGAATTTCAGAAAAAAATTATTTTCTTGTTCATCAAAGTACTCATTAACACAGCACTCTTCACTTTTGGAGATTTTTGGACAGAAAGTAATCACTAGGGGCAAATGTGAATGAAATGTCGTTTTTCTCATCACTTTACAGGAAGGCATTTTAATACAAAAATTAATTTTATGTTATGACAAAGGAAATTACCAATTTCATGCCACTTGTTTTTCATTATTCATCGATTTCAATTGCTAAACATTTTTACCTTTTCACGGCCCTTTTAATGCATTTATCTCTAAATTAATCGATTTTTAAGTACATTTTACATTTTTAAATGTACATACAAAGTAGATTTTTTGGCATTTTCTTAATTTTTCAGTTTCCTAATAGTAGAACGCAAATATCAGTTTTAGAATATTAAAGAACACAAAAACTTCGTTCTAAATGACAATAAAATGGCGTTTAGGACGTAATAAAAATGCGAAATTTGAAGCTCTTGTTTACAGAAACTTTTTGAGTTTTCAAAAAACTGGAAATCATTTGAAGGACTTATATGCACAAATATAACAATGTTTATAAATTGCTTGTAATTTTCATATTAAATATTTGAGAAATCTTTCAAAAAATTACATTTGAGCAATTTTTGAAAAAAACAAAACAAATACCCCAAAATGAATTGATATTATCGGCATATTAAAGAGTTCAATTAGCACTATCCGTTAGAAAAGTTTGAAGAAAAAATTTGGAACCATTTATGAGAAAATGACGTCTGAAAATGCGGAATTTTGAGCTAGTTTTTAGAGAAAACGGTTGAGTTCTCGAAAAACTTTATATTACACTACTGTGTGTGGAAATTGCAACACCGCGAAGGAGCGGTATTGAACGCATCGCATTTCGTGGATAAGTTTGTGACATTGAAATCGCCAGGTGATTACATTTACAACGCCGCCAGTCACGTGGTTGCGACGTTGGGACGGCTTATCGCACCATGTTCGGGTATAAATAGAGGCGCCTTGGAGAGGCTACAAACAGTGACAGGTCGACCCTTGGCTCGCACAAGTTGTCTGTAAGTCACACCATGCCTCGTCGCCGACAGCGAGTGCAGTACGAACACTTGACGGACTTCGACCGGGGCAGGGTCGTTGGGATGCGAGAGGCTGGGTTGTCCTACCGCCAGATTGCTGGGACGAGCCGCCAGTACCATCATGCGAACATGGCGTCAGTGGTCTGCGGAAGGTCGTACCCACCGCCAGCGTGGGACAGGGCCTCGCTATCACACTACGGCGAGGGAAGATCGACATCTCTACCGTATGGCCATCACCGATCGCACAGCGACATCCAGCACGTTAGCACAGCAGTGGAATACAGTGACAAGTCACAGCATGTCCGCCAGCAGTGTTCGGCGCCGTCTTGTGCAAAGGGGCTTGATTGCTCGCCGCCCCTTGTTGCGCCTTCCACTGACTCTCGACAACAGACGTCTCCGACATCTGTGGGGCGTCGAACATCGACATTGGCGGGCTGAGTGTCAGCAAGTCATCTTTTCCGACGAATCCCGCTTCAATTTGTCCAATAACGACGGTCGTATACGTGTTCGACGACATCGCGGTGAACGCAATCTGGAGGGATGCATTCGCCAGCGTCATACCGGCCCAACACCCGGTGTAATGGTATGGGGTGCCATTGGCTACCACTCACGGACCCGCCTACTCCGCATTGAGGGAAATCTCAACGCCCACCGGTACATCGAGGAAGTCGTGAGGGCGGAGGTCGTGCCCTTCGTACAACGCTCGCCTGGAGCGATATTCCAGCAAGACAATGCGCGACCCCATATCGCTCGCATCGTGCAACGTGTGTTCAATGAACACCAGATACAGCTCCTTCCGTGGCCGGCTCGTTCACCTGACATGTCGCCAATTGAACATGTGTGGAGCATGCTTTCCCAGAGGCTGGTCCGCTAGGCACCTCCGCCAGCTTCCACCGCCGAACTCTGGACGCGGCTTGAAGGAGCATGGCAGGACCTGCCACAAGAAGCGATACGGACACTTATTAGCTCAATGCCGCGCCGTGTACAGGCTCTTGTGGATGCGCGTGGTGGCTTCACAACTTACTGACTTGGCATGTATCCATGTATTTGATGGTACTGCAAATGAAATAAAGTAGTGCCTGTGGCATGGGTGGACAGTACATTGAATATCATTTCCCTAGATCCATTCGTTCTTGGTGTTGCAATTTCCACAAACAGTAGTGTATTTAAATCACATGTACTTATTAATATAATAATGTCAACAAATCGACGCTAATGTAAATAGTAATGTAAAACAATTACATTTTTGCAATGTTTAAAAAACAAAAGTATAGAGCAATAGAGCATTTATGTCATCTCATAGAGTACGTTTAGCACTATTACTACCAAAAGTTTAAAGAAAAAAATTGGAGCCGTTTTTTGAGAAAATCTTTGTTTTTGTAATTTTTTAAAATTGCACATATTGCATGCAATATTGAGCAAAGGGGAAAACGACTAAACTTATGAAAAAATGTACAGGACCTTAAAGAAAGAACTTACTATGAAGAAAAATTTTATTTGAAGGAAAAATTACTGTCTGCAATTTTGTAGTAGGAGGAAGACGCCGAATAAAATTCAAACTTCCGCAATGTTCGAAAATTGAGTTATCCATGAAAATCGAACCTTTGCTGCCTTAATAAGTGTATTTTACTCTATTCTGACAAGAAGTTTAAAGAAAAAAATTGGAGCCGGTTTTGAGAAAATTTTGAAAATGTAACCCCCAAAATGTAAATATCGGTTTAAAAATTAAGAGGCCACGAGATCAGACAATCGATCATCAATTTTGAGAGAAATAGACATGTCGAGACATATCGATCATACCAGACATATCGAGTATCAATTTTGGAGAAAATCGGCTGAGCGGTTTAGTCGCTAGCGTTGTTCACAGACGGACAGACAGACAGACGTTTTCCTTTCAATTGTTTTTCCAGTATCAAGGAGCCACAAAACAGGGATTCTGGCTGCATCACGTGTTAAGAAATTTTTTTTCTTAATTTAGCAACTTGATTTATCCACTTTTTCGTTACCAGGGCCCTGTAATAAAAGTTTTTCTGCCGAAAATCCGCCGTTTTTTTGCGCAGCATTACATAATTTTCCATATACTATACGTACGAAAATAAAAGTGGAAACTGACATCAATGTAATCAGAAAAGGCTTATGTAAAATTATTCTTGCTTTTCTGGATTATGTGCTGAAAGCAATACAACATTATTTCATTTCCAAAACTTTAATTGTGGCTACTATTCCTGGCCGTCGACGTAAACGCAGGCACTGTGATGCAATCTTCCGCACTCGTATCAAGGGAGTATGGTTGAATGATGCAATTCACTCTATGGGCCAACCGGGGAGTTTTTTTTCAAATAAAACATAGGTGGGCGATTGCAGTGTGCCCCATAAGCGCTTTTTTTTAATTGGTCGAATCTGACTTTTTCGAGTTATAACTGTGTATTCAGTACGGCGGAAACTACAATATTTGAATAATAAGAAACTATTTCCAATAATGCGAGGAAGTATGTTCTTTTGTAACTCCTCTAGTTTCTCTACATTTTTTGTAAGACTAGAATAAAAACATTTTTAATGGTGGCATGGGTGCGAATTTCAGTGTTGTCAGTGACCCCCTCGTGCAACAGAATTATTTTAATTAGAAATTGTTTATTCTAATGGCATTTGTTTTGCCCAATTAGTTCTTCAATTAATGTCATGTATACTTTTTGAAATATTGTTAGTTTAGCTAATTGTGAATATAGTATGGACAATTTTTAAAATATTTTTTCAAAAACAGACCCAATTGTTTTCTTTAACCTTCCTATATGGATAATGCTAAATTCACTGAATAGCCCCTCATCAATATCATATTGTTGTTATTTTGGTTTTCCAAAAAATTACATGAATGTAATTTAGTTGAAATATCTCTCAGCTCGTTAATGTTTACATTACGGACGTTTGTATGAATAATTGCTTTCCTGAACTGAAGTGCTTTAAATGGTTTCCTACGATAATTCTCGAAAGCTCAAATGTTTTCTATGAAAATGAGCTTAATTTGCAGAACTTGTAGAAACACTCAAACGACCTTTTCCTAAAACTCTTACACCAGGAAAGGTAGCTGAGGGCATCAACTGATGTCACTGTAGTGCTTCCCACCGGGAGGTCGTGGGTTCGAGTCCCGACGGAGTCAGTATTATCGGCACTAGCCAGCCGGCTGCTCTGATCGGTAGTTTTTACGTGGTTTCTCCGATCAATACCAGGCGACTTTCGGAGCAGTGTCCTACCACTGGGACACGGATCACTCGCGATCTTTCCTTTCCACTTCTTGTCCTATCCTACCACCTTACACACACGTATGAACTACACATCCACACATGTCGGGAGACCGGTCTAGGGCTTAAAGCTCGTTCTGTCTGGGGCAGTGCCTCGCTTGGTGAGAGATTCCTGGTTGTGGGAAACCTTGCTAGCCGACGGCACGTCGGCGCCGGCTCTTGCAAACTTATAGTGCGATTTTTTAACTCTGCCCCTCAAGCCCCTATGGCCACGATGGAATATCGCACGGCATTTTGCGTCTTACTGCGTTGTGCCGCTAGAAGTCGCATGATCGCAAACACTGCCTGATACGGTCGCGATCATGCGATACCTGATGGCACGACTGAGAACATCGCGAAATACCGTGACATATTCCATCCTGAAGACGGGTCTTCATGGGCAAAGTGAGAAAAATCACAGTATAGTAGGACAAAATCGCCGCCACCTGCCGGGGGAGGGAGAAAAATACACTACACTTACGATACTAATAACCTTAGCAGTTGACGCGCCCGGAATCACAAGTCAAGTAATCAATCAACCAAAACTCTTACTGAACTTTAACAAAAGTCATTTTATTGATTATAATTGATTTTATAAAATTATTATGTTACAATGGCACAGCCTAGTTTAAATTAGTACAGTCCAGTGATCCGACCTCGTGAGTCTGGGGTTTGATGCAGGTGGATACACGAGGACGTGAGTTCGAAATTTACATAAGACTTGAAAATTTTCAGTTGTGTTGGCATTTCGAGACCCTTGGATCCCCCATCAGTGTCACGATTTTTACTTTCCCGTATACGTACGTATATACGGAGTGATATGTAATGCTGGGCGAAGAAACGATGAATTTTCGGCGGAAAAAAAATTCGCCGGGCGCTGGTAACAAAAAAGTGGATAAAACCAGTTTCTACAGTTTCTAAATTAACCACAAAATCCCCTAAGACGTGGTGTAGCCAGAATTCCTCTTTTGTGCGTCCTTGATACCGAAAAACAAATTCAAAGGAAAACGTCCGTCCGTCCGTCTGTCTGCCCGTCCGTCCGTCTGTTGTCCGTCCGTCTGTCTGTCCGTCTGTTGTCCGTCCGTCTGTCTGTCCGTCTGTTGTCCGTCCGTCTGTCCGTCCGTCTGTCCGTCCGTCTGTCCGTCTGTCCGTCTGTCCGTCTGTCCGTCTGTCCGTCTGTCCGTCTGTCAGTCTGTCCGTCCGTCGGTCCGTCTGTGAACACTGCTAGCGCTTAAACCATAGGTACGATTTCTTCCAAGATGGATATTTCCCGGTCGATATGGTTTGAGTCGAAGCTTTGAGTTATTCAAAAAGATTCTTCAAAATTTGGGGGTACTTTACATGAAGCTCTCCGAACATTTTCCAAATTTTCTCAAAAAATGGCTCCAATGTTTTTCTTTAAATTTCTTGTAAGAATAAAGTAAAGTACACTTATTAAGGTGGCAAAGGTCCGATGTTCACGGATAACTCTGAATTTTCGAAAATTGTGCTGGTGAATGTTTTTCGGCGTCTTTCTCCAACTACAAAATTGAAGAGAGAGATTTTTCCTTCAAAGAAAATGTGTTCTCCAAAGCGAAATCTTTGTTTAAGATCAGGTACATTGTTTTGAAAATTTTAGTAGTTTTTGCGCAATATTGCGTGCAATTAGTGCAATTTTTAAAAAATTACCAAAACTAGATTTTCTCAAAAAACCGGCTCCAAATTTTTCTTTAAACTCTTGGTAAGGATAGTGCTAATTGTACTCCATCAGATGACATAAAAGCCATATTGCTCTACTTTTTTTGTTTTTTCAAAAATTGCAAAAGTGTAATTTTTTTACTTGTCTGTCACGTTGTTAATACTTACATTAGCGGCGCTTTGTTCACATTATTATATTTATAAGTACATATGCTTTAAATAATGTCAAGTAAAGTTTCTCGAAAACAGAACCGTTTTCTGTGAAAACTAACTCAAAATTCCGCATTTTCAGAAACGCTCAAACGCCATTTTCTCATAAATGGCAAAAAAAATGTCTTTAAACTTTTCGATCTGATAGTGCTAATTTCATTCTTTGATATAACGTAAAGTTTATTTTGAGGTATTGTTTTTCAAAAATTACAGAACCTGCATAATGTGAAATTAAGAACAGCGGATTTGAAGATCTAGGCTTATAGCCAGTTGTTGCGAAACATAAAATCCCTGATGAGACTGATTAAATTTTTTAATAATTGTATGGCTATTTTTACAGATTTTGCGCCAAAAGTTTGCGTACACTTAGAATATTGTCCAGTCCGACTGATGGCGTCCATATCTCATTTTATTTCAAAAATGGCGCTTAGCTGGTTGATGCATAACACTGTCCAATTTGTCCCAGCTGGAGCCGTGTCTGGCTGCTGGGAGGTCCCTGGATGCAGAAAATCCGGCAAGCCATCCTGTAGGTCGTATCTCGCCATCCAGCGGGGAAAGAATACATCTAGCTCCCGTAGTGAAAACAAGCATTACACTTATGGATGTAAAGACATTTATGGAAGTAAATAATCAATCTACGCCAGGGCCGTCAAACGGAGCACGTACGTGCTCGGAGCGCGCTTGCGCATTGCAAAGGCACGCAGTGCCCGCGGCGAAGGGAAGTCCACGCTCCGATTTCTCAGGGATGCACAGAAGGCAGTCGTGGCGGGACGCAAGAAGACGTATAACAAGTTTCAATCCGAATAGGCTCTTGTATGGTATGGCGCATCACCTTGTGCTCTCCAATTGATTTTCAAAATGTTTGTATTATTTTTAAAATTTCTTAGGAAAGCTTTCATAAATTCTATTTTGTGTTAGGTAAAAGGGCTTTTAAAATTAATGCATTTTAATATTACATAATGTATCCGATTTGACATACTTGTGACATATTTATATATGTTACAGTTTTACATTTTATAGTTTATAGTACATTACATTTTATAGTTTTCATTACATGTTTATAAAAATAATATATATTAAATCGAGATAAACAATATTTATCTTGATTTAGTGTATATTTTGATTTATATTTATTTCCTTACAAATATTCATTTAAGTTTTTTGTATTTAGAGTTAATAGTTTCATTGCATTCTCTAAAACTAAGTAGAAACGTGCGTTAATGTTTCCTTGATGTAATGATTAATGCTTGTATAACTGCAGTTTCTGTTTACATGTCAACTTACATTAAAAGTTAGTAAAATTTAATAAAATGTCTGTGATACACCAACCTGTATACTTGACCAAATCGCCGCATTCGCAATAAGTTATCTCACCCCTGCTTCCCGCCTGTAACACGAGTGACTTCGCTTAGCTGATATCGCCGCATGCCCCAAACCTTTGCGAAGGCCATTCGCGTGCTCGTTCGTCTGACGACCCTGATCTACGCAATGTTCGGTGTGCGGAAAGATGCTCTTCACTAATCCCTAGATTAGTTCATTTTTCATTTTCATTTTATTTTTATTGGTAATATAAGTTACATAGATCAGTACTTTGTACTTTTACATATGCGTTCTTAGCGACTTAAATTAACTTAATACTAACTTAAATCTAAAACTAACTACACAGGGTAAGGGAGCTCATGAAGCGCCTTACTTACTTTACGACTCGGACTGAATGTCTAAAAAAGCTTGAATAGGGGACATGTTTTTAATTATAGTTCGGTAATCCGGGATTAGAGCGAGGTTGAAATGGGATAGTTGGTCGTTTTGTTTGATGAAATAGTAGAATTTGCTGGAGATCTTGATAATGAATGAGATTATGTATGGAATATTTAATTCTTTGTTCAACTGAAGATTTGAAACGAACCATGAGGCTTGAGTTATTGTTCTGGGGTACTTGTTCTGGATGATTTGGATTTTATTTAAGTCCCCAGATGAGCGAGTAAGTAACTCGGAAATCCTGGACAGTGGCAGCCAGTGGGTTCCGAATTAGGGGGAAGGGGCGGCATTTATGTCCGAACTATTGCATATGTTTTACCTCTTCAAAATATTCTTGTACGAAGAAAACTATAGCATGTAGCATACAGCCAATTTCCAGGCATCGGAATTTTAATCGTTGTCCAAGACAACTTTTACGTCGATAACGGAAGATACAATCGTGCTTATGCAAAAATAGATTTTTTAAAACATATTTTCAGTAAACAACAGTAATTTATAAAATAAAATGAAAGGGTCGGTATTATTAGCTTAGTTAATAGACGCAGACTCCTATTAGAAGCACGCTGCCTCCACCCAACTCTCCATACTTCCACTCTTCCTCAAGCTTCCAATGCCTGGCAAGCACCAGTTACGGACGGACTCGCGATAGTCCACGATACTACCCATTCTAAAACATTAATCTTTCGCTTAAGCGGGCACATGAAATGAAAATCAAGCTCAAAATTGCGCTGGATGGTATACGTAAATTAAACGAGACGATTTGTTGCAAACTAAGTACTTTATGCAACTTTTCTTGTTGTTTTTTTCGGGGAGGGCGTACCCATAGATTCCTTAATAAGCAGCAGCTATTGATAATGACGTATTAGTGGTTTTAGTAGGAGAAAGAAAATAGATATGTTGAGAAGAGAGAAGATTAGAAATTACCAAAGAATAGTATTGTTAACGTGCATTTGAGTCGATGTCTGGATTGTGTTTGCCTATTTGATTGTGGTCTTTTAGACGCTCGAACTAATAGTACGAGGAAGTCTGAGTTGAGTTGAAACCTCTACAACGTCGTGACATATATGGATGTAAACACTACTTAATATTGAAAGTACTTTTGAACTTGCTTTGGAAAATCTTCGAATAAAAAATCATCAAAGTGTTTGATGATTCATCCAATTAAATCAAAGTAATAATTTCTATAGAATGTTTTTCTTAAATTGAATGTACTTAGATATAGATATAAGGTTTCTTCTATAGGTTGGACTGATGTTGCCCGGTGGCAGAATACAGAAACATAAAAGTACAATTACAATTACAAAACACACTTAACAATGAAAACGATATATAAAAAAATCAATATAAACAAAATTATCTTCGTCATAACCTAGAGCATTCCAATGCACTTACATACAACAAATGAAACTACATATATACTAACATTTAAGTAAATAAACTTACTTACATATTACACCAACATTCATACATACAAACATACTTCAAGATGGAAAGCAACATCTCTGAAACGTTGTGCTATGCCAGTAGTGTCAAGGTCTTCTAGTGGTGGCAGTGGCACGCGTCGTGGCATCGTAGCATGCCACGAGCATCCCTGAGCCACTAGCGTCGGGAAAGGAAACTATTAGTAACCCCGCCGTTTTACAATAGGGATGGCGTTGTCTCTGGTGGCGGAGTAATGAACTGCATGGAGGGGCGATTTTGTCGTGGCACTCGTGCCACTGACTTCCATTCGTCGCATCGACCTTGACAACACTGTGCTATGCTGTTTAAGTGTGTAATCAAAGTATGTAAATCTGAATAAATGATAGATTGATGATTATGGGCGCGTCAACTTCTGAGATCGTTAGTGTCGTAAGTGAAGTACATGCTTTTATCGCGAGAGTTGGCAGTGGTCTTCCCCCACTGGATGGTGAGATGCGGCGCCGACCTACCCGCCGGCTAGAGGGGTTCCCTAACCAGTTTCTCCCACAAGCGGGGAATCGCCATAGCCGGGAAAATCTTTAAGCTCCCGACCGGTCTCCCGACATATCAGGTTGTGTCGTGCATGTTAGTGTAAGTGTATGTAGTTAAGGAGTAGGATACGACAAGGATTAGGAAGGAAAGATCGTGTTCCGTTTGTTAGGGTAGTGCTGCCACATTCGCCTGGTATTGATCGTAGAAACTACGGAAAACTTTTGATCAGTGCAGCTGGCTGCTAGAGGTCTCCTCCAAACGAAAGAATGTAAAGTTAAATAAATGTTTAATATGTGTGATTAAAATGCATCTCACGTTTATTTGGGTATCAGTAGGAGAAAGAAAATAGATATGTTGAGAAGAGAGAAGAATACAAACGATCAAAGGATAGTCTTGGTAAGGTGTATTTGAGTCGATGTCTATGTGGATTGTGTTCGCCTAATTGATTGTGGTCTTTTACACGCTCGAACTAATAGTACGAGAAAATGAGTTGAGTAGTCTTGAAACCTCTACATCGACGTGACATAATTATATTGATGTAAACATTAATGAACTTCTATAAACACAACACTCCTATAAAACACGGAACAGTACCATATATAAACCAAAAAAAAAATAGTACGAGAAAGTCCGTGCCGTTGTGTGACAGTCGTAGTACGCGTATGCGCACGTTTCGTCCCAGCGCTTCGCAGATCGTAGTTCCCCCGTCGGCCGGCGGGCGGCGCGGCGGTCGCGTGCGTCGCTCGGGTCCGCATGACGTAGCCTCCCCTCTCCTCCTTCCACCCCTTCCCCGCCCTTCCCCGGGCGATGGGGGTTGAGAAGGCCGGCACCGCGGCAGCCCCTCCACCACCTCCACCGCCACCACCACCGCCACCACCGCCGTCGCCTCCACCACCCCGCACTGGGGCTACTGCTTCGATCCACCGCAGTCCTCAGTTACGGGTGGAACGTTGTCGCCGCCACACTCATCCGGAGGCTCCGAGGCTTCTCGACACCACCGGTGCCCTCCGCTACCCCCCGCCCCCCCCCTGTGCGCATTGGGTGCAGAACCGGTCACCCTCCACCCGTTACCCCCCACGCGTCCTCAATCCTCATCGTGAGTGACGGTGCGAGAGCGGTGCAGACAGCGACACTGGCAGCAGCAGCAGCAGCAGCGAGCGCGGTGTCCTCGCGAGGAGGCGGAGCAGCGCGGAGCGGCGAGGAGGAGGAGGACGTGCCAGCCGCCGCCGCGCGTGTCCTCAACATGTGAGGGGACGCGGGCACGCGGCGGCGCGGGCGCTGCGCCGGCCACGGCGGCGGACGAGGAGGCGCCGCAGCCCAGGGCGCAGCGGAGGACGGCAGCGCCGCGCCGGGCGCCGGCAGCCGGCCAGCAGCTGGGCCAGCAGCGCTGCGGGGCCACGGGCTAGCACGGAGCGCTGAGGACGCGGGTGAGTTGCCCTTCGCTTATGCCCTTCGCTACATCGTTTTCTTCTTCTTATTCATCTTCTCTTCTCCTGATGTTTCCTTTTGGTTTCTTCTGTTTCAATTTTCGTACACTCCAGTTGTACCTTTCTTTTGGTTTTTACTTTCCTCTTTCTTTTCTTCGTCTCATTTGTAGAGGTTATTACTGTTATTTACCATTGTCCTCTTCTTACTCTTCTTCTTTAGTTTCTTCTGTTTCGTTTTCTCGTACGCCCCAGTTGTATCTTTCTTTCGTTTTTTATTTCTCTCCTCTTTATTTTCTTTCGTCTCTAGTCGGCGTCATTGGTGTTCTTTTCCATTATTCTCTCTTCTTCTTCTCCTTCTTCTTCCTTCTCTTGTTATTCTTCTTTTTGGTTTCTTCTGTTTATATTTTCTGCTCTGTTTCTAGTTTTGTCTCTTTCGTCTGGGTTGTATCTTTCTTGTTCTTTATTTTTCCCTTTCTTTCGTCTCTTTCCACGGAGTTATTGGCGTCCTCTTTTCCATTTTCTTCTTTAGTTTATTATGTTTCTTTTTCTTATGTTCTGGTTGTATCTTTTATCTTCCTTTATGTTTATTTTCTTTCCTCAACCTTTTCTTTAGTATCATTTTGTCGGCGTTATCGGTGCTCTTTTGCATTGTCTTCTTCTTCCTTCCTCTTCTTCTTTTCTTCTTCTTTAGTTTATTCTGTTTCTTTTTTCTTATGCTCAGGTTATAACATTATTTTCTCTTGTTATTTTATTTTCTTTCCTCTTTATCTTCTTTCGTCTCATTTGACGGTGTTATTGGCGTTGTCTTTCTCATTTTGTTCTTCATTCTACTCATCTTCTTCTTTAGTTTCATTGTATAGCTTTTCTGCTGCACTGTCCATTCTCTCGTTTCTTTCTTGTGGATTGTACATGTCTTTTCTTTTGTTATTCTTTTCTTTCCTCTTTATTTTTTCCGTCTTTTCTTTAGTTTATTCTGTTTATTTATTTTGCTCTCTCTACGCTTCTCCCTTTCTTCTGAGTTCTATCATTCTTTTCTTTTGTTTTTTCTTTTCGTTTATCGGTGTTATTCGTGTTATCTGTTCTATATTCTTCTTTTCACTTCTTCTTATTTATTGGTTTCTTCTATTTCTTTTTTAATCTACTTTGTCTCTTGTTCCATATCTTCCTTTGAGGCTATATTTATCTTTTCTTTTCTTTCGTTTTCTTTCCCTCTTTCTTTTTCTTTCGTCTCGTTTGTTGGTTTTATTGGCATTCATATTCTCCCCCTTCTTCTTATTCTTTAGTTTCTTCTGATTCTTTTTTCTTTAGCTTTGCCTCCTGTTTCGTCTTTCCTCTGTGTTGTAACTTTCCTTTCTCTCTTTTTTCTTTCGTCACTTCATCGATGTATATTGATGTTATCTTTTTCATTTTCTTCTTCTTCTTCTTCCTTCTCTTCATTAGTTTCTTCCATTTTTCTGCTCTGTCTCTTGTTCCGTCTCTTTCTACCGTGTTGTATCTTTGTTGTCTTTCGTTTTTATTTTTTTACCTCTTCCGTTTCATTCGTCTCTCGCTCTTTTCTTTCGTCTATTCTATTTATATTTTATTTTATCCGTTTCTTCTCTATCCTCTTTTTCTTCTGTTCTCTCTTTCTTCTCTTTCCTCTTTGTTTTGTTTTAATGCATCAACAATCGTCATTTTAAAATAATTTATGATGCGTGAATCATCATTTCATGCGTCATTTCATATTCATAACATATTGTATAATGTTGATGCATTTCAAAATAAAATAAAGCAATATATTTGTAGTGGCTATGAACGTTTTTATTGCGTGTTTAGAGTGGTCTCTTACAGTTATTTCAGTTCGTTACTTTGGAGGATTCAATTTTCAGCAGTTATTCTTGAAAACTTTTTGTGGTTATTCTTGAACCGAAAACCAAGTATAGTAGTTTCTGTTGACTGTTATTTATAGATAATTGTTTTTGTGATTCAATTACTTTTTAATCTTCTATATTATTATCTATCCCAATCATCGTCATCATCTAGATTACAGTTGGTCGTAGTTTACATACTCATATTTTACAAGACACTTAATCTTGGCATTTTTTGTGACATTATAATGCCAACTATTTCATTTTTAAACTAACGTTTTCTTATATACTTTTCCAGCTATCTTTTCTCCTCTATCAATGCTTTGCAAATGACAGTCCATGAATTAGAGGAAACCTACCATCGTTTGACGAACACATTCTAACCTAAACTCTATTCTGATAATGACACTAATAGTTACATGCTTGCCCGTCATGTTGTTTCGTACAAAATTTATAGCCTTTCTAACTTCTTTCACCTTTAGGTTTTTATTGCTGGACGAACTTTGATTGCGGATCCATAACATGATTTTGATTTTACCAGAACCCCTTAAGGGCTCTCAAAACTAGCTAAATTGTGCAAGAACTACCAAGAACTTTCATGTATGCGTATGACGTGAATAGGGTATTTAAGCAAACTTTTCTTCTGTCTTCACTTAATGATACTTTCAAAAATTACCTACGATGCATTCTATATGACCTGGCACGTATTTACTTTGGCGTCAAAGATTCTTTGGTGCTATTGAACAGTCAGTTCGGTGTTTAATATTTGTGTAAAAAGAAATTAATCTTAATTACCAAGAATGTCACAATGTGGTAATTCTAACATATTATAGCTATTTGAATTGGCATTGAAATCGTAAATAGGCGTTGTTTTAAATTTTAAATTTGAAACATTTCTTGGAACCCTTACGACTTTCCCGGTAATCTCGAGAGTTCTCACATGATGTGACTCTTTTACGTTTCAAAGATACCCCAAAATTATGTGATATTTACTTTTAAGTTTTTTGTGAACTGTGTGTACAAAGTGGGGTTTTCGTGGAACTGTCCGTTCTAACTTAAAGTAATGCGGAAAGTGTTTCCACACGCCTGTGCATGACTGTGTAGCCCGAGACCACCAGTGCGACTCAGTATTTCAACACCACCAGACTCTCACCTCTCTTGTTGCATCTAGATGTTTTCGTGTTTCGACCTGTGTAATATGTGGCTAGAGAATGATGTGTATACGTGCGCTGACACTTGGTATCTACATCCGTAGGCATTTTTCTTTCGTTTAATAATTTGCATTGCATCTTGCATCGTGCGAACTAAAGTTGTGTTCCCATCGTGGTCTGAGAAGGTGATGTGTTGCCAAGTAGAGTGATTTATTCACTGAAATAATTTATTTTACAGAATACAATAGTGCGTCTTTAACCCGACACGCTATGATTTGAAATACACGTTTAATTACCGAAGACTTATCGTATTGCTTCTTTGCAGGACTTACGAAATTATTTCAGATTCACTTTAAACAGAAATAAAACGCATATATAAATAAATTGAACACAAAATTAAGCTTGTTTTGCTTTTAGCTTTCTTTCAAATTAGATCAGCCTTCATACAGTATTGTCTAGTATTTTGGGACTCATTTTGTCAACTGAGATATGACATAATATTGTGGAAGAATCATTGTATTAAACTCATATTTTAGATTCTTCAAATAATTTTAGAAACAATATCCAAAGTCGCTCCAAGTGATTCCTGTATCTCTTATTGGAATTCGTAATCATATCATTACCTTGTCTCTTCATTTACAAAACAGCATTTTTATTAAAACTTTCTTACTCAAGAATTGCTTACCTGTTTTATTATTTTTTACTTTATTCTGTGTTGTTCGATTACAAAAAAGGATGCTTGCATTATTTACATATAATATTGTTAATAATAATGAGTGATTTAGATACTTTAAAGTTTCACAAAGAAAAAAACATAATTGCTGAAAGAAGATGAATGATACGCCTCAAACAAAATTCATTTGAAAGGTTTTACTTTTGCTGTATTATACTAATTTATGAAAACAGTAATACTGTATTTTAAAGAAATTATAGAGGAAGCAATAGGTTTTGGGTATTTAGATTTTATTTCGAAAATTAGACTTGAAGTTTTTCCTAGATTGCATGTGATTGAACCTGGTCGTAAGATTAGAAAAAAATTATGGAGTGATTTTTTTTATCCAACCTTTTAATTGATAAAAAATGTCAAGGAATTTGATCATTTTTTGTGCCTTACAAATATACAGCTTTCATAAAATAAATGTATTATGAATTATTAGAAGTTTCTCAAGTCGCGGCAAAGCTACACCACTTCACAATTCATAAACTTACATTAGAGAAGGGGTATTTATAGATACTTTAGTATATTGATATGTTGTGAAGGAAGATCGTCCTATTACACATAAATAATAAATGTAATAGATTTTTTCCATCAAATACAAATATTGATGTGAGAAACCCTATATTTTTCTATATCTAGGTATTGTAAGGGTTAAAGAAATAAAATCGATTCTTAAGTTCAAATGCCGAGTAAATTATTTTCTCCTATATATTTTTTACAGTGATTAGAAAGAATTTACTAAAAAAGCAAATACTAAATATCGAAAACAATAACAATAAGAGTGCTATAATAATGACTATGCATGATTTTATTCTTAGGGGCCATCCATAAATTGCGTAACGCAAGTTTCGAGTATTTTCATTACCCCCATCCCCCTTGTAACGCACTGCCCTATCTCTAAGTAACGCAACGTAACGTTGCTTCACCCTCCCTCCGTCCCCTTAACATTAGATAATTTATGGATGACCCCTTATAAGGATTACTTTTCAAAGATTTAAAATGCATGTAACAACTATTTTAAATTTTTTGAACTTTCATTTCACTGAACTACATTTCAGTAGAACCATGCCGTGTCAACGGAGGTTCGTTGTTAAGTGTGTGTACGCATGTATCTTTGGATGTGTGTCTGCGTGATTGTGTATATGATGTATGATGGAGTGTTTTGAGACATTTTGTTATTTTTTAAGTTCGAAGATTCACCATTTTAATTGCAAACATTAACCCTTAACTGGTGACATGCGGTCTCTGAGACCGCTGAGGAAAAATAAACGCGTAGCCCTCCTTTCTGGTTCGTCGCGATACGTTTTTCATTACAGTACCTTCCTATCTCTTTCTAAACTACACTCACAAGGGTTGTAGCGGATCCAGGTCAACAATTCAAGATAAAAAGTAAATCACCCATCAAAATGACGGGTGCCGTTCTCGTAGTGTTAACCATATTTTCTTTACATAATTTACATAACAAACTACTTATTTACATACTTGTCATCAAAACCAAAATTGTCATTTTCATTGAGTAAGCAACATTATTATCAATAAATAATTTTGACCAGTTAATTGACATAAGGGCCTAAATCCAAAATAGCGAAAAAAATTCGTAACCCTGATGATGATGATTGATTAAAAAGTGTAAATGACGATGAGTACTTGTTTGATTGATAATTTCGTGTTTCCAAGCGCGTCCATTGCTGTTTTTATTACGGGGACGTGCCGGTGTCCTTCCCTCGCTGGACAGAGACCTCAGCGTCCACCAGCACGTAGACTTATGGAATTTACCATACAATGAATCGGGGTCGATGGTGTAGCGGCGTCGATGTTGTAATGGTGTCGATATAACGGTTAGCGTATCGGACTGTTATTTCAAACATGATGGAAGCTGTGGATTTTTAAGGGCGAAAAAAATCCCTCATACGCCTTCCTGCGGAGGGAAAATACATGGGAACTTGGCTGTCCCATGTTTGTAGATCTACTGCATGTAAAAGATCCTCAAGCCTAAGTGAAGCCTCTGAGCTAAATTCCAATCGCCTGTTTCGTCGCCCGATATAATACCTTCTTTCTCCGCTAGTTGGTGAAAGGAGCGTAGCAAAATTTGAGTGGTAAGACGGAAGAGCAGGCCACGGGGAGCAATCTCACCAAAATCCCGACATGTCTGGTATTGTAGTGCATGTACGTATAAATGGTGGTAAGAAAGGGTCGTTGATAGCATGAGGAAGAGGGAGGAAAGATCGTGCGCAGTCTGTGTCTCGTTTGTTAGGGTCCTGCTCCAGTATTCGGCTGGTGTTGGTCGAAGAAAACGCGGAGAACAACCGATTAGAGCAGCCCGTCACTATATCTTTTTCTTCCGACAGCGGATGAATTCAACCTATACTGCGATTTTTCTAACTTTTCCCCTCAAGGCCCGTCTTCACGATGGAGTATGTCGCGATATTTCGCGACGTTCTAAGTCGTGCCGCCAGGTATCGCATGATCGCGACCGCATCAAGCAGTGCTTGTAATCATGTGCCTTATAGCGGTGCGACGGAGAAAGTCCCAAAATGCCGTGTGATATTCCATCGTGGTCATAGGTGCATGAGGGGCAGAGTTAGAAAAAATCACACTATAGCTATCGGGATTTTGCGAAAAAGCAGCTCATGGGGACTCGAACTGTACATCCTCGCCGTCAATGGCTCTACAATTACTTCAGTTGATGTCTTACCCTGAGATAGTAAATGATTAGAGAAGAGATGATTTTACATGCGACATCCGTAGATATAAGCAGCTAACAATGCCAAAATAATAAAGTCACTCATTCCCTTCGAGGATTTCTACACCGCCCCTCACAGGCACCTCTTACTCGAATGTAATTCCAAGCTCCTGCGCGAACGAGGTGAAGTCCAAATTCTCTAATTGAACTCATTTGCTGGCAGAATCGTCCATTTCACGGTGGGCTTGTCTCTCTCGAGAGTGAAAGTGCTTTTGTGTCGTTCGTTTTGAAGGAAATTACTATCGATTATCGTTTGTTGACTGCTTTCCATCCGCGTAACTTCTTCGATTTTGTCTCTTCTCTCGATTGGCAGGGGGGAACCATTCAGAGAGCGGAAACTGTTTTCATGGCCTCACTCACGGAAAAGCTTTCGCAAACACATTAAAATAAGTGTTTTTCTTGATTGATTATGTCGCGTTTCCGGGATCGTCAAGACTGTGGTCATGAGACCCGTAAGTGTAGTACATGTTTTAACAAGGAAGGTCGCGGTGTTCTCCACAGCTGGATGGTGATATTCGGTGTCGACTTACCGTCGGCTAGCGGGGTTTGCCCCTCATACAGGTATCTCCCACCAGCGGAGCAGCTCCCACGAAATAGCACTTAGCTCCCGACTGGTCTCTAACATATGTGGAAGTGTAGTGCATGTTAGTACATGTGTGTGTGTGTTTAAGTAAGGAGTGTGGATATGCCAAAGTAGAAAAAGTAAAGATTGTGCGCGGTCCATGGCTCGTTTGTTAGGGTGTTGCTACGAAATTTGCCTGGAGATTATCGGAAAACAACCGATCAGAGCAGCCATCTCTTAGATTTCTCGTCTAGGTAGCGGCTGAGTTCGATCTGGCTATCTAGCTAGAGTCTCAAATAGTTCAACCGTCGGGACTCTGATTCTAGGACCTCCCTATTGTCGTTTCTTCATTTTGAAGAATTTAAGCACGTTGTTCAGCACTTCGGAGATTTTTTGTTATTGGTAACCCCGTACCGCGCACATGATGAGTCAATCCTTCATCACGAACCTTCATTTTATTTCTCGGCGGAATGGTTGTGAGCATTTATCATTCTTTCATTCTATATACATTCTTCCCCAAAAAATCAAACAGTGAAAAAATGGTAACACGAGAATTCCACTCACAGATGAACTAGCACGAAACGCAGAGGAGCAATTAATTATCCTCTACACATACACACACACACACACACACACACACACCTACACCTACACACACACACGCATGCCACTCCTGTAGGAACAAACCACAGTCCAAATTACTAACGAAATTCAGCGCACTGTGTTAATTTCTTCCTCATCATTCCACTGCAACCAAGCGAAACAATTGAACGCACAATGGGGGCCGTAAATAAAACCGGAGCAGAATAGACGTCACAATGGGCCGGCAAATTATTACGCGCTTATGAGAGAACCAGCAAAGCACTTTTCGATTCAGGCAAATGCGCGATTGCAGCGCTCTGGTGACATCCCGTCGTACTACATAAACGGAGCGGTGTATCGATACCAGGAACTAGAGATACGCTATTCGAGGCGTTCGGGCGAAAAAACGGCGTGTAGCAATTTCAATGAAAACGAGATTATTGACCTTCGTGAAGGAATGGAAATAGCTCTATCGGCATTTCAGGTGGTTTCAAGAACGGGCAACATTTAACAATGATAGTTTTCACGCTTGCTGTTATTGTGGCGCTCATTTTCTGAAAGAACGTTGTATTATAATCATATTCAAACATATATATCATCAAAATTTAGCTTTTTTTAAAAATTCCCACCCATAGAGATACGAGATGGGCTGCTCTCCCATCGTCCTTCAACTAGCAAGAAGCACTTCCGGGATGAAAGTCACTTCATCAATACCTTAAGGTAGCTATCTACCTCAAAAAGATGAAAATCGTAAAATTTCATGTTTTCCGATTTGTATTGGGTCGTAGGCTCTGTTTCATTCTCTTTTAAATGCTTCGTACCGTTTCTTGCTAATTTTCTTAATTTTTGAGCTAATACTTTTTTTCGAATCGGGTGACAACTGTCAAGCCCTAAGTGAGGGAACTTCAGGTGCATTTTCCCGAATTCAGAATTTTAGAATATTACGCATGTCATACGTCAAAAATATTAAACTATGAAAGATAATAATATAATTCTTTTTGCAATATGTAACCAACGATTTGCTCTAGTTAATGAACTAGAATAGTTAATTTGTCTCTAAAAGTTTCGGTTATTTGAATTGAATGCCCATAATACATTTATAAACAATTATTTTTCTCAAATTATTAAATCATGACACTTATGTTTTCACAGTACCTTTACCATTCTAGTTCATTCACTAGAATATACAATTGTGATGTTGCACCGAAAATACTTTTTCGTCTCTATTTTCTATTGGAAACATTTGTGTTACTTATCCATTATTATATGATTATTACTTTATTAAATCAAATGTTTCTATGTGGATGATCCTTGATTTTCCTGGTTCCTTGGGAAGACAAACACAACAGTCTCTCTTATGACGCACATATGCGTCCTGTATAAGTAACTCACACCTAATGGAAGAAAGAAGAAAACAAAAATTAAAAGGTCTTCCAAAGAACTAATATCTTTGCCACGAAAAGGCAGTATAACGACGGACTTCTTTCTCAAACAGTACTCGGTACTATAAAACCAGCGTAACGGAATTTATAAATGACTAATCAGGAAATTGTCAGATCGTTTTGGTAGATTTTCCAGCTTAATACCTGCTATTGACGATAAGGAGCATGATGATGTCTTTAAAGTTATATAGTAATACGAAATATGTAGGCATAAATGTCGAAAAATACAGCCATGCCTTCATATTACGAAGTAGGGTAGGAGATTGCATCTTTCGAATGTCTGAGAGTAGTGTTAGGTTTCAATTATATGAATTGTGATAAACTGGGAAAGTGAAGTTACTCTTGTCAAATGTCTCACAGCAGCTATGCTGATTTTTTCACAGCTCTTATAAATAGTAGATATCATTCAAAAGACAAAAAAATTTAGGCCAGATTTCGACCTGAACCTGTTGAAAGGTCCCTTGTAAGAGTTCTGTTACGTTTGAGTTGTAACTACAATACGAGGGAAAGTGAAGAATGTAACGATTCGAAAAGAACTCTCGTACATATTAGTTTCATAAAAAAACTCTCCAATACACAACACTTTGATTCATATTTACAGTGTATTTCGTTTATTGTTGATAAGTTAAGTTTTTTGTGTGTGTTATTGAAGGTGGCATTAACTTCTGGGTCATTAGCGACTACTATTGGTTTTAACGTTAAGGGTAACTGTGAACTATATGAAATGATATGGTGATGATGGGGTGAAAGGGCGAACACAAACACAACCATGCCCGAGGCGGGACTCGAACCCGCGACTCTTCGGTTCGAGATCTCTACGGTGCACCCGATATGCCATTTAAGGGTTCTGTTTCAGCAATCCTTTAAATAACTTCCTCTCAAGAATATAGAAGACGCGTCCTTTATCGTTTCTAGAGGAGGAAATTCTTAGTTTATTTTCTAAAAAGAAAATAAAACAAGGAAAAGTATAGGATGTTACATTTCTTGAATGTCTGGGAGTACCATTACTTTTGCGTTGTACGTAGTATGATACTTTAAGAGAGGGTAGAGAGTTGCATTTCTCCAATGTCTGAGAGTACTCTTACAGTACTCTCAGACATTGGAGAAATGCAACTCTACGTTTGACTATTGTAGCTACGTTTGACTTGTAGCTACAGTACGAGGCACAGGGAGAGTGAAGAATGTAATGTGTCGCCAATGGATTAATTTAACTCTGGTTATGTTGGATTCAATATACTCTGGTGAATTAATCACAAAAGTCCAATCAGTAACTTTTCTCCAAGATAAAGCATGAGTTGCAGCACGAGTTATGGCAACGTCTGAATGTCGATTACACGAAAAACGGCGTGTTCGATCCCAGCCAGGTGCAAGAAATTGCTTCATTTGTTGAACATCATAATATGTGCTTGAGTTTGTAGATTGATTGTTCAGATAGTGGTTCCCTTGATTTCTCTGATGACTTCCAAGCGAATCCTGGAATTCAAGCGAATCCTCCTTATATACAATGGATCGTGGATCAAGAGCTACCTTTCTTTCATACAAAGGAGGTTTTTTTTTTGCCCGCGAATAAACCGCCTTGGACCACGCGTGTATGCATCCTGCACTTATCAGGGCTCATTAGCATTATCTCGGCTGCAGGTGCATGTAATTTTTTTATCATGGGATCAGCATTTTGCTGGATTCGATTTTTATCCCTCAGGGTTGTTAGCCCTGGGGGTATGGAAGACGAAATGATCATGATAATGAGGGGTGAAAGGACGACACACACATACAAACACACCCATGCCTGAGGTGGGGACTCGAACCCACGATCTTTTGGTCCGAGATCTCCACTGCACTAGTGTCTTAGCGATTCCGGCCATCGGATCAACTCGAAGGAGTACTTTATTTATCCTTCCCCTTTCAAACTTTCTCCCAATCGATTGGAACGCCATGGAAGAAGACGGATAACGTCCAGATCGTTATCTCTCTTCATAAATAGCATTTTCTTTTTTCAGACATAATTAGCGTTTTGTATTTTATGTTCTCTAGTCTTAGCTCGAAAGTAAAGAAAAAGAGGAAAACGAACAATCCAGATTTGAATTAATATTAGTTGTGATCTGAAGAATTGTTTACCTTTTGTATATTTTGAACACTTTAATTTTCTCGCAATTATGTACGGAGAGCGCGGCAACTTAGTAATAATTTGCTAACCTGCGGGATCCGTGTTCACATCCGAGCGTAACAAAGGATTTTCCGGCCATGGCCTTTTCAGAACGGTTCTAATTTCCACTCATCCTTCTTTCCAGACGAGTATCGATATGCATTGGTTTATTAACAGTAAATTTGCGTGAAAGTATCCATCTGAAGTTCAACGCTCGCCATGCCATCTTCCCCTCTCTTCAAAAGGCATAATAAGACCATTAAACTCCTAGAGATACCCATTGCGTGAAACTGCACAGTGGGTCAATAAGTGTGTAGTATTCTGTATCGCCATAAAATAAGGATTTCGAATAACTTCTAACCATACACTGGCTAAGCTTGCCAAACCTATATTTAAAAGAGTAAAATATATGTAGTTATTTTAATGCAATTTTAAAACTTCATTATTTTCATTCAGCGTTTTCCCATCACTCAACAATGTTTCTGAAGTGACAGCATTTTCTTCGACTTGGACATAGTTTTCATCAAAACGGAAAACATCTATACCTTGGGAATACACAATCCATGAGAAAACGAATAGACATTGCAGCGCCGTGCACCAATGACAAACTAATAACAACAAAATTACATACCAAAATGAAAACTTCTCCAGGATACCACGGAACAAATGTTTTTTTCGGCGATATGTGGCTAAAGGGTTGATATAAGTCATATGAATGCACAAAAAATCGCGGTTATTGGTTGAAATGATATTTTGTTGTAAAAGAAGACCAAAAAAGTGATGTAACTAAAAAGGTACAATGATACAATGTTTTAACCGATATTAGTCGTAGGAGAAGAGGCCAAACTTCCCCATACAATTGATAATAATAATGATAACAATAATAATAATAATAATAATAATAATAATATGGATCAAATAAGAATTTTTAATGTATAAAAAAGATGCGAGAGATTAGCTTGGTGAAACTTCTTAGCTCCCAAGAACACTTAATTTATTGTATTGATTTTCTCCGTTGTTAACGGATTTTATGATTATTTTTTCAGTATTAGAAAGAAATTATTATTATTTTATGATAGCTGAAATGTGATACAAATAATATGAAGTGTAAATTTTCTGAATCATGCGCGAATACCGAGTCGAAGGTAGTAGACCGACCTTTACATAAGTTTATTTGTCCCACCGCATCTATATGAGTAGTTTCAACTCAATATGAAAACGTTACGATACGAGTAAATGTGAAATCTTAATTCTCGAAATCACCAATAATTGTTTCCCTACGCAAACGGACAGTTTTTTTTATCCAGAATCAATAATTGGCGCTTAAGATCAGTTGCACTGTACAATCATATTAGCACAGATACATACGAAGGATATCCGAAAAGTGAGGTAACGAGATTTTTTCCACATACACATTATATATTTTTAAATGAAATTTGCTTGGAATACATTATATGTATAAATCATTAAATATCAATAAATATAAATTAAATATCAATTAAATATAAGTCATATGTACAATCATTAAAATAGTTAGGTACCATTCAGTTAAATGCATTTTGTTATCTGTGGGTTTGATTGATTATTGATTCCGTGCGCGTCAACTGCTAAGATGATTAGTTCTGTAAGCGTAGTGCTCGGGTGCTGGCGGTGATAGTCCCCCACTGGATGGTGAGATCCGGCACCGACGTACCTGTCGGAGAGCTGGCTTTTCTCCAACCATGTATCTCCCACCAGTAAGAGACCGCCCCAGCCGGGGCAATCCGCTCCCGCCCGGTAGTGTGGTGCATGTAAGTGTATGTGTATGTAAATAAGGGGTGGGGATGGAACAAGGAAGAGGAAGGAATGATCGCGCACGTTCCGTGGCCCGTTTGTTACGGTACTGCTCCGGCATTCGCCTGGTGTTGATCGGATAAGCCACGGAAAACTACCGATCAGAGCAGCTGGCCGCTAGAATTCTCCTCCAGGACAGCGAGTGAATTCGACTTAGCTATTTATCTAGTGTCAAAAATCCTGTCATCGTCGAGACTCGAACCCTAGGACCTCCCGGTCAGAGGCCCTGCAGTGACATCAGTTGATGCCCTCAGCCACCTCTTCGAGTTCACTCGTGGGGAAACGTTTGTCATTCCTTCGTTGTAGTGGAATGCCGCCAAGTCCCTATCATACTTCTCCATTTCGATTTCCTGCGTATGAGTGCGATTAGTAGTTCTGCATGTACAAAAACTGTACTCCTCAGCATGTGTGTTATATGAACATGGTGGAGAAATCAATCTTTACTATCTCTCCAACCCCCAGATGAACTGGTGATAGGAGAGAATGGCGTATGGGAAGCGTGGATGGAAGTTTTTAGACATGAGAAGACGGGTTAATTTTTTAGGGCCAGGATATAGAGAGGTTATTTTGTTAAAGGGAAGGCATTGTGGGGGGAGATAGGTTTCTTTGTTAAGGTGTGGGAAGGGATCACAGATGATTTTAATGCGGGTGTATTTTTGGGCTAGGGACATGTCCGATGGGTTATTTCGTCAAGGAGTTTTTAGATGGGTTATTTTATTTTAGGGTACTGCGTCGCGAAAGGTTATTTTATTAAGGTTTTGGCAATACTGAATGTGGTGATTGTAGGAAAAACATTTCGATTTTTCGAGTTTTCTTCTCAGTAGTTTCATTAGAGAACAGATGTTATCCCGCTGGGTGCGGGATCGGGGTTGTTAGATCGGGACTTCTTCATGGCATCTACAGCCTTGACTAACAAGATGTGGGCGTAAAGTAACCCCATTAACCTTTTAAAAATGCTTAATTGCATTTATTAGAACCAACGAAACTATTATTCAATATCTTGGATCTCTGATAATATGCAACCAGTGGGAAAGCGCGGTGTACCAAATCTTATCTTCCTTTGAGTGTAATGAAATGAATATTTTGGTTACTGCTATTGAAATTAAACATACTGATGATGATAACTTCTCATTCTATCGGAAAACAGGCAATATATTGCCTTACAGCGATCTGCAACATGGATAGACAGGAATGTCAACTCAATAAAAGAATCGTTTAGGATTCTTCCAAGAGGATTTTATGTTTTTATTCATATCCCTTTCACCTCAGCACTTTTACTTTTCTACGTAGCCCAAAGTGCCTTATATATTTGAAACGTTTTTAAAAAATGGTACGAATTCTGTAAAAATTATTCCTCTGTTAAAAATATTTTTAAAGAACCGTAAATGACACTATTTGAGGAACTAGAATTGAGGAATAAACTGCATTCAGAAGGAAATCTCTGGTTTTAATCTAGGAGATATGGGTTATATATTATTTGTAAAATATTTGAAATTTTGCAATTTTAAAAATGTGAAAGGCGTTAATGAAAGTTATAGCTACACCATATTTACAAATGAACTGCCTTTATTCGACGAAAAATCTAAAGAAAACTTTTTTTTGTAGCTTCACGTAAAGTATTCCCAAAAATTAAAACATCTTAATTATTTCCAGAACAACACACCCAGATCTTCTTACGTGTTTACCAAATTTCAACTCAAAAGCTTCTAATTTAATAGTTTTACGTGACCCATATAATTATATATATATTATTATTCATTTATATATATATATTATTCATTCATACATGGATATCTCCAGTACACACATACTTACAATACATACAATGCAAATAATAATTTCAAAATCTATAATACAGACAACTTCACGATTTTTTTTAGACAAAACTGCATGTATATCCGGGCATGAAACATATTATTTTTTTCAAACAGGATTAATAAATCTTGATCTCGAAGTGTGTGTGACGTGACAGATCAAAACAACCTTTAACACGATTTTACGAACGAAAATACGAGATTGTATTGTTGAGGCGATTCCAAAAAAGGAAAAAAAAAACCTTGATTGTTCAATTAACTAGAATTGAGTCTCTTGGACCGAAGTATAATGGAAACAATAGACACGTGTTTTCTGGTTGAACGAACTCATATTTGTACACTTCGTTACAGTTTACGTTTTTCGTTTACATAAAAGTGATGAGTATATTGTGTGTCACTGGAAAGCAAAAGGACTTTGTTTACTCATGAAAATTATAACCGAAGGCAGTGCAGGACTGGTGGTCACTAGAGCACAACAACTGAATCACGTTTGCTGCGCGGCTGTTGTTGGAAAATTTAATTCACAGAACTTGGTCGTTGATGAGGAATACGTTCAAACGTATGAAGAAAGTGGAACGCATAGCAAGAGTATTCGGAGCAGTGTTGCCAAATTAGGAGTTTTCTCCAAAAAGTTTGTTGTTTTTTGTCTGGTGGATGTTTTAGGGGACAAATTTATTTGAGGGTTTTTGTTGGGGGGTTTTCTTTGAGTTTTTTTAATGATAATTTTTTTAAGTATCTATTGCGTACCACGAAATCACTAAACCCAAAAGTTACGAATGTCTACGAATGATGTGCATATGAATGAATGAATATGAATGAATATATTTTTATTGGCTTTAACCTTGATTATACGCCATTATACAATTATGTACATCATTAATCAATGAAACAGATCAATGCAGTTACTCAGAAACATAAAAAATTACAAAAACAGAAATTACAAAAAACACATTAATTACAAAAAATCACATAAAACTAACAAAACTTTTAGTACATTTACATTACACTTTCACAGGTCATGTTACAATGAGTTTTCAAAAACCATGACTTTCATAGCATTCTGTTATAGAAACTTAATTATACGCCAGTATACAGTTATGGAAACGTTAATCAATGAAATGGTCAAATCAATACAGTTACTCAAAATAGAAAAATTATAAAAATACAAAAAACACATTCATTACAAAAAACCTAGTTAAAAAAGTTAAATATTAATTTATTATTTCTTTGATAAATATTTTAAATGCTCAGATATTCACCTTATTCACATTCAAATTAATGATGTGCATATGTTGATCACAGAAAGACAGGCGGCGACCTGTCCGACGGAACAGACGGACGGACTGACAGGCGTAGAAACTGACGGACAGACGATGTGGGCGGGCACAAAGAACAGACAGAAGGACGGACGGACTGACCGGCGGAGAAACTGACGGACAGATGAGCGGGCGGGCACAAAGAACAGACAGAAGGACGGAGGGACTGACAGGCGGAGAAACCGACGGACAGATGAGTGGGCGGGCACAAAGAACAGACAGAAGGATGGCTGAACAGACAAAGAGGCGCACAACGGGACGCACGGGCCCACAGACAAGTGGAAGGACTGACGGACAGAGAGTCAGGTGAACGAACAGATTAACGAAAGGACAGATCGACCAGTTGTTTACCAAAACTATTTACTATTTAATTTTTTCGACTCTCATGAAACGCACAGAGTTGTGATTTTCACCTTTGGACATCTTACGCCAGGTCAAGGACAGACGACCCTGTTCATTTTCCCCCCTCCTACGCTAGTTTGTCCATAAAATAAGCGTGTGTCATATTCAAACGTTTCTTTTTTTCCACTTCCGTTTTCTTTCTTTCCTACTTCCTCGTTCTATCGTCACCCTTAACTTACATATATTTCTACTACACTACCGCCCATGGCGGGAGTCTATTTGGGAGGTTAGAACTTGTCCCGACTGGGTCGGTGCCCTGCTGGTGGGAGATACCTGATAGGAGAAAACCCCGCAAGTGGTCTTGTAGGGGATGGATAGCGACATCCCGGCGCCGTATGTCGCTATCCATTTTTTTTTGGAAAAGATCACTACCACCTCCCGCGATAAAACACTTAAACTCCACTTCCGGAGCGAATGACTTTAGCAATTGACGGAAACGCTAATCAACCATTAATCAATCACTCGTAAGGCTTATCTGACTGTGTTGCCTTTTCTACGGGGAAGTTTCCCTGAAAAATCTTCTGATGTCCATTCCGTACCATTTCGCGCCCACGTCGCTATCTTCCTCGTTCTGCTTCTACGGCCTGTCTACATGCCCAGATGATTGATTGATTGATTGATTGATTGTAAGTAATTTCGGGCGCCAACTACGGAGGTCATTAGTTCTGTAATGTGCTTGCTTTTTCATCGGTTGATGGTGGTGGAGGCGGTGATCTTCTCCCGCTGGATTGCGAGATCCGGAAGCCGACCTACCGTCGACTTGTGGGGTTTTCCTCAAGCAGGTATCTCCCACCAGCAGGGCACTGCGCCAACCCCCGACACATACCTCCTGGTATGTGCGGTGGTGTAGCGCACATTAGTGTAACAGTGTGTAAGTGAGGGGTGAGGAAAGGACAAGGAAGAGGAAGGAAAGATCGCGCGCTCCCCGTTGCCCGTTTGTTAGGGTATTGCTCCAGCATTCGCCTGATGTTGATCCGATAAACCAAGGAAATCTACCGATCAGAGCAGCCGGCCGGTAGAATTCTCCTCCATTCCTGCTCTGGAGGTCGGGAGAGAGGGGGGGTTGGCAGGAGGCTTTGAAGTAGCCGGCAGAAGGGTGTGCGTTGAAGCGTTGAAGGGGACCCTCGAAACCACCAAGCAATTTTCTTCTGGTACGGCGCCCACACCGCTCTGGAATTATTGGTGCGTGCGAGTATTAATACCGCCCCGTACGTGGGCGGAGAGCGCACACCGGAGTATAACAGATCTAAAACGAGCGTTGCGGGATATACACGTGCGTCCAGGAATACAGAATGTCTCTCCCGGAACCGATAATATCGCTTTAAACGCGGCCATTATGACACGCTCAAGTTGATAGTTACAGGAACCGATTTACTAAATGTTCGCCTTTTAGTGTTTGCTATACGACGTGGTTTGCGGTGAAAAGGGGAAGACTGTAAGAAAAAGAAAGAAGCGCAAATGATGACAATTAGAAAGGATAAGTCGAACAAGACATGTAGAAGAAAATATAGAGGAAAAGACAGTCGAAGAAGGGGAAAATGGAATCAGTTATATCCTCCAAATATGGAGGATATAACTGATTCCTATAACGCCGTGAAGGTAATTATTCCGTAACTCCGTAATAAATGGCTCCAAATTAAAAAAATTTAAAAAAAATGGCTCCAAATTTTTTGATTATATTTTCTTGTTGAATAGTGCGAAGAACGTTGAAGGGAATGACGTAGGTATCATTTTCGTTGATTGACCCAATTTTTCGAAAAATGCAAAAAACTGTTTAAAAACTGCAAAATTGAAGATAGAGATGTTTGCCTCAGACAAAGTCGGTTGTACAACATTAGCAGTTCAAATAAGGTCATGTACCATTTTTTGGAAAAACGAGTAGTTTTTTGCGTAAATTGCGATTCAAATTTACAAAAAAAAAACTTTCTCAAAAACCGCTCCAAATTTTTTCTTTAAATTTTATGCACCTGAGGGACGGTAAATATATAAATAAACTAGTGGTGCTATAGAATGGCACATACTTTCTCGCAGTAGTTATTTTTCAAATGCCGATCAGCGGATAAATTATTTAGAGTAAGCCGTTCACAGCTGCCTTTCTTGGTCATGTTTGAAAGACATGTTTTTCGCATGTTGACAATTACCGGCTTGAAATGAGGGAACCGATACAATTACGTTTTGACTAAAATATAAGCAATTGCGATTAATGTACTGAAAATGTTTGTATATATTTGTTCAAATTTTTAACTTTTAACAATTTTTTACTTCTCTTCTTGGATTTGTAAAGCGTATGTACCATCGTATCAGTTGTTTCTTTATCATGCATTTTACCATTTTATAGGTCGGTTCTATTCTTTCACAGCTCTGTTCGACACAGGCGGTGTTGGTGTGGCGTAGTGGTATAAGTGCCGGTCCGTTGACTTTGAGTATCGGATGTCGGGTCTCGGTACGGAAAACGTTTGGTGGTATAATACACTTTTGCTGGTTTATGAAGTAGTGGAATAGCAATAAGGACCGTATAGAAGCAGAGCGAGAAAGTATGTGCGTTGGAATCACCACTAGTTTTCCATATTATCAGACGCACACAATTGATGTACCGGGCGCGGCACCTAGTATAGTCATCAGTCCCGCCGCTAGTGTAGTGAATGTTTTATCGCGGTGGGTGACTGTAGTAGTGTAGTGCATGTGCGTGTATGTGTAAGGGGGTGAGGATAGGGCAAGGAAGAGGGAGGAAAGATCGCGCCCAGTCCATGGCCCGTTTGTTAGGGTACTGCTCTGACATTCACCTGCTGTTGATCAAAGAAACCACAGAAAACTACCAATCAGAGCAGCCGGCCGCCAGAATTCGCAGCCAGACAACGGCCGAATCCGACCTAGATATCTAGCTAGTGTCGAAAATCCTGTGTCAATCGGAACTCAAGTTCTACGACATCCAAGTCGCATCCGCTGCCACATCAAACAGCGATAGTTTCAGCTGCACGTTGTATATTCTTTAGAGAAGAATGTGAAAGAGTGTGCTTGTGAGAAACAGATAGGACAAGTAAGGAAAGATGTGCTGTCCGTGGCCCTTTTGTTGGGGCAGTGCTCCGACTTTCGTTTGGTATTAATCCGAGAATATAGAGAAAACTACACATCGACCAGTCAACCACTAGAATGCTCCGACGTTGGAGACATCTGATGAATTGGATCGAGCTACAGAGATACTGACGAAAAATTCTTTACCATCGCAGATCGAACCCTAGAACTTCTACGTCAGACCTCGAATTTGACCTTTACTTTTGATATAGATAGAAGCTTTATTCTACAAAACAACAAATTTTCTTTGTTACTATTTTTTACATACATGTACCACAAATCCAAAAACATATATACTAACTTTTTGTTAAATAAATTTCCATACTACATTATGAATTTTTATTAAAAATAGGTCTAGATTATCTACTGATTATTTAGTTTCATTATAGTTATTCGGTCCACATTATTCTGTCAATTACCTAATGGGGATTTTTTAAAAACTATTACATTACTAAAAAAGACAATACATCTAAAGGTATTTCAGCGTTGTTTTAGGTAGTAGTGGTCGTGGTAGTATCTATTGTATTTTTTAGTAATGTAGTAATTTAAAAAAAATCCATTAGTTGATTGTCAGAATAAGAAGGACCGCAGAATTATAATGATACTACATTAATGTACTTGCATACATATTTCTCCCCGCTGTGGAGGGGGGGTCTTGAGCTCCTTGCGCGTCGTGGGCCGGCGCAAGGGGTTTGGTGGAGGGGTGGGGGTGGGGGGCGAGGAAGCCCAGTGGGGGAGGGGAGGGAGGCCCCACTAGAGCCTCTATCAGCACGCGCTCGCGCGGGGCTTCGCAGTTCGCGATCAGCCGACACGGCCGCCCGCCCGGCCCTCACCACGTGGCACGGGCGGGGCCACAAGAAGCAGAAGAAGAAGAAGAAAAGGAAGACGGAAGGCCAATGGAAAGATGGGCAGGGCGAAGGGAAAGAAAAAGTGGCAGAGAAAGGGAAATTGAGGAAGGAAATGAGAAAGAAGGGGGAGGTTAAGAAAACATGACGTCCAATATTCCAACCATCAGAGACTTCTTTTTATGTTTGAGGTTCTTTCGCATTAAGTAAATCTACAACATGGAATTGCCGGTTTTACTTCTCCTCCGAAGAAAACACTCGAAGAATTCTTTCGTGCTTAAAAAATTAACAACATCGATCAAATTTGAATCCGAGATCGCAGACTTCTCACCAATTTCGCCCTATCCGGCCTCTCGCGGCGCGGAAAAGGGGCAGAAGAAGAAGGTCAACGAAAATAAGGGCAAAGAGGGTTAAGGAAAAGATAAAAGAGGAAGAGAAAAGGAAATGAGCAAGGAGTAGGATGAGAAATCATAGCTTCCGATATTTGGGATTGCAGTCTTTTCGCCAATTCCGTCTGTTCATTGAACAATTCTGTTGATCACCAATCCACAGCGCCAGACATATGTTAGCCAGACTGTGCTCCATCCAAGCTGCCGGCCATCGAGTCTGCCCGTCGCCCAGATTATCCGCCATCCAATCTGCCCGCCACCCGGTCTTCTCAGCATCCACCTAGGTTGGCATCAAACTTGCTATTCAGTCTTCCCATCATAGTCTTCCTGCCACCAGCCACTTGCCATCCAGATTGCACGCCATTCGATCTGACCGCCATCAAGTCTACCTGCCATCCAGTTTATTCGCCATTCACTTTTGTCAGCCATTCCGTTTGCCCACCATTCAAATTGCAAACCATCCAGTTTGCCTGCCAATCAATCTGCCCGACATTCTGATTGAACTCCAATCTACCCACTAATCTCTCCACCAGGTATTATTCTGACCATCTGGCTCTCTTACTCAGTTCATTCAACTGTTTTATGACTTTCCCGCGTCACACACCACCATGATAGAGTCCCCCCAGCCCTTTTCATCTGTACAATTTTTTAACAGAATTATTTTTTAACATTCGTTAATATCAACAATATCTATACCTTTAATTTATCGTAATTGATAGTTTTGGCAGTCTGAGAGTCAACCACATTTGAGAGTTTTGAGAGTTTGAGAGTCAACCACATTTAATCACACCGGCTGGGGTGGTTCAGGCACTTGCACACATGCACTACACTAGCACACATGTCGGGAGACCCGTCGGGAGCTTACAGCTTGTCGCAGCTGATGTGGTGCTCCCTGGTGGGAGATATCTGGTCGGGAAAAACCCAGCAAACCGACGTGTAGGCCGGCTCCGGATCTCAATATCCAGCTGAGAAACAACACCGCCACCTCTTGTGATAACACACACTTCACCGACGGGACTGATGACCACAGACGTTGACACGCTCAGAAATACTAGATAAACAACGAACAGTTCGTTCACTGACAACTCCTTTCATCGTCTCGCATCACATGTCACGTATGACTGTTGTCTGCAACTTTGCCTTTCTTTGAGAGTGCTTGTGCCCCATCTACCTCACGCCCCACCTCATCGCTTTTCCCCTTTTTTCATTCATTTGCCAGCGCCAGCCATTCGACTCTTGGAAAATCTACACCTGCTCAGCACGATACTTTTACTCTTCTACCAGTCGTAGTTTAGTGTCGATTCATTTGCACACCCTCTGCTCACCAATTAACCAACCACTGACTTTGAAGTAGCCAGTAAACTCACCGCTCACCAAACTCGAAAAAAACCCTATATTGCTAGTAACGGAATCAGTGGTGTAGTGGTTAGCGTCTCAGACTGGTATAGTCCGGATTCAAATTTGACCGATGTTGTTGTTAATTTTTTAAGCACGAAAGAATCCTTCGAGTGTCGTCTTCGCCGGGTAAAGCCGAGTAAAGCCGGCAATTCCACGTTGTAGATTTACGTCATGCGAAAGAACCTCAAGCATAAAAACAAGGCTCTGAGCTATATTGTAGTCGTCTGTTTTGTCTCCCGATCGATGTTTCTCGGTTAGATGGTGAAAGAAGCGTAGTGAAAAATGTGTGTTCACGAAAAAGAATTGAATTGAATTTGAATTGCCTTATTTACGTGGCGAGACTCAGGCCATTAGCCTGCTCTTCCGTCTGACCACGCAAATTTCGCTACACTCCTTTCCCCGGATAGAGCGGAAAGAATGCATTACTGAGGCGACGAAACCGGCGATTTGAATTTAGCTCAGAGGCTTCATTTAGGCTTGTGGATCTTTTACATGGAAGTAAATCTACTAGCATGGGACAGCCGGCTTTACTTCCCCTCCGAAGGAAGGCGTACGAAGGATTTTTCGCCCCTAAAAATCGACGACTTTGATCGGGTTTGAACCCGCGAACTTGGGTATAGCAGTCCGTTACGCTAACCGCTACACCATCGCCGCCGCCAAAGGTATTATTGAACTTAATATTGCCCATCTCTCTCGCGGCCTTCCTCAGAGACCCATTCGCATTTCAACCACAGCTCACTTCCCTCTAACATAAATCTCGTTTCAATTACCACCCTCTGGAATCCCAACCGCCTACTTCACCTTAACCCATTTTTTCACAAAAACCACCGCTAATATCCCATCTCCTCCCCTCTCCTAGTACCGTTCACCTACTGTCAATCCCAATCTTGCGCCCACTCAATCCTCAACCTTCTTGTTGCATTAGTTCATATTCCACCAGCCCTCATTCAAAGACCATTGCCTTCTGTCCAGTTGCTTACCCATACATCTCTATTTTTTCACCAACTACCTACCCTACCTGTTACACATCCGATCTCCCTGGCCCAATCTGTAGACTTTCGGTCCTCTGCTTACATCTAGCTCCTCTATTCCACTTATATTAATTTGTTAGAATACCTCATCATGGAATCAACTATCGTATTTTTCCCTGTCTACCTCCTTTTCTCTCCGACTCTCTCTTCATCTTTCTTTTTATGTCTGTCCATGCTTTCTCACGCCCGCTTCTCTCCTACGTCTACGCTTGACCTTCCCTTATTCATCAATGAACTACTGCTCTCTTCCCACGCTTTCCTCCTGCATTCTTTCCTTTCACATCCTCCGTCTCTCTCTCTCTCTCTCTCTCTCTCTCGCCGCTCACTTCCTATTCTGTCCCCTAGTTCAATTCGCCTATCGCCCACTTCCCAACTATCATTTGGCATTGATTGCTTCAAAATTCTTCCATCTTCCAATCCCCCAAATTACTCGTTCCATTCTTTTGCGATTCCTCGGTCCACCCTTCCATACCCTTCAACTCTCTCACAACCCGTATTGAATGAATGCTCATTCGTCAAGATTCATTTGCCTCTTGCCCACTTTTCTGTCATTCCTCCCAAATTTCATTGTATCGTCCCTCCCACCCAACTTCTTCATTCATGATCATTTCGTGTTTACAAACAAGACAACTTCTACGGTCACGTTTTCCAAAAGTGTAGTGCATGTTTTTATCACACGCGGTGGCAGTGAACTTCCGCTTTTGAATGACGAAATCCAGCGCCGAATTACACGGGTGTGGCTTTTCTATCCAGGTATCTCACAAACGGGCAACACCCCAACTTAAACAAGCTCTAAACTTACGACTAATCTCCCTACATGTGTGGTGGAGTAGTGCATGTAAGTGTGAGTGTGTGTAATTAAGGGGTGAGGATGCGACAAGGAAGAGGATGGAAAGAACCCGCGCGGTCCCTCACCCGTTTATAAGGGTTCGCCTGCCATTGATCGGACAAACCAAGAAAAACTACTGATGAGAGCACCCGGCCGCTAGAATTCTCTTCCAGGCAGCAGTTGAATTCCACCTAGCTATACATCTACAGTCGAAAATCATACCACCGTCCGGGCTCGATCCCAAGGCTCTCCCGGTCCGAGGCACTGCAGTGCCATGCAAACTCCTTCGTCCCGTCCTGCTGCACTCTCCCCTCCCACCACCGGCCGCTAGAATTCTTCAGACACTCCTGTGATAAAACATCCACTATACTTTTGGAACACATGACCAAAACGTTGTCTTATTTGGAAACACGAAATGATCATGAATGAAGAAGTTGGGTGGGTGGGACGTTTACAAAGAAATCTAGGAGGAATGGCAGAAATGTTGCCAAAAGGCAAATAAATCTTGGACGAATGGGCATTCCTTCAACACGAATTCTACCTAGCTATACATCTAGTGTCAAAAATCATACCACCGTCCGGGTTCGACCCCTAGGCCCCCCTGGTCCGAGACACTGCAGAGCCATGCGACCTCCCTCGTCCCGTCCTGCTGCACTCTCCCCTCCCACCGTCGGCCGATAGCATTCTTTAGAAAGCGACTGAATTCGACCCAGCCTATCTGGAGCCGAAAATTCCTACCACCGTCTAGGTTCGAATCCTAGACCCTCGCGGTCCGAGGCACTGCGTCCCGTCCTTCTACACTCCCCCTTCCCACCACCGACCACTAGAATTCTTTAGACAGCGGCTGAATTCCACCTAGCTATACTTCTAGTGTCAAAAAATCCTACCGGTTCATCCGAGCTCGAACCCTAGGCCCTCCCGGTGCGAGGCACTGCAGTGCCATCGGAACTCCTCCGTCCCGTCGTGCTGCACTCTCCCCTCCCACGTGCCCTGACCATCGCCAATTACGCTTCGTCCCCTCCCCTCCCCTCCCCTTCCCTCTCCCCCTTTCGTCCTGGGCGAGCGCCTTGGCCGTGCGCCCGCGTGCCCGACCGCCGCCGCCGCCGCCGCCGCCGCTGCCTCGCCGGGTATTGATCCTGCGGGCGCCGAGTGCAGCAGGCACTGCCCTCCCTTTCCCCCTCCCCTCCCCGACATTCCCCCTCCCTTGCCCGCGGCGGTGCGCTCCGCCGAACCTCCGCATGGCTCGAACCAACGACCTCCGCCTCCGACACGCCGATCGGCACTGACCACCGGCGTTCACGCGATTTTTCTAACATTGCCCCTGAAGGCCCGTCATTACAATGGGATGTCACGGTATTCCGCGTCTTTCTCAGTCGTGCCGCTAGGTATAGCTCGATCGCGACCTTGTCAAGCAGTGCTTGCGATCATGCCACTCCTAGAGGCAAGACCGAGAAAGACGCGAAATGCCGTGTGATATTCCATCAATGCCATAGGGGTTCGAGAGGCAGAGTTAGAAAAATTGCAGTTAGTCCTTAGGACATATTCTTCAGAATAGTTGGCGTTTAAGGGGAGATGTGAAACCATGTGGATAAAAACTTTCTTTTTTGGTTTTCGCTTGCTTTGTGTTCTTTGTGCTTTTGGTAAAGTTGTATGGATTAACAAAAATTAATAAAATGTAGATTCACAAAAAATGCAACAAAAAAGTGCATTAAATTAACATAAGTTTAAAGCGTTACATTTATAGGTAGGTATATGAAACGAAATCAGTAAATGCCCGAGGAGTGTCTCAATCAACATGCCAAATTTGATTGCTGTGCGATTAAAAGTTTCTCAGAAAATAAGTCACAAACTTTGAAAATTTGACGTTGCGGGTATATGGCTTAACACCTTTCCTTAATGGGTATTGGCATGTAGTGCTGTGCAGGGGTGGGCGGGGAGGGGGGAAAACCTGACGTTCCCCTCCCGCTCCCTTTCCAAGCGCTGTATCTCGTCGGTCTCTCCCCGAACCTCTGCATGGCTCGAACCAACCACCTCTGCCTCCCCCACACTTCAATCGGCACTGACCATCATCGTTCATGATTCTAATGCTTAGTCCTTCATTGAACAAATATCTAACTTCATTTACCTTAGATCAGTGTTGTCAAGGTCGATGCCACGATCGAGAGTCCGTAGCACGAGTGCCACGACGAAATTGCCTCTCCACGCAGTTCATTAGCGGCGACAACGCCATTCCTATTGTAAAACGGCGGTGATACTAATAGTTTCTTTTTCCGACGCTTGTTGCGCAGAGAAGCTCGTGGAATGCTACGGTGCCACGACGCTTTCCACCAGTGGAAGACCTTGTCTCCACTGCCTCAGATGCAAAATATCAAATGACGTTAACTCCGAAATGCAAGAGAAAATCCGTAAGTAACTGTAGTAAGCTGAATGGCTTGATGAAGATAATTTTTTTAAATACTCGTAATATGTTGAATATCACACTAATGCTATTTCTCAATGTGATATCTCAACCCAGCCTCTGCTTCACAAGTAAAACGTAGACCTAAGAAAAAAATGAGAGAAGATTAGAGGTTTTCCAAATTAATTTCTTAAGAGATCTACTGGGTCTACCTTCGAGGGACTGTGTTCCTAGCAAAGACGTGAGTTCAAGGTTAAATATTGATCATGTTTAATATTGATAAACTAAGAAATACTAAGAGAAATGGTACCAACATCTAAACAGGATGGAGCCAAATAGGCTACTAATGTTATCTTTCTCAAATAAACCCTAAGGCTACATAAGTGTGGGTAGACCTAGAGTGAGGTGGTCAGAGGCAGGGGATCATTGGCTCCCAACATTTATCATAAGAAGAAGAAGAAGAAGACGAAGAAGAAAAAAGAATAGTAATTTAGGATATGTTCTTCAGAGGACAGTGCTTTGCCTTTAATGGGTGCTGGTACATAGCGTCATGCGGAGATGGTGGGGGCGGGGGTGGGAGCAGGGGAAAAGCTCACCAGGCCCCCTTCTCTAGGTACTTCTCCCCCCCTCCCCAAGCGCTTCATCTCGTCGGTGCTCTCCTCGAACCTCCGAATGATTCGAACCATCCTTCTCCGAAACTCCCATCGGCACTGACCACTACAAGTTACAAGGCTACCTCGAGTTAATTAATAAAGGAATGAAAATAAATGGAAATGATTGCTTCTTGAAGAAAGGTGGATGATGGATACCACAATCCAGAAAGGTGATTTGTTTCCATCTTACTTCACGTAAACAGAAAAATGAGTTGATATGAAGCTAGGAGAAGTCAATAACACGAACGGAAATTTAGACCCATATTTCACATTTAGATTTCACTGTTTGTGAAGGTACAATTAAATAATTCACTTTAAATTTATTATAAACGTAATATACATGCACTGCACGTCCACTATAGTTCAAGAAAGTGAAATGAAGCATATCTCACGTAAATAGGAAAGGATTAGCTACATAGATATTTCGAATTCTTGAAGACAGGACGGCATTGTTCACTACAGTCTACGAAGTTAATTTGACGACCGCTTCACTTTGCGAAGACAAAACTAGTGGTGCTCAAAAACACATATTTTCTCGCTTATTTCTTTGTTTTGAAAAATATTATTTTAAACAGTCTATATTTCAAGCAAAATTCCGCAAAAAGTAATATGCTAGAATGTTAAATGTGAAAATCAATAAAACGATAAAAAAGGATTCTAACAGAAACTACTTGTAAACATTGTATTTACTTTGGATCAATTCCACGCATCGCAATAATATTATTTAAATATTACGATAATATTTCTCCCTATTTTTTAAATTTCAATAAAATGGAGAACTCTGAAAAATGCAAATTTGCCATAATAGAAACCGCCCTAACGATCATATTATCTTAATGGCACTCTTCTTCAGGGAATCAATTTCTTACGGTAAAACATTTAGTTTAAGCCCTAATATATAAATTTTTAGCAGTTCAATTTGTCTCCTACCTTGGTGGCTTCAGAACTTACTTCCTATGCAGATATCGTGCCGCTAGCCAAGAGGTCTTTGTCCTTACCTGACGGGGTGGATCCATACATTCAAGGCTACACCAGAGGGAAAGGTACGTTATGTAGATGATATTGTTTCAAAGTAATAGAGCTCTCCATTAAATGTTACATTTTTAAATCACCTTTTCTCTGTCTTTCAATTACTGAACATCATATGAAAAATTAATAGATGTATAATAGTAATAAGAAATTCTGTAAGAAACGTAATTAAAATAATCCGTGCATTTTGCTATTAAATCCTATTTACTTCTGAATATCTTAAAATATTACAGAAGTTAACGAAGTTATTTTGTAAGGATATTGAAAATCTAAGTAAAGAAAAGTACAAAAATGAGTAAATAGATACATCAAAACTATTAAAAAGAAAAAGGTTTTAACATTTCTAATAAATCTCAGTTGTGAGTCAATAGTTAAACAAAATTTTTAAAAAAATCGTTAATTTTTCTTAATTATTAGAAAACAAGATTCACTTCATTAATTACTTTTCCTTACTATTGTTGCGTTTCTTTGATCTTTAGGGTAACTATTACTATTTGTCGCCAGTAAATAATCGCACATGCGATCTTGCTTAAGGTATTATTACTTAAGTTCCTTTTAGATCACGTGCATGAGCCATGCGAGTTCAACAAATCGTTCAACCTCAACCGTGACCGCAATTAACATAGGTTGATTCATTGATGTTTGCGGGCGCATCAACTACTTCGGTCATTAGTCCCGTCAGTGTAGTGCGTGTTTTTCCTCGGGACGTGGCGATGAACTTTTCCCCGCTAGATGGGGAGATCTGGCGCCGACCTGCCGTCGACTAGCGGGGTTTCCCCTCCACCAGGTATCTCCCACCAGCGGGGCACCGCCCCAGCCGGGACATGCTGTAGGCTCCCGACATGTGTGGTAGTGTAGTGCATGTTAGTGTATGTATGTGTGTAAGAGGAGAGGATAGAACAAGGAAGAGGAAGAAAAGATCGCGCGCGGTCCGTGGCCCTTAGTTTACTGCTCCGGCATTCGCCTGGTGTTGATCGGAGAAACCACGGAAAACTACCTATCAGAGCAACCGTCCGCTAGAATTCTCCTCCAGACAGCAACTGAATTCGACCTAGGTGACAAACTAGTGCCGAAAATCCTGCCGCCGTCGGGACTCGAACCTAGGACCTTCCGGTCAGACGGACTGCAGTGACAACAGGTTGATGCACTGAGCCATCTCTCCCGGTCAATTAACATAGGGATGGTGATGAAGTGGAGTTTGGAAATTCATGACAGAGCTGGGTCTGTGACCCGATCCCTCGGAGGGTCGGGTTGGTCACATGATACGTCTTGGGACTAAACAAAAGTTCACAACAAACGTAGAACTCTACATCCATTTAACGCAAAGATACAACTGTTTTGCCCTGGAGAACCTCACAACGCGTGTTTTATCATCCGAGTTTAACCTTAACCTTCCAGCCATAACCTTAACTGTCCACAGTGCCAATCACGGTTTCCGCTTGTGCGTGCGTGCGTGCGTGCTAACGTATGTTCTGCCACGCACGCGCCTATGGGTGCGGAAGCCATTACTGCGAGAGAATAACCATGCGCTGGCACGCACGACCAATTATGAACATAATTTACTTTGCATCTCTTGTAGCTACACGTGCTGATAATACGAACACGCAAAAGGTCTGGCAATCCCGTGCGCTTTATTGACTTACAGTATTCATTCTCTTGGGTTGAACTAATGTATCGTCAACATTGCACGTCAGAAATAAGTTCTGTCCTACCTGGAATGTAGAATACCTTGTACCTTGACATTGGCAAGTGAAATATTATTTATTTCACTTTGATCTGGTGCTTGCGAAACGGTGTTTGATTCAAACCAGAAACTAGAGTTCGTATTTATCAAGGAATAAAATGTTCACTTAAAGAAGCGTTAAGTACTTATGCTGATGAGATAATAAAAATACTAACGGAAGATAGATAAAATGCGAGACATACTGAAACTTTTCTTTTTCTGTTATTTCTCATCAGTTACTCAGATTAAAAGAAAGTGAAGATCATTATTTAAAGATCTACCACTGAAAGAAGTTTTCCAAAAAATGCCAAAGACACAAGAATCAGTATATTTAAAAAATCACTTGGAAAGTTGAGACACAACATAAAGTATCAAGGAACAAGGATGCACGCTGAAAGTAAGATGCATGGTATCTATATTGACACCCCATTCACATAATTGTTTCGTAATTTAATCCATATCTATCATTGGACATTTTCTGCAATTCATATACTTAAGAGTAATATGTGGTTTAGCTTTTTTTCCTCAAAATATTAGCACAACATAAACAATACTTGGATTAATTGTGAGAATCAAAGGAATTGTGCTCATCTGCCAAGAGAATGCCATTGCTTAATACTTATTTTGCCACTTTGTGTAATGGTCGCGTTCTTCATAACAACATTGTTTTGAAGAATAAGTTGCACTGAGAAAGAAATTTCTGGCTTTACATTTGGTGGTTAGGACAGATTTGAAAATAAATTTGAACTAGCAGAACCCATGCAATTTCCCCCTAGAACTATGGATGAACTGAACAACAATTAGAAACGTACATATTCACTATACGAAAAATCGAAAACCCACAAAATATATTTTCATATTTTTCAGCATTTAATCTCGAAGAGTAATGAAATGAAGTTTATGAATATATTTGCAAACAGCATTGTTCATGCTTCTGGAATTGCAATTTAATGCGCTGTCATTAAAAGAAGTCATATATAAGGAGGTAGTATAAAATCTTCTATGCTTCATGAAAACAAACATTGCTATTATTACTGAAAACGCAATTTTCGGTGTTTCGTTTGTATTGCATTTCATTTCACTATGATATTTTTGTAACTTACGTTGCTCGCGTTCTATTGACTTTTCTCTCAAGAAAAAATCGCAGAGCAAGAAAAAATCTCGGAAATTCCACACTTTTGTTGTAAATAACTATTCCATCATCCGCCTGGAATGAAATGCGTGCCCACGGAGGAGAATTTCCGATTGTAGAACCTATTCGGCTGCTGTCAGAAGGATAAATGTAGTGGCCGTATGCTCTGATCGGAAAAAATCCGTATTTTTTTTCTACCGGTACCAGTCGAATTCCGGAGCAGTATCATAACAAGTTAGCTGCGGCAAAAGACAATTTTTCCTTCGACCGTATCTCCCATCCTATCCTATTCCCTTACACACGTGTATAGTAACAACCATACTTGTCCGGAGACCAATCGGGAACTCAGAGCATGTCCCGAGATTTCCCCTCCCGCTGAAGGCGATATACGGAGGGGAAATACCCTTTAGGTGACGTGTTGTTGGCGTCGGGTCTCATCATCCGGTTGGTGAAGCTTTTTTCACGAAAAAAAGCTTCACTCCACTAACTGGACTAATGACTAGGGGGCGGGTTTTAACGATACGACAATGTTTTTTCCTTTTCACTTTAGAACAATTCCGTTTAGAATAGAAAATAATTTTATGGCGAGACCCAAAAACTTTACTCAGCCGAATTCGAATCAACTGTGACGTCATCCTTAGAAGATAACGAACACACGAATCTTCAGGGTGATTTGCTTCATCCACATTAACTATTCACCTATGTCTTCCAGATACTATATTGATGTAGAATCTATTTTTTGACAAATACTTCATTAACCAACTACTGTTTCTTTCATTGAGGGAAAATCCCTCAAACTACACTGTTTTGTTTATTAACTTCAACATTACCCAGCACTTAGGATTTTACATCTATTTTTTACGTAATGTTTGAAAGTAACCCTGGTATTTCATACTACATATCTGAGTATTGAAGTTCTTCATGAATTATTGTAATTATGATTTATAACTACGCTACTAATTGTTTGAAATTTTTAAAACGGTGTGAAAATGGGTATCTGGAGAAGAAGTCATATCGCTAATGGGAATTCTAAGTGAAAATGTGGGGTTGGTGGACAAGAATGAATGTAAGAGGAGAAATTATGCGCAAAATGAAATAAACATTAATTTTGATGTCTGTACCACCCTCACCATTCCAGTTTTGAATTTAAGGCACACTTTCATATTGGTTTCTTAACAACGGAAGTAGTTACAGAATTGGTTACAGCTCTTTGAATAGCGTTGAAAATTGATTTGATAGCTTCGTAAAGAATTTTAGAAATACGTTCTATCAGTGATCAATTAGTCTCCGGAAAAGAGGGGTGCAAGATACTTCTGGTATATTGGTTGCGTTTAGGAGGCAGTAACTTATCAGTAAGGTGTAGAACTACTACTGTTGAAATTATATATATCTTGTGCAAAGTCAGACCTTGACTGTTTCTTCACACAACATACAGCAATGCTATGCAGAAGCCTAGTACACCCTTGTGATACAAAATATGGCGCAAAATAAAAATTCATAAAACATGTTATTTTTTTACTGACTCATTATTGTTTTTTATTGCCTTCGACATGGAGATTCATGTTCACTGCAAAAAATAACCTAGATCTAGAGGGTCGTGGTTACGAAGGAAATATGAAAACAGTTGAATGATGCTACATCGTCTTTTATGGAAGGAATTATGGGAGGGAATCGTGGGAGAGAAATATGGAATGGCAAACCCAGTCAAGTTAACGTCTAGTTAATTTAAAATAAGTAAGTCTGCATAATTAAAATGAGGTAAAAATTAAAATCGTTTATGTACCGCGGGCGTTAACTGGTTCTAATGATCTTGGGTAACAAAAAGCTCTCAGACCAAAGGTTCACGAGCTTTCTGTCGCTGCTCGATCATTAGAACCCTTATAGCTCTCTTGGTGCATAAATAACTACTTTAAAGTAAATTTCTGGATACGTAAGATAAAACCTTATTTTTTTGTTTGTCATTACGTACGAACTCTGTGGTAGAGTTAATGCGAGAGAAGTGAATCAAACCGTATACACAACTAACCCGTACAATCGTCTTTGAATGCTGTTATTTCCAGACGCACAATAACATCATCCTTGATTGCTAAGCGAGATTGCCAGAAACATAACAAGTTTAACTGCTGCCAAAACAGTCAGTGCAGCAGCCCAAGAGAGGCAGAGACTCTCTTGATTGACTCGCTGCATTCGTAATGGCGGGTGACGTCTCTTTAATGCCGGGACACTTAATGCCTCGAGGGAAATGCTGGCGCTTGTTCTCTTTTATGGGTTTAAAAAGATCGTTATCTCAATTTAATGAGCTTCATATAATGTTGTCGACTACTTTAATACCCTGAAGACGCTCTAATTGCAGAGGCTGTGTAGATGTTTAGGAAGTATGAGGTCGATAGTGAAAATAAAAATCGGCCATGAAAAATTATAATTATAATAATTATATTAACCAAGGAGGCAAAGAAACGTATTAAATACAAGATATACGAAAATGGGATCGGCCGGGTTTGGTTTGCAAAACCACAGAATTTTCGACACTAGCTTGTCAGCTAAATCAGATTCAGTCGCTGTCTGGAGGAGAATTCTAGCGGCCGGCTGCTTTGATCGGTAGTTTTCCGTGGTTTCTTTGATCAACACCAGGCGAGTGCCGGATAAGTACCCTAACAAACGGGCCACGGACCGTGCGCGATCTTTCCTTCCTTTCCATATCATATCCTCTTCCCTTACACACACACACACACACACACACACAAACATTCACTGTATTACCACACATGCCGGGAGACCGGTCTGGAGTTTACAGCTTGTTCCGGCTGGGGCGGTGCCCTACTGGTCGGAGATACCAGGTTGAGGGGAAAACCCGGCAGTCGACGGTAGGTCGGCGCCAGTTCTCGCCATCCAGGGGGGAAAATATCACAGCCACCTCACGAGAAAAAAAGCATGCACTACACTTACGGGACTAATGACCTAAGTAGTTGACGCGCCTGGAAACACGAACGAATCAATCAAAGAACAAAAGTTTGTTGGTTCTCACAGCACTTGAATCGTTCACGCAAAATGTGAGTAAGAACTTGTCCAAATTCCCAGTTCGTTGAAAAGGCTGGGAAATACAAAACATAACGTCATTAGGAACAGCTTTTATTTAGCACATGGTTTTGTAGAACCTCCCACAACCATTGCTTCTGTCTCTTGGCAAGATGATTACAATCTAGAGTAGATTTTATATTTTACCGACAATTAACATCTTTTGTCGTGAATTTAGGGGAATATAATAAAATTATTTACTAAAATATGCTGAAATGTTGTTTCACTTATGCTTTCGTTATTTCTTTAATATGTGCAGCATTGTCTGTAATATAATATATGTATGTGTTCTTCAGTATGCAAGAGTAATATGTCATTAAGAAAGGTGTCAGAGAAAACTCAAATAATTATAATGAAGTAAAGCTATTGGATACATGGTAAAGGATCTATACGAAAAAAGTAAATAAAAGACTAAAATTATTTCAGACCAACTAATATCACAAGAGCAAATGGTGTTTTGAAATGGAGGATCGACTGCAAATTTCTTTTTTACATTAAAAATAATAGAAAAAAGGCGAGACTATAACTGTGAAACATATCTAACGTTCATAGATCTTGTAAAAGCCTTCGAAAATGTTAACAGAATACAGTTCTAGAAACATTCTGGAAAGAAAGAGGTTAACAAACCAGTTGATGGAAGTCATAAAAAGTCTTTATGAAAGAACAGTCAAACTGATCATAGAAGAGAAACACAATTCCAGCAAGAAAGGCATAAGACAAGGCTGTTATATGCCTAGGGGCATATAATAATAATAATAATAATAATAATAATAATAATAATAATAATAATTATAGTTATAATAATAATAATTATAGTTATAATAATAATAATTATAATAATTATTATAATAATAGTAATAATAATTTGACATATTTGTGGCTACACTTTAGAGTTATTTTAAAATATAAAACACGGCATTTTCTAACTACATTATAAGAATAATAACAATAATAAAAAATTATATTGTAGAATAGTATTTTAATATAATTAAAACAATATAACATTATTATTATTATTTTACCGTTTGCATTAGGTTACCAGAGCTATTAGGATTGCTAGGTTGCAAAATGCATATTACTAACAAATCGTCTCTTGTTGCTTTGATAACTTGCTCCACTCCCGCTTCCATTTCCGCTTCCACATACTCCACAACTTTTACTTCTTTTCCCACCTCCATTCGCAATTACATTCCCAACTCCACACTCCCTACCTCCATCTTTCCCTTATTTATCCACACCTCAATTTCTACCATTCGCTCCACCATTCCCATGATCAGCAACACCGGCCATCCCCTCCATAGCTCCACGTCCATGGCAGGCAAGAATCCTCCAACAGCTACCAATCCTTCACTGCCACCGCCTCCGTTGCCTCTGCCGCCACCTCCGCCGCCGCCGCCGCCGCCGCCGCCGCCCCCGCCCCTGCCGCCGTCCTCGCCGCCGTCCCCATCGCCACCCCGACAGTCGCCACCGCCGCCTCCCGCCGCCGCCCCCGCTGCCACCATCGCCACCGCTGCCACCATCGCCACCGCCAATCCTAACGGCCTTGCCCCCGCCCCCGCCGCCGCCCCTTCCGTCGCCCGCCTCCCACTGCCGCCGCCCCTGCCGCTGCCGACACCACCGCCGATCCCACCGCCGACCCCTCCGCCCCCCGGCCGCCCCCGGCCGCCCCCCGGCCGCCCCCCGGCCACCACCCTCCCCACCGTCCCCCCGGCCGCCACCCACCCCGCCGCCCACGCTACCGCCGCCGCAATCGCCATCACCGCCTCCGTCTCCGCCGCTGCTGCCGGCGCCGTTTCGCTCCAGTTGGCGCTGCAGCGTCGTCTTTTCGGGCGCCGCCGCGGCGTCTGGCCCCTCCCTCGCCACTCCCCACACTTCAACCCCAAGCGCCAACGCCACCTCCAGCACTTCACCTGCGTTCGCCTCTACTCGCCTTCGACATCTGCCTCTACTGGCCTTCTCTATCTACCTCTATGACCTGTATCTGCCACTTCTGGCCTTCTCTATCTATCTCTATAACCTATATCTGCCTCTACTGGCTTTCTCTATCTACCTCTATGACCTATATCTGCCTCTACTGGCTTTCTCTATCTACCTCTATGACCTATATCTGCCTCTACTGGCCTTCTCTATCTACCTCTATGATCTATATCTGCTTCTACTGGCTTTTTGTATCTACCTCTATGACCTATATCTGCCTCTACTGGCTTTCTCTATCTACCTCTATGATCTATATCTGCTTCTACTGGACTTCTCTATCTACCTCTATGCCCTATATCTGCCTCTACTGGCAATCTCTATCTACCTCTATGACCTATATCTGGCTCTAATGGACTTCTATATCTACCTCTATTGATATTCTCTATCTAATTCTATTACCAATATCTGCCTCTACTGGCCTTCTCTATCTGCGAGAAGCGTTCACTTTGTCAACCAGTTGTATAAACAGGGAAATGATAGTGAAAAGCGACAGTTTACTTTTGCTTCCATCCGGGAATCGAACCCGGAAGGGGGATAGGAACCTAGATCGCCAGCCATGATCCAGCGAGGGGTTTATTTATTCATTTATTCTACGCGGATTATAATATATTGATCACAGTTAAACACTATGTAACGTATGAAGGGAGAAGTACAATATGTGCACGTTTTCTTGAAATCCGGAATGCCTATTATGGAACTATTTGTATCGGCAAATGAGCTACAAATGTTGGCTTCTTCTCTTTATTGTGTCCTAAGTGAAGACATAGAATTCTGGCTCAAAAACATTGAGAACATTATTTGCATACCTACGAGTATATTCTTCATTACCACCGAACAATTTACCAGAAAAGTATGCAGATGATACAAATTTTACGAGAATTGTTTATTTGTACTTGATTATCAGGTTGTACCTGGGTATTTATTTTTTATAATCTTGTATTAAGTCTCGTATCGTATCTGCTTTTTCATCTTTATAGTACTAGTTTCTGGGACGTTTTCAGCCCCATGTTTTTAATTCCCAATGGAAGTGGAAAACATAAATATAAACGGTAGTATTGTAGGGAGTGCAAAAACAAAAAAAAAGAAACAGTTTTACTTAGAAAGCATTTGATAAGTAATTTTCAATATAATATCTCTATATATAATTTATTAATGAAAATATTTTGTATAAAAATAACCGCACGGAAACAGTTTTTTGATAAGCAATACATCAGAAACATTTAACAGATGTCTTGACAAAATATTTCAAATAAAGGAAAAAATAACATTAACTCTGCCTTAAGTCGCTTCTGACCTATGTAACAAAAATAATATCTTTTAAATTCAATTAGAAAATTATATGAAAATGGTTGGGTATCTGCTTCATAATTGTACGAAGGCGTATATAACAGACTGGAATCATACTGCGAATATTCAGAAGAAACAATAAATTCAGCTGCAATACAGATGTCGTTGGACTAAATTTAGTAAAAGTACATCAAACATCACCATTTTTCGAGTATGCCTTTTCCTCACCCACTCAAACGTATTTCTGCAAAATTTGTTAGAAATCGCTGAAGTGGGGCAGGCGTTTTAGGGAAAATAAACACACACATACCATTGGGCTGGAAAGGGTTAATTTTTACGTGGTGAATTTTACAAAAGAAATTGAAGACCTCGGGGCAATAACAGGCTATGCCATTATATATAAGTATTGAGAAAAAGGCAAGCAAAGGAGTAGACATTAAATTCTACACATTGGAATAAAGAACATTAATTTATGACTTACATAGTTATCTTGTGGCAAATCTTTAAAATAAAAACCCAACATCTAGATACATGTACGCGGCATCGAAATATACTAATACATCAATTTCGTCAGAAATGAGGTTTAGCATTTTATTTCTGCAACGTCTTCAATTAATGCTCTGCATTTCAAATTCGCCCCCCCACCTCTGCCTTCACGAGTCGGAAACACCCATCGAGAACAAGTGTTCAGGGACGTTTCGATTCTACAGATTCGATTCCGGAATCGATTCTTTTTTTATTCCTGTGGAATCGGTATTCGATTCCTTTGCTTCCAATTCTGGATGGAATCGATTCCAAAACCCCGGAATCGAATCCAATTAATACCTTCGACTTTTTTAAAGCTTGCATATTCCTGCTCTTTTGTTGTATTTTTCAGGATTTGTTAATCTTTCTTATTAATGTACTTATTAGTTTTTTATTAATTTTATAGACGTTCATGTGTTTGAATTCAACCTTACACCATGCCTCCACCTTCCGCTTCGTTCAAGAGGTCAAACCAAACCTCTTGGTTCACGTTACATTTTTAGCATCCCAATTAAAAAACCCTGTCTATATCGCGTTGGGTGAAGTTAGTTTCTTTGAAACCGTTACAATTCCGTTAATTAGTTTATACTATTACTGATGTTATGATCTGTTAATGTTTTCATTCATGTTCTATTAATATATTGCCTCATTGATACATTCTATTATTTTATTTCAAATGTTTTATTTCATCTTTAATTTTTTCGGCCATGTAGTTAATTATTATTGTTGTCAAAATTTAATTAACTGGTCATGGGTGAATATATATTCCAATTCGGTTCTTTTCTTTCGATTCGATTCTTTTCTTTTGATTCGATTCCAGAATCGACTCCAAATTTTCGATTCCGAGATCGATTCCAGAATCGATTCTTTTACAGGAATCGAACGTCCTTACATGTGGCTTGACCCCGAGCTTGAAGTGGCCTGGCTGACGGTTAAGCTCCGCCTCCCGCTTGCCTTGGAGGCCGCGAGCCAGGAGAAGCTCGCTCGCGCGGGGCGGTTACGAAGGCGTGGGAGGGGGAGGGGAGGGGGAAGGGGTAAATCCGGCTCAGTCAGCCGATCGTCTCCCCCACCCCCTCCCCGTCGCCGCCGCGGCAGCAGCGGCTAAGCCCATTAGGAGGCTGCTGGCGTCGATGGCGCTGGCGGTTGACGAGAAAAGGATGACGGGTGATGGGGTGTGTGGAAGTTGGCAATGTGCGGGTAATGGGGTTATGCGGGTGATGGGATGATGAGTGCGACGGAATTAGGATGGTGATAGGATGGTACGGGTGACAGGATTATGTGGGTGATAGGATTGTGCCAATGACAGGCTTATGCGGCTCTCAGAATTGCGCATGTGACGGGGTTGTGCGAAGGATGGGATTATTGGGGTGACGCGATTATGCGGGTGGAGGCGGGATGGTGCGGATGATGTGGTTGTATGGGTGAGGGAATTATGCGAATGACGAGATGATGGGGATGTTGGGATTATGAGGCTGACGGAATTGTGTAGGTCATGTGATTACGGGAGTGACGGGGTGATGAGGATAACGAGATTGATGGACGATGGAATGATGTGTCGAGAGGATAACGAGATTGTGAGAATGACAGGCTTATTCGGGCGATAGCATTGTGCAAATGATGGGATTATGGTGGTGACTGGATAATGCCGGTGACAGCGGAATTGTACAGATGACGGGATCGAGCGGATGAAGGGATTAGGCGAATTACATTATTATGCGGGTGACAGGATTATGCGGCTGACGGGTTTTTGTGGATGACAGAATTACAGGTGACGATTGTGCTGGTGACGGAAAGGTTCGGTTGATGGGATTGTGTAGGTGAATGGATTGTGCCGGAAAAGAGATTTACGGTTGTTGCGGTGATGAGTCATGGTGAAACATTTAATGAAAACCTCTCAGCAGGGTTTTGGAGTTTATAGAGTGAATTTGCTAAATGACTGTAATAATGTAATGATACGAAGATCGGCATTCAGATAATTCTAAATTTGAATTTAAAAAAACATTTCTTTGTGAAATAAATCTCAAGAAAAGAATGACCTACATAAAAGTCAGGTAAGAAAATTCAAATTCTTTTCTAGAAACTATGTTTCTCAACAATAAATGATATGAAGGGGAAAAATAGATCAGAATAGAACTATTCTGACACAGAATAATTTTTTGAAGAAATATAAGTGTTTTGCTAATATCTAAACATTAAAATTAGTGCAGAAAATTGATGTATATGCCTTCATTAACAAGTCTACTTCAGTTAATCGACCCAAAGATATTACAAGGATATTTGGAATTGTCTACGCTATAATTTCCAAATTCTAGGGTGATGGGTAAAATATGAATATGCCATAAAAACAATTTAATTGTTATTCACGTTCACGTTTTGTCATTTCGATTGTTAATGCACTGTAACACCGGAAATAAACACGCGTTCGCTTCCAAGAATGTGTGTTTATGACCTAGTCGATTTTTTCTATCATCCTAGAATACATATGGTCGTATCTGGGTAAGGTATTACGTATGAATATGCATTCGTACAATGTTCTGACAAATATTCAGTCACAAACACTGGGTGGGTGGCATCCTCAAATGTATGCAATATTATCTGATTAAATATATAGATGATTTCTTTATTCTAATTTCTTGTACACTTATCAGTAGTAAGATTTCGTATGGTTACTATTGCAATTTTTTTCATTGTAATTACTTAGCCAAATATAACTTCATATAACAATATTCCACATGAAAATATCTACCAAATATCAATTCAATAAATACCAATCTAATATATCCACGGGTCTTCGAATACATTAACTCATATATTTTTAGGAAAATATTGTATTTTCTGAACTAAGAATTCCAGCATGTATCCACTTTCCCGTATTACTAGACTGAGTTTCATAGTGCATTGACATACAAATTCATTGGGACACAACAACTGAAGCATTTTAGACCGGAGTCTCAAAAGATGAAGACCCAAAATAATTTCTACGCCAGCTAAGTAGCAGTGTTAAAAAACAATCGAGCAGCTACGGTTATATATTGGTTAACGTTTCGGACTGTTTATTCGCAAGTTCGCAGGTTGGAACCCGATGAAAGCCGTAGATTTTTAAGGGCGAAAAAAACTTTCATACGCATTCATCCGAATGGGAAGTAATGGATGGGCTGTTCTATGATGAAGGCATTACTGCATTCAAAAGACCAGGCCCAAAAGAAGCCTCTGAGATAAATACAAATTGCCTTTTCGTTGCACGAGTGATAGTTCTTTTCTCTGTTAGCTGACAAAAGGGGCATAGCGAAATTTGCGTAGTCAGGTGAAAGAGCAGGTCTGATGGTCTGAGACACGTTACAGATAATAATCCCTCATTAATTGACCAATTGTCTAATAAGAGCAACAGGAGGCATAAATTCCCATCTCTTATTTACAAAGGACCCTCCCTTTTATTTTATCCTATATATCTAATCAGGACTTTAAACAACGTGACTCGGATTCATTAAGGAACACCTGAAGCAACGGGCCTCGGACAGCGCGCAATCTTTCCTACCCCATCTTGTCCCTACTCCAATCCTTATCGCTACGAAATGAGCTGCCTGCCATCCTCCATAAAGTACAGAGGCAAGAGGCACATACGGAATGAAATGTTCTTAAACAACGGGGGTTCACGGACAGCGCGCGATCCTTACTTCCCCATCCTGTTCCCACTCCTACGAGGTGGACTGCACCCCATTCCCCATCGAGGTACTTATGGGATGAACCTCACTTAAGCTATACCTAACAGACCACGGACAGCGCGCGATCTTCCCTGCCCCGTCCTGTCCCCTTTCCAACCCTTAGAACTAGGATATGGGCTGGTCCTTATACCCCATCAACAAGAGAGGCAAGAGGCTCTTACGATATTAAACGTACTTTAAGCAAAAGGCCACGAACAGTGTTTCTTCCCATCATGTTTTTTCTTCTATCCTTTGGGGTTGAAGGTAGGCTTATGTTCTATACTGCAAGATAAACAAACCGTTCTGTTAGTAGTGCAAGTACTCTGTCAAGACCCATGTGAGTTAAAACCCGGGAGAAAGAACAACAGTAAAAATTGCATTTTACTTTTTTAACATTTCTCTTGCCAAACTGCACCGTTCCAGCTGCCTAAAGGAAGGACATGGAATTTCTGTTCTCCTTAGGCCTCCGATCTGATGCAATATGGAAGAAGCTCACAAAGATTTTTTTCTCCGGCAAAACTTTACTGCTTTGTACCCAGAGACAAGATATTTCCCTTTGAGTTCCACTCGTGCACCGCTACGTTAATTTTGCACTTCATTCTTGCTTCTCTTTTTCGCCGAAACGTGACCTCTTACATTATAAGGGCAACGTCGACGATCGACTTTCTCTTTTTGCATTACCTTTACGCATCCACTCGCGGATATACTCGCGCAGAGGCAACATCGAAATCGAGCTTATTTGGGAAGAAGCGTGTGTTGTTGGTTATCTGATTTTCCGCTTAGTTTTTTTTAAAATTTATTGGTGATATCACACTATTCGATATAATGATCATTGTTATTAAGTTATTGCTTCGACAAATATAAGTACGGAGAGAAGAGAGAGAAAGAGAAAGAGAGAGAGAGAGAGAGAGAGAAAGACAAAGAGAGAGAGACAAAGAGAGAGAGACAGAGAGAGAGACAAAGAGAGAGAGACAAAGAGAGAGAGACAAAGAGAGAGAGACAAAGAGAGAGAGACAAAAGAGAGAGACAAGAGAGAGAGACAAAGAGAGAGAGAAAGAGAGAGACAAAGAGAGAGAGACAAAGAGAGAGACAAGAGAGAGAGACAAAGAGAGAGAGACAAAGAGAGAGAGAGACAAGAGAGAGAGACAAGAGAGAGACAAAGAGAGAGAGAGACAAAGAGAGAGAGAGACAAAGAGAGAGAGAGACAAGAGAGAGAGAGACAAGAGAGAGAGAGACAAGAGAGAGAGACAAGAGAGAGACAAAGAGAGAGAGAGACAAAGAGAGAGAGAGACAAAGAGAGAGAGAGACAAGAGAGAGAGAGAGACAAAGAGAGAGAGAGCAAAGAGAGAGAGACAAAGAGAGAGAGACAAAGAGAGACAGAAGAGAGAGAGACAAAGAGAGAGAGACAAAGAGAGAGAGAGACAAAGAGAGAGAGACAAAGAGAGAGAGACAAAGAGAGAGAGACAAAGAGAGAGAGACAAAGAGAGAGAGACAAAGAGAGAGAGACAAAGAGAGAGAGACAAAGAGAGAGAGACAAGAGAGAGAGGACAAAGAGAGAGAGACAAAGAGAGAGAGACAAAGAGAGAGAGACAAAGAGAGAGAGACAAAGAGAGAGAGACAAAGAGAGAGAGACAAGAGAGAGAGACAAAGAGAGAGAGACAAAGAGAGAGAGACAAAGAGAGAGAGACAAAGAGAGAGAGACAAAGAGAGAGAGACAAAAGAGAAGAGAGAGACAAAGAGAGAGAGACAAGAGAGAGAGACAAAGAGAGAGAGACAAAGAGAGAGAGACAAAGAGAGAGAGACAAAGAGAGAGACAAAGAGAGAGACAAGAGAGAGACAAAGAGAGAGACAAAGAGAGAGAGACAAGAGAGAGAGGGAAAGAGAGAGGGAAAGAGAGAGGAAAGAGAGAGGGAAAGAGAGAGGGAAAGAGGAGAGGAAAGAGAGAGAGACAAAGAGAGAGGGAAGAGAGAGGGAAAGAGAGAGAGAAAGAGACCAAGACAGATGGAGGGAAAGAGAGGATATCTGTGAGAGAATCTTCTTGCAAGGTTGGTTTCCCGCACAAAGCTTTACGTCTTTTATAAGTATAGCTGCTACAGCATACGTTTTTGAAATAATGTAATGCAAACACATACATCGTTCATATAAGAAAATGTTGGTTTTTGTCTCTTATTGATTTATAGCTTGTTGGTAGCCTAGACTACTTCCTGCTTGGAACACTGTTAATTGCTGGTCGTAAATTCGTAGATATTTTTCTTTTCGGTACTGTTACATGGGCCAACCCAAATGTTTGCACAATGAGCCCATTAAATTTATTGTTCAGCGATTTTTTTTCGCAATACCGAAAATTCTTTTTTGATTGATTTAGAAAATATTAGAATTATAGTTTAACATTGACACATCGGGACAGCCATTTTGTTAATAACGTAATATTTTTCTTGTTATTGTTGTTGTTTTGCTTATGTAATAATATTGTTTGTTTTGCGTAATTTTCTGGAACGTTTTGTTAATTAAACTTGTTTTGATTCTCATTGAACAAACTGAATATTGATGAAAATTCCATTCAAAAAAGAGAATTATTTGCATTAATATTTTAATTATCAAAAAAGTTTATTTCTGGCTTAACTACATCTTCTATGGATCTCAAAGTTTTATCTTCTTAACTCAGTTTCGTTGATGATGTATGGCATTTCTGTACTGCCTACTCTCGTTCATGATTATATTGGTGTGATTTTGAAAATTGGCATATCATCTCTGAACCTGATAATGTTTCGTTTAATGATCATCATCAAGAATTAAAGAAGATTGTAAATACACATTTTATAGTTCAGTCAACAATCAGCACAAATTCAATCAACGTGAAGTATTTTTGAGAAATTATGTAAACACGAGTTTATACGAGCTAATGAAAACATAGTAAATTAGAGCAGCTTGTTTGAAAAAAAACTATCGCAGAATCTGGAACAGAAAAATGAAAATATGAGCAATGTATTGTAAATGGGTATTATTTTAGCACCTTTTGCCTGGATTGAAATTGTAGCATACCTTAACTTCCATGTAATATTGCAATAATTATGCCCTGATCCATATAAACCCCTAGAATTATATAATCAAATAATTACAAATATTAGAAAAGGGGATGTGTTCTTTTTATTTTAAGTTTTTTTATTTTATCCTCCGTTAACTAGTATCCATTATTATATATTACTATTATTATTATTATTATTATCATTATCATTATTATTATTATTATTATTATTATTATTATTAAGTTCTACGTGAAATTCAAGAACTTTCTATTCGTGATCAGAGCTTTCTGAATAAAACTTCGTACTGCCACAAAAGCCGATCAAAATTGTCTCATTCACTTCTCCTTACTTCTCCCAAGTTAGCAACACCTCTCCTCCTCACGCCCCCTCTTTTCTCTTCACCCCTCCTCTTTACCACTCCTTTATCCCCTTCTCACTCGCTGAAAATATTCGAAAATAAAAATGTTTTGATACTTGTAAGATAAATAACTATGACTTATACATTTATAAACAAATGTCTAAAAGAACGTCTAAAGGCGAATTAGTTGATTTATTAATAAACGTGGTAACGCGGGTGTGAAAATACCAAGGAGAAAATAATCGGCTATTAGCCATAGGTAATATACAACATTTTATTTGATTCTACTAGAAAGCTTTCTTTCTTGTTACATTAATGAGCCATTTATTCTACTTACACGTAAGTAACGAACACATAAGTAAACAACATGTAAATCGACAGGAATAAATAATAGTTATTTATGAAATAAGTATTGCAAAACAACTGATTACAATACGAGAGTGGGATCTTTTGAAATTGTGTCCAAATCATTAAATATTAATCATTAGTCTAGTATTGTAAAAAGGTATATCCACTTTGTACAAAGCACAATTTCTACAATTGTAGTTTTCAATATAATATTATATTTCTCTAATCGCCCTGGAAACAGTGACACTGATGTTGCTAGTAGTTAATTGGAGGTCTAGTATTATTAGATCATCTGAAAAAATATTTAGCAGCGTGTGTTCACCCTTTATTTGGAGAGAGTCTTGTAAGTTCTGTGGAATTTTGAAGCTACCACTCAATCGAGGGGACTAGTGCGCCTGCGCGAAGATCGACGGTCAATGTGGGAATCGATTGCTGAGAAAGGAGACACACTTTGGTTGAGTCTGCGACGAAGAAGCCAAGTCGAGCAGTTTTATACAAAGGGATCCCGCCATTTTCTGCAGGCTGATCGCAATTAAAATGACATTTTTGCTTTATTAAGAGGTGAGATTTAAATACATACATTTTAACGAGTATTATATTATGAAGAAGTATTTCAAATCGTATTACAAACAACAAATATTGCATATGTAATATTCACAGCACGTGGCACAGATTCTGTGGAAGTGCAACATAAAAAATGATATTGGTCTTTCAGCTACCAACTCCGGAATATACTAGATGCATGCGTTTTGTTTTGGAAAATGGAAAGATAACTTACGGATATTCATAGAGAATATTCATAGAAGAACCATCTGAAGGCGTCGCAAATGGAATCCTACGAGTCAATCAAGGCGGCAGCAAGCGTCTTTCCAGAAGTGGGAGAACCTTCCAGTAATTACTGTAAGTGTAAATCATCATATTTTACACTGCAAAATAGTCGTCGTTGATGAAGGAACTGTTGACTGCCTCACTCGCCGGAGTCACCGGAGGGTTGTGTTCGGGCGACCGCCGCGCACGCGGTCTCAAGGTCACTGAAGTAACGGTTCGACCGAGGTTCCCTAGAAGGGTCGGGAAATCGTGCACTTTTAGAAAGAAGCAGAGCTCGTTCTTTGTTGTGGAGTATTACACAAATAAAGAAATTTTTGTAAAATAGTAGGTCACGATGGGAATAGTAGTGCAAGAAGGAAGCTTATGTGTTGCTGTATGGTCTAATATATGAATAAAATGAATGAATTTGTTTACTCTCATGATTATTTGAAATTAGTAAATTGATGGTCGTGTAACTGTGCACTACGAGGTAATAATAGATATTGTTCAGTGACCTTGATACGTTGGGTTAGCTTTATTTTATATAGTTAAGTGTGAAGTTAATTGATTGGGCATATTTGCAAATCATTTGAAAGTGAAATATTTGAAATTCTTATGAACCTATTTATTGACGAATGGCATTATGTTAGAGGCTAGAACTCTATTAGATAATTAACGGTACATTGTAGAATATCTTGGAGAGATTTATATTGTTTCTACTGTGTGTAATAAATATTAGTGATTGTGCATAGTTGCAACTCGTGCATAGAATCAGGTGCTGAGAAATATCTCCATTATCCCAGAAACAGTGAATTAGGCTATATTGGGCAAAGAATGGAGATAAAATACATATTTTGCCAATGTGTTCTTTCTCTGCGTTATCTATAGCCTTAGAAACACTTCTGGATTACCAGATATGCTCTGTCATCATTGATCAAAATCAGATACACATAATCATTCTAGTTCGGACCTAGTATTTTCTTATCCATTTCTCATTGTGTGGTAACCATCTACAGCCGGCAGGCACTGACTGAAAGTGAAACAAATATTGTCACGCCCAAGCAAAATAAACCACACTCCTTTTAGCTGGGCGATTTCTAACGTTTCGTGATAATTTCAATTTCATTGATTTTATACTTATGTAAAGTGCTCATGCAAACCGAATGTACCTTGTTGTAACGTCTCTGGAATAACTTCACGTCTTCCGCCTACTTTTTCTTCCTCCTTTTCTTCGCTTCTTCTCCCTTACCCTTTGCTCACAAACTTCCCCATTTTTTCATTATGACTCGCCCCCCTCCGAACATCTTTCTCTTCTCTTTCTCTACTGTGTATATATTCTGCTCTTTTAATGTTCGGCCCTAAGCCGCCATCCTGATTGAGATTTTTCTGGGTTTACTCAATCGCTTAAGGCGTACGCCGGATGGTCCCTTGTATTGCACTCCCAGTCATAAATGTACAGTTGTCCCCCCTTTTAGCCTCTCTCCTTTCTTCTTTCTCTTTCGACCTTTCTTCTTCATTTCCATCTGCATTTCCACTCTCTTTCACTTCTCTCTTTGTTCTTAAAATGTTCGGCCTTTAGCCGCCATCCTGATTGAGGTTTTCTGGGTTTACTCAATCGCTTAAGGCGTATGCCGGGGTGGTCCCTAGTTTTGCTCTCCCAGATGTAAATGTACAGCTGGCCCTCCCCCTCTTAAAATATTATTTCTCTGTATTAATGTAGATTGAGTGGTTAGGCGGAAGAGCAGGCCCTATGGCCTGAGCCTCGCCATTAATAAAGGCATTTTTATTATTATTATTATTATTATTATAATTTCACTAAGGTGATACAGGTCTTTTAATCCTGATTCCTCATTCATTAATATTTTTATTATCTAGTAAGCTTCACAAATAAAACAGATTTGACATTTGGCCATCCGTATATTCATCTGTAATATCTCTAAACTTTACTTTGGAATGATCTTACATTTTTCAGTTTTCGTCACATTCATATAATAATTGGAAGTTCAGGTTTCAAGTATATAATTTCGATTTTGTTTTGTCAGCCAAGATTTTTTCAAAGTAGTATCTCTTCTATCAATTTCACGGTCAATATAAATTACTATTTATAGGTGTAATAGAATAACTGTTATCTTTAATACTGAACGCAGCATTTAGCATTATGGAAAAACATGAATTGGCAATTTGTCTTTAAATAAACTTTTCTAATACGGAATATCAAGTGTTCACCACTCAGCATTTTCATGATAAATCATTTTGTTTGGACTTGGAAGCTCAAAATTAAAATAAATTTTAAACGTATTACATTTTCTCTGTTTCTCCATTTTCGGGCATAGAAAAGTACATGAAAACGATAATTAAAATATTTGTTTAAATTTTTATTTCATTGCAAAATTAGGTTCAATTCTCGTCAGTCTGATGAATGAAGTCGTAACGATTCATGTAAATGTCGAAAAGAGTGAGTAGTAGTTCGCACCATTTCGCTAGCCCGCAGGAGATATTCTCAGCGTTTCCCCTTTTTCTTTCCATCATCGCTCCATCATCTTCCTGTCGATATTTGTGGAACTTGTGGTGGACAAAGCGATCTCTCTGCAACTTTTCGCGGGTATCTCTGGCTTCCCTTGACCCTTATTCCATTATTTCTCCACCATTCTTACTGCTCGTTATCGTCTACCAATTGGATCATCGTTCATGGGCGTCAATGATATTAAACAGTTCCTGAATCCCCATAAATAAATATATAACAAATACGAAAAATAAGTAAATGAATAAGTGAATAAATACATATGTTATCAATTTAAATACAATTCTCACGATGATCTACCTAAAAAATGGTGCTTAACAGTCCATACCAATACTATTCTGATAACCGGAATACAGTAGAGAGTTGAAATGCATATTCATGCCCGAGAGACTTGCTCTTAGGCACAAACGGCAACGATTTGGCCATCATGCTGCGACCTTCAAGGCAAATATTAGTAAATAAGTAAATCTGAATTATTAAAATTAGGTAAAAATTAAATTTTGAATGTGCCAAGGGTGTTAACTGGTTCTAATGATCTCTGGGGACGAAAAGCGGTCGGATCAAAGATCCTGACGTTTTTTCGTCGCTCAAACATTAGAACCTTTATAACGTCCTTGGTGCATAAATAACTATTATCATTGTTGTTGTTATTATTATTATTATTATTCCTCTATATCACGACTAAAGATGCTACGAGTCGGCTGAAAATAAAATATACTCCAGGTTACCTAAGCAGCAGATCTAGGGATTGTCGGTGCCTCTACAATACTTCGCGCAAAATATGGGCTGTTCAATATAAACAAATTTCTTGAACTTCCCAGTCTTTCGAATTACCTTGGAGTTTAGACAAGTTCTTACACAAATATTGCGGAACAAATCCCAGAGCTCCCGATAACTATCAGAACGACCTGTGCTATTACGCCCCATATTCGACTGATCTCGATTTCCGAATTCTTGTATTTAAGACGTTTCTCTGCCTCATTGGTTACGACGTTTGATCGCTAAGACTTATTATTATTATTATTATTATTAAGTAATTAAATTGTACTTTAAGTAGCACGAAAGTAGAAAGTTATTCTTGAAGCGAAGCAGGTACGAAAATAGAAGCCCCGTTCAATTCTGACAGCCCCAGGGAGAACCGAGTCGTGACACAAAAACCGTCGACATTTCCTCATTCACTTCTCCCCCTCGTCCACCAGAAGCCTCCTCCCCCTCCTTACTTCCCCCCTCCCTCTCCACCCCTCCCCCCACTGTTCCCCGGCACGGCAACCTAAAGGCTTCGCCGCCTCGTCGTTCTCGCAGATCCCGGGAGGTTTCGCTTCATCCAGCGGCGGATGTTTTAATTCGCAGCCGCTGACGTCACGACGAGCCGGCGCCGGTCACGTGCGAGGTGTGTGACGTCAACGAGGCGCTTCCCCGACGCGAACCCTGCCTCCACATGTCCCTCGGCCCCGCCAATTATTCACACAGGGGCTACGTGTGTAGGACACCAGCGGCGTCGTTTCTTCGGTTGATTGATTGATTCAATTCAATTTTCTTCAATATGCCATATTTTCAGGCCATGAGGCTTGCTCTTCCGCCTGACCACGCAAATTCCGCCAAGGATGCTTTCACCGTCCCGCAGAGAGAGGAGATATCACTCGGGTGATGAAACAGGCGTTGAATTTTTCTCAGAGGCTTTTTTTAGGTTTCAGCCTCTTTTACATGCAGTAAATCTACAACACGGGACAGCCGGCTATACTTCCCGTCCGAAGGAAGGCAAGCGAGGGATTTTTTGCCCAAAAATCTACAACTTCAATCGCGTTTCGATTGAAGCTGGGACTGATCCCGTAAAATTGATTGACGTTTTCAGGTCTGTCATCTTCTGTGATCACTAATCCAGTTTGTGTAGTTTATGCTTAAAGCTGCAAGATGGCAATATTCCTTGTACAATGAATGCTGAGATCCGACGTGAACCGTTTGCTTGGGGGGATTTTTCCTCTTGAGGTATCTCCCACCAGCGGGGCATTGCCCCATCAGGGACACTCTCGTGCTCCTTTGAGGTCACCCGACGTGTGTAGAAGTGAAGTGAAAGTAACTATGAGTGTAATTAAGAGGCGTGGGGAGGGCGAGGAAGAGAAAGGAACGATCGCGCTCGGTCCGTGACCCGTCTCTTAGAGTACTACTGATACTGGTATGGATCGGATAAAGCACGACAAACCACCGATGATAGCGGACGGACGCTAGAATGCTGCTCCAGTCAGCGGCTGAATTCGACCTATCCAGCCACAGTCAAAAACCTTTCATTTCCACTTTCGCGAAAAGCGCCGTCAACTGTCTGCTTACGGACTCGCAATATTTGTACACGGAAAAAGGCAAGTTCTAATCATATTAAAGTTGGATCCAGGTCGTTTCGTCGTTCGGAATAATGTAATTTGTATGACAGTAACCACTACATAATTCCCTACCGTTTTATTATTTAGTACTATCTACTTCTCCACTCTTATCACAACACCTTGAAATCTTTGTCGAATTTATCTTCTCCATATTCCCCATAACATTTTGCCTCGATTTTCATACTTTTACTTCAACAAAGACAACACGAATCGAATGAAACGAGCTAAGACAATAGAACCCAAGTCGGTCGAACAATACCGTAATTTCTTCCACAGTAACCACTACACCATTCTCTTCCTTCGTTACCCTTCCTTCCACCTCATCTCCCCTCTTGTCATAACAACACCCACGGATCCCCCCTCCACCTCTACCTCTGCAAAAACCGCCTCCAGCCTCCGGGCCGCGAGCTCGGTTAGCCACCTGGGAAATCAGCGCAGGCTTAAAATGAATTCGTGTTGAGAAATAATACTCCCCGGCCTCCCGCGTCCTCTACCTCCTCCCCCTCCTCCCCTCCTCCCCCTCCTCCCCCTCCCCCCTCCTCCCCCTCCTCCCCCTCCTCCCCCTCCTCCCCCTCCTCCCCCTCCTCCCCCTCCTCCCCCTCCTCCCTCTCCTCCCTCTCCTCCCTCTCTTCCCCTTCCCTCCTCCCCTTCCTCCCTTCCTCCCCTTCTCCCCTTCCTCCTCTTACTCCCGTTCCTCCCCTTCTCCCCTTCTTCCCCGCCTCCCTTTCCTCCCCTCCTCACCTTCTTCCTCTCCTCCCCCTCCTCCCCATCCTCCTACGCCCTCCCCCTCCCCCCTCTGTCCCTTTCTCCCTACCACCTTCCAACCCACACGAAATCGCAGGCTTGGTATTGGCGGGCGCGCAGCCAACGTGAAGCCGCGGAGGGGGAGGGGCAAACGTTAAAATGCACGTGGTTTCAAGATGACTGCACAGCGTTGCGTGGTGGGTGCCATAGGGAGGAAGAAACGACACGCAGAACGGAAGAAAATTGGCGTCGTGCTACAATGTTACACAGATTTTCTCGTGGTGTGTATAATGGACACGTTAAGTTTAATGAATTTAAGCGATTGAGTAATTTAGGGCGTTGTTGAGTTAACTGTGTTTGTTGATTTGAGGGTGAAACATCCAATGGGAAACTTTATCCTTACGTGCTGCTCTTAATACAGCTGAAATATATTCATTGCCATCGAAAGTCTAAAGCTCGTATTGAAACTCGGAAACCACTTATTTCCCACAATCACCGCCCTAGTCGAAACAAACTCTAAGCTGCCGTGTGGTCTCCCTCCACGTGTGTTAGTGTATTGCACGCGTGTGTGTGTATGTGTGTGTAAGGGATGAAGACAGGACAAGGAAGAGAAAAGAAAGATCGCGCGCGGTCCGTAGACTATTTGAGGCCCTGAGAGCAGAAGCGAACTAACTCACGTTCTTTGTGAATGTGAGTTATTGACATTAACTGATAACATAATACGATATTTAATATCGTAATACAGGTCATAATGCTAGTCATAATACGATATTAATATCTAATTATATTATCAGTTAATGTCAATACTCAACTCACATTCACAAAGAATGTGGGTTTGTCCACTTGTGCTCTGCGCCTCATTTGTTAGGGTACTGCTCGGGCATTCCCCTGGTGTTATATCAGAGAACACACGAAAAACTACCAGTCAGAGCAGCCGGTGGTTAGAATTCTCCTCCAGCCAGCGGCTGAAAGCGATCTGCTATCCTGGAGTGGGGGAAATCAGGCCACCGACGAATCTATGATTCGAACCTTCAGACCTTTTGGTCAGAAGCAATCAGGTGGTGCCCTGAGCCACCTCATGCTGCTCTGGTCGGTAGTTTTCCTTGGTTTCTCCGTTCAATACCAGGCGAATGCCGGAGCAGTTCCTTAACAAACGGGCCACGGACTGCGCGCGATTTTCCTTCCTTTTTCTTGTTCTATCCTCACCACTTACAAACAAACATTTCCATTAACATGCACTACACTACCACACATGGCCGGAGAGCTGTCTTCTCCCGGCTGAGACGGTGTCCCGCTGTCGGCAGGCACCTGATTGGGGAAACCCCCGTTTAGTGGACGTAGGTTCGGCACCGGATCTCGCCATCCATCGGGGGAAGATAGCAGCCAACTCCCGATGAAAAAACATGAACTACACTTACAGGAATAATTACGTCAGTAGTTGACGCTCCCGGAATCACTATCAATTAGTGACAAATAAGGGATTGCAGTGTTTAAGCCTCCCTTTCCAGTATTAGTTCAGCCTTTGTGCATAGATTAAAATTTAAGTTTTTGGGTTGTGAACTAAAATAGGCTTCAGTTTTTAGATGTACGCCAAGGAAACAATGTTGCTTTCAATAATATAAAATTGTCATAAATAGTGAAGACATTCTTTGAAGGATGGAAGAATGAGATATATCTTCACTTTCCGACAATGTGAAAATGAAGTTGTCTTAAAAGGGGGGAAAAGGTCTGAGAAAACTTTCTAGTGCAAGTTTGAGAGAGAGAGAGAGAGAGAGACAGAGAGAGAGAGGGAGGGAGTGGGAGGGAGTGGGAAAGAGGGCATTTCGTTAAAAAAGATGCGTCAAAAGAGTTAAAATGTAGTGAGAAGGAAATAATGCTTCCAAACGTGGTAAAACGAAAAAAAGTGAAGGGACGTGAAGGAAGAGAGAGCCAGAGCGAGAAAGAATGCACCTGAAAGTTGGAGAAAGCCACGAATCCGTATTCCGTGATAAATGTCTTGCCTTTTTGAACAAATGTAATAAGCAGTCACATTTATCACCAGTGCGGAGGTTCTTCTGTTTAATAGCTTGTTCCAATGTAACCTGAAAACCAATATCCCTTCATTTCGGCAAGAATATTTCTTGAGAGCAGAAGGAACGATCAATGAGATGGAGAATAGTTGGAGTATTCTTCAAATTCGCGTTCTTTCAACAGTAATTTCAATTTCAGTGGATTTATCACAGATGTTATTCACTAAACATGCGAGTAGCGATGATTTAAATCGTGATTTGCGTGACATTATTTTTCAATAACTCACCTAATGAAGATTTTCTTTTCGCAATGTTTCATCAAAATCCTTCATATTGGGTTCTCTTTCATCACCTGTCGTTAATTGAATTAACGATGTTCGGTACATATCTATTTGTTATCGCTTTATTTTTCTTCTACATTACTACTATATACGAATTGTATTTTTATTATAGGTTATGTTATGAGGTAAAATTCGATATCCTGATTATGATATTCCTTTCATCGCTAGTTGGTGCTTCTCCGCTAGTAGTTTCTTCCTCCTATTCACCGCTAGTTGGCGAAATTTGCGTGGTTAGACGGAAGAGCAGGCCTCATGGCCTGAGTCTCGCCACGGAAAATAAGGCATCAAATCAATATGTTAAAAATAATCATTGAAATTTGAATGAAAATTTTGAAATTGCGAATCTCCTATATGCGCGCAGTTTATTGTCGAATGCCTGCATCAAATCGTTAGTAATTAAATGGCTAGCCAGAGCACAAATATGAATAAATATTTTCCCGAACTACTAGAAATATTGTCACCAATTTCCGCAAACCATTGTCGCACATTACTTTTTTATTGTATTCTTATATCTTCAATGAGTTTTGAACATTTTTATATGCTTTTCGGTACGAAACCGATGACTGACGGTTTTTTAAATCAAAGGGATACTTCATTTTCGGAGATCTTTAAAAAAATCTTTTAAAATCTACATATGGTTGTACGCTATGCATGTGAATAAATGACATTGATAGAAAAGGATACCAAAAACATATCCGCACTCTCATTTTAATCTTCGCGCGCGTACACAATCTCACACATCTTGATTATTGCCCAGAAAGAGGGGGAGGCCGCTAAAATTTGGAATAATTGTTTAAATATTGATTCTGGGCACATCAACTGCGATGGTCATTAGTACCGTAAGTCTAGTGTACATTATATCCTGTTAGGTGACGGTGTCCCTCTTCCCAACTGCAATGACAGATCTTGCACCTAACTACTCATCTTGCGGGATGTTCCTTATCCATGGGATGAGGCTAAATATCCTGAAGATTCGTGTGTTTGTAAGATTCTAAGAGTGACGTGAGAACTGAACCGTAGTCCGCTGAACCAAGTTTCGGAGGCGAACGGCAAACAACGAACTTTTCGACAAATTAATTCGTGTGGCGCATCGACTGCTATGGTCATTATTCCCGTCAAAGTAGCGCGTGTTATATCCCGATAGGTGGCTCGTTCCTCCCCCGATAGAACATGAGATCCAGCGCCGACGTCTACTTGGGAGTTTTCCATATCCAGGTATCTCCCACCAATGGGGTACTGCCCCAGCCGGAACAAGCTCTAAGTCCCCGACCGGTCTCCCGGCACGTGTGGTAGTGTAGTGCGTGTAAATGTAAGTGAGGGTAAGAAAGGAGTGAGGATGGGCAAGTAGAGGAAAGAATGATTGCGCGTGGTCCTTCGGCCTTTTGCCAGGGTACTTTACCGGCTTTCTTCTGGTATTCGATCGGAGAAACCACGCAAAACTACCGATCAGAGCAACCGGCTGCTTGAATTCCGCTTAAGACCAAACTATTTCCCACCCCGGCAAACGCGAAATACTCATCCCCATGCGAATAGGCCAAGTTTTTGGTCAGATGCCACCCCCCCCCCTATCCTCTCGTGAATACGATGTATCCGGGGTCGACAGGGCGTGGGCACGGAGTGTGTTAACCCACACCGCCTTGCGCTCGCCGCGAGAACACGGGGCCGTGGATGCGACCCTAGAGGGCCTTGGAGAGGAGAGGACGGGAGAGGGGAGGGGGAAGGTGGGGGAGGGGTGATTTACGTGGCGGCTGCGGGAGCGCACGTGACGGGGTCAGCGCGGGTCGTGACGGGAGGGGAGGGGAGTGGGGGGTGACGTGTTGACCTGGCGACATGCCGCCGGGCGGGGACCGTGGCGTAGGTAGGGATGTGGCAAGTTCTGCTTGGTCGATACCGAGTTGAAAACAAGGGGTAAAGTGAAACTAGGTGTAAGTGGTGGTCACTGTTTCAGAAGTGGACACTTTAAGCTCAAAATTTGAAACTTAAGAACTGAAAGTTTCTTGTTTGCTTCGAACTTGTAGGGGGAGGTTCTTATTTTTTCTAGCAGTAGATAGAAGAATGAAGGCAATATATTTTCCTTTTTATAATTAAACAATAAGGCGAACAGATCTTATTAATACTTCAATTGCAATAATATTATATTATCTGGTAATTGTTTAGATTTCAAATATCGTTATAATTGGTACCATTCCTTAACGTATCTAATTTTGTGCTGCCTTCCACAATTAACGAATTGTAACCACTAAGTTTGACAAACCATCAACGTTTGATATGTTATGCTCTGATGTAACGCCAATTCAATAATTTTGTATTGTTTTTATATTAATTTGTATTGTCTGTGCCGTTGTCAACCGTTGCCATACTTGCATTGCTCTTGACAAGGTACATACTGAATGTACGAAACGTTTAGCTAACAATAAATGTATATAATACGAAAGTTATAATTCCTGGAATCAACTTAGATTGATCCTTTATGGTCAATACATATTTAATCGTACCATCTACGTATCTACTATAATATAAATAAATATTTAAATGAATTTTACCAAAAAAAAGAAGATAACAAACGAAAACTCTAGGCTTTTTGGGGGGAGGGGCAAGGCCCCCATGCCCCCCCTGGATTCGCTACTGCTCCGGCATTCGCCTGATGTTGGTCTGAGAAACCACTGAAAATGCCGATCAGAACTGCCGGCTGCTAAAATTCTCTTCCAGACAACGCGCGGCTGAATTTCACTGAACTGTGTAGGTAGTGTGGAAAATTCTGCCACCATCGGGACTCAAACCATAGACTCTCCCGGTCAGAAACACAGCAGTGACATCCGTTGCTACACTGAGCCATTTCAGCCGAAACTTTAAGTTCGAGTTGGAGTTTGCGCAGAGCTTAAAACTGCTAAACGCTGAGGGTGATTCACAGAGTACAAAAAACTGCTATTTGAAAGAATCGATTCTTAATTAATCGAATCGTTTTTGCTCATCTGCACTTTGAACGAGTCAAACAAAATCAACTGCGCATCATGACGCACCCTCACAGAGTCCGTGGTCTCAGGCGCTGGGAGATCCCACGCCAATGAACCTCCCCTGGGCAATCAAGATTCCCCCACCCCACCCCACGAGAATTCGTGTTCCTTCAGTTGCCCTTCCTGTGAGTAGTAGGAAATCCCCATTTTTCCGATCGTAAAATTCAAAGCGATTGAATACTAAAAGAACAAAGGCACTCAAACGTCAATGACCGGAGTTGATCTTCGTCGTTGGCATGGCTATCACAGAGAGTGTGGGATCAGAGGGAGAAGTGCGGGGCGGAAAAGGGGAAGAGGATACGGAGTTTAGTGCAGTAAAATAACGATTTTTTGTTTTAATAATGTTAAAAAGTATGCATAAGAATTTTAAAAACGATTGCCAGCTGTATTTGTGTATTAATTCCTGTAGGCTGCAAACATTTTTGAAGACTAGAGCCTAAAGTTAAACGATATTCCAGTAAACGATAAATTTATGAAAGCCCCTGGTGAACTCTGAATAAATGGAAGACGTGTTGGGTTAATTCACATTAATGCAAACCAGGTTAGATGTTATTTTGATTTTTACACAATTTTTTCGCACAATGTTTTGTAAGACTTAGCATTTTACCTCTAAAGGTTCAGAAGAGTGGATGCTTACAATAATTTTTTTTCTAAATGTCCATGAATGTTACAAATACAAAAAATAATTCAAAATTGGTCTATAATGAAAAATTTCAAATTTATCCAAAAACATGTCAATTTAAAAGTTACACTTGATCAAAAGCAAAGAGTTACATTAATGAAATTGAAACCATAATAGTCTCCAATCAGACTATATCGTAAACTACATATATAAATACAAATGAACATAAGAAATATGTTACAAATACAAATGAACATAAGAAATATGTTAAAAATCTAATTACCATATATTGGTTTTAAAAATTTAATAAAAAATATTTGGTGAACTACTTTAATAATTTACATTGAGCGCAAAAATGGAAAGAAAACTATACGCTACCTCCGACCATTCAGGAGGTATCTATGGTTTTGTTAGGCACCTGTACAGGGAAGGGGGATACTGGGAAGACGAGCAAAGCGTGTGTAGAAGGTGAGGTTGCCTAATACAATAACATCTGTTTAAACCGGAAACCTGCCTTAACCGAAAAATTTGTCGGACCCTTGAAATTGAATGGTATTTTAAACAGCATAACACGGAACCTGTCCAAGGCGGAAACGGAACGGTTTTTATGTCATACAGGTGAATACCATTTAAAATACGAAATTCCTGTTAATTTAATGCAAATGGCAGAGAGATGTGAGATATTCTTAATGAAATGAATGCATCTGCAACCTGTTTTGAATTCTCTACCCCTGTGACACACGATTTAGTCGTGGCAGCCGCACTGTGAAGGAGAGGAAATCTTCAGCTGTCAGCGTGGAATTCGACCTTGGGGTCGCTTGTCTCTCGAGGCATGTGCCGTAGGTGAATTCCGTTCCTATGAGCGTGGGGTCTACGAGCATTGCATATATTCACGTGCCTTCTTGCCCCGCATTGAAATTCATAACCCCTCTGCCAGATACACATTCTTCAAGACCACGCGAGTGTATCAGAAAGGCATAGTTGTCTGGGCTGTGACGCATTGTGCTTTGAAAGAGTGAGCCGTCAGTTTAAAAGTAACCCCTGGGCAATGAGGTGGTGTGTATTTTTTAAAACTTTCACAACCATTTTAAAAATGGTTGAAAAAACATAAAACTTTAAATTTAGATGGAAGAGCATACTTATAGAAGGAAGGAAAAACTCTAAAGTTGTCAATGTGAAATACTTAGTATTCATTTAATGGTGACTTCCATAAATACGTTATATGATAATACATTTTAATATGATAAAGTCGTGTAATTTACTACTTTCAGGACGGAAAAATCAATATCACAAGTGCCATAAAATGTACAACCCTGCGTAAAACGGAAACCTCCATAACAGATTTTTTTGACCCGATCGATTCCGGCTTAAACAGATTTAACTGCAGATAATTATGATAAAAAAAACCCGAGCAACGTCGAGTACTAGGTGGTATTCAATAAATGCAGCTGCTGGCACTGATGTTTGCTTAAAAACGCTGTCATTATTCAAATGTTATTCATTAATATTTGCTTCAAATTGCACTCTGGCTTCAAACTATAAATTAGTAATGTGCACGTAGTGCTCTAGTGTTTTCAAAATAACTAGTATTAAATCAATTCAATTGTTACACCTTTAAATGTATATGAATTATATTGTATTAAAATTTAATTATTTCAATTAGTATATATTAAAAGTGTACACAATAATAAAAATAATCTTTTAAAAGTGTGAAAAAATGACACGGCCAAAAGGTTAACTATTTAATTTTTTCTAGAAATTCAATACCTCAGAATTTCTTCACATATGTGTAGCATTTTTGGAGAAAATTCCGTAAGATATTTTGTTTAATAGAAACAGAATGCTGGCACATGGATTTCAATATTAAACATGATCTATTAAATGTCAATGAAATGATTGTTACCATACATGACACATTAAACCATACACGATTATTAACTAACAGAAGTGGAGGAATCTAAATAAAAATTAAGTTATGGTACGAGAAGTTATGAACAAAGTCACTACTAATATTATTTTGGATAGCTTAACTATCATGTTCACATTTCTCGTCTTATGTACTTCGAATTCGTCCTCGTAGGTGACTAATCCGAAGAATAGTGTTAAACATTAAAAGCGGTTCATTTTGATCACAAAAAATGTTGATGATGACAACACCTTTTATATGTACTACTGAAATGGAATTGTCTCACTATTAATCAGTACGGAACTGTAGAACGACTATTTCTACTATTGAAATGGCAATAATGCCGCGCTATCAGATCAGTATATTTCTGTAGCACCAATAGTGAGACATAATTCCATTTCAATACTATCAAAATGGCAGTAATGACTGTCTATCATTTCAGTACGTAAGTGTAGCACCACTAGTTGTTTCTACCATTGAAATGTCAATAATGCCTCGCTATCAGATGAGTATAAATCTGTAGCACCACTAGTTACTTTTAGTACTATTAAAATGGCAATAATGAGTGATCTTCATTTCAGTTGGTTAGTGTAGCATCAGTACGGAACTAAAGCTGCTCCGTTCCCGGCTAAATGTGAAAACTCACAAGACAAATTCAAGCTGTTGTCGTTGCTCTTGTAAATAAATGAACTTCGCAGAAAATTCTAATTTTTTAGTTTAGGTAAGCAAAATGTTTAGAAAATCGAGGTCAGTCGTTCCTCGTTCACGAATTGACTCCTGCCGCAGCGAAACCGGGCGTCGAGAGATTGAGAGACTGTCTAAAAATGACTAAGTCATTATCCTAGATCAATGTTTTGAATCCTGGTTCTGTCTTTTCCACCAAGAAACTGGTCGAAACAATGTATTTGGGAATCAAAAGCATTGGAAATAATACGTTGCGCAGTTTCAAGCCTGTTTAATGTTAATTAGGTAGGTCGAAGTCGGGAGCCATATCATTACACTGGACACGCACAGCAATGCGTTAGTTGTACCTTAAAACGTTAGGTTATAAATAGAAACCCGTCCGCTGATGGGGTTCGTGTTGTCGTTCGTCGTATTCACGGGTGAGTAGGTTTCTTCACGTGGGAAACACTAAGGGATAAGAAACGAAATTAGTCTATTTATTTTCTCAGTATATAATTAATAGTTTTTGAAAATGACTTTTTTTTGAGACGGTGTCTTTTTCTTATACACCAAAAAAACGTGCCCTGACTTTCCTGAATACGTCTTTAGAGGCAAGTGTTTCAACCCACGAACTGGCAAACGACCAACACAATATTTTTCCTGGTTCTATCTACGCTTACATCTAAATTTCGTTTTTTGCATTGCCTTACGTAGCACATTCCTTTCTTTCGCATATCGATGAACTAAATGTGCAAACACATTAACAAAAATACCGGGAAATGTAGGGACATAACTCTGAAGATGGGAATGAAATATGGCAGCTTTGTACTCAAGAACGCAATAAGATTGAATAAAATAACTTCTATTTTATTACTGATACGTTATTACTTATTATTGCCATCGATACGAAGCTCAATATTCGCTGCACGGATCTTCTTGCATGCAATTACATTCACTGCATGCAGCTTACTTGGATGAAGAGAATCATGGTATGAAGGAAATATGAAAACAGTTGAATGTTACATGTTATCTTTCGGAGGGAATTATGAGAGGGAATTACTAAAGGGAATTGTGGGTGGTAAATGTGAAAAGACACACCGAGTCAAGTTAACATCTAGTAAATAAGTAAATAACAGTAACAAATTAAGTAAATAAGTAAATAACAATTGGTAAATAAGTAAATCTGAATCAACGAAATTAGCCGAGGCCCTTGCAATTTTTGTTATCTTTCGATCATTAAAACCCTTATAATGCCCTCGGTACATAAGTAACTATTTTTCTACATACTCTAGAAAGTGACGTATTCCATATATTTACATAGTATTTAGAAGGTTTCAATTTTTTCAACATCAGCCTGGACACGTTCCGAAAGTACTTTCCTTACTAGCACTTAAAGTGCAACAAGTAGAAAACAAAGTATATACCAACCTCAACAACAGAAAAATACGTGGTATGTTCTCGCGATCTTCAAATAAATTTGAATATCACATGGAAAAATCATCACAAAATTGAGACTTCAAATAAAATATTCTAGTATAACACTAAGCAAAATAGACTTTTCATGACAAGACGGATTCATAGACTCAACATAATGGATAATCTTGGAACTCTTTGAAACATCCACTTGCTTACTTTGCAAATTGTTATTCCAGCACTCGTGCATTATGTCGTTCAAATTATTTACTAACCTCCAAACTGTCCCTTGCACCTGTCACTTTAACCTAGGTAAAACCAGCGTTGCACTCACAATATGAAATCTCGTCTTCCAAGAATCGGTCCCGTCCCTCGTAACCTAAAAAAAATTGTTACCACACCTCTCACTTCCTATCTCTCCGTCCTCTAACCTCTAATTTCATAAAATTAACAATAGTTGTCAAAGCGGTTCTCAACGGGAATGTCTTCGCCCTGAAGTAGGAGAATATTGCGCTCAGTTGCATTTGCTGGTGCCTTTGGGCCACCATAGTATATCCATATTATATATATATATATATATATATATATATATATATATATATATATTTTATAAAGCAAACACCCACTTGTAAAGTGGAAATGCCACTGATCTGATTAAAAAAAGCACTCGTGCATGGAAACTTCAGTGGAACGATTTTTCATTGGAAAGTTGCACTTTGCGGTAACCAATTTGCAAAGTCGCACTTTGCGAGAAGCGTACATTAAAATAGCCACGACTTTATAAAACAGCCATGTTGACAAACAAACTTGGGTGACGTGAATGAACATGACTGCCCTCTTGAAAATTGTGAATGATCACAAGTATTTTAGAGTACTTGTAAGACATTACTATTTCTAAAAAAGGAATGTACGCAACTTTCACGAAGGAATTTGGGCATGTGCGCTATATATTAGTATTCGTAGTATTCCTTGTATGTATTAGTAGTAATATGTACAGTTTATACTATTTGTGGCAAAGTTTTATAGCAAAAATTTAATAAAAATTATAATGTTAGTTTACATAATTATTTTTATCGTATTCTACTTCACCGACCAAAGAACGTACGAGTGTACGTAAAATTATTTTGATACCCACAGAAAAGAGAGGGTATAGCTACGTATCGGTAACCATGATGATCGGTCTTTTTAAACTTCTGAATAAAACAAAATAAATAAATAGGCAGAAGCCAAAAATAATTTTCCTCTCTAATTTTTCTGTGCTTTATCACGAACTACCTGCAAACTGAAGAGAATGGATTATGAAAGCAAGGAAGAACTAACGAAGGTTATATCTTAATAGCAATTGTAACAGGGATAACAAATTTCATTTGGCCATGTTTTGTCACTTACATTTAAGGAAAGTTTGAAAACAGCAAATGTTTCAGTAGATAAACACAACTGGATTTGCTGGTGACAGAAATACACCATTCCACTTTTTTAATGTAACAATAAAGTAAACAAATGTTTTGTAAGTCCACAATTAACAGATATTGACTGAACAATTGTTTCACAGCAATTTATAAATTTTTTATGAAGTAAGTAAACGACCGAATATTTATAAAGAAGAAAATATTAAAAAATAAAATCAACGCAGTGTCAAATATCGATTCAAGGCTTTCATCAAAGTTTATTCGTTTCCTTACGTGACATCAAAGACAAACCGTTTACAGCCTATCCAAGAAAATTTAAAAAAAACACGAAAAATTACGCAAACGTCTAGGTTGAAACCATTGTAGTACTTTTAGATAAAAACTTACCGCAAACTCATCACAAAATAGGACAAATTAACGACCTATGAAAGAATTTTGAAAATAAAAACGTAGTGAATCGTTAACCCCTGGTAGCGGAAGTTACGCACCGCCATTTCGTCGACGCAAACACTCTCGTATGTGATGGCAAACACACGTCCCGCGGGGTAATATGCGTCCTACATTGACGGAGAGGGCCTTTAAAACAGCAAACGGTCGCACGGCGCATTCATTCCCCAACCCTCCTCCTTCGCTGCAGGCGCTTTGCATTTTACGATCGTGGGACTACCGCATTTCAACCCTCCGCACCTACCTACCCACCCGCCCGATCCCCGGCCGCCCCTTCCACCACCGCCTGCCCCAGCCACCCGACCACCCCGCCGCCCCCGCTCGTTCTCGCCGGCCCCCGCCCGCCACGCCCCCTGCCCGTCGCCGCCCTCTCCCGACGGCCCCCGCTCGCCTCTGCCCGCCCCGCTCGCCCCTGCCCGTCCCTGCCCCTTCCTCCTGCCCCCACCTCCCACAACCTCCACACCCGCCCGCCCCTCCGGCACTTCTGGCCCCCTCCTGCCCCCTCCTGCCCCCTCCTGCCCCCTCCTGCATCTTCTTAGCATGTCATGATTCCACTTGATTCATATCCACACCCATTCCCCATACCCCAACCCCTTTCATTCCAGACAATACACCTCCTCACCCTTTTCAACTTCATCCACAATCTTTCTCTTCCTGAATTCTATTTCACGTCACTCCTTTTCAATCCATGTTCACGCTCCTCTTCTGATAATTACGTCTTCTAGATATCAACATTCTTTCTTCCGTCCTCATGCTTACTCCTATCCCGATCTTTCCATATATCCACCATACTCCTGATTTGTTCTCTACATAACCCACTTCTTTCTCATTCCTGCCTAATAACTTCTCTGCTTTTTCTATTTTTCTTCAATATCCCATTCCCAACCAATCCTATGCAGTTAGTCACCTGGGGCTCAAAAACGCCCAAAGCCGAAAAAAGATCGGAAGTTGTTTCTCGCTGGTTCTATGTGTTTCTGAGGGATGCAGAATACAAATTTGATGTTTGTTACCTCGAGAAATGTCGGCTTTACATTTTTTAACCCTAACATTTTCGCACTCTTCTTGTTCTTCGCGTATATTGCGACAACTACTTGTTTATTGTAATGACCTTCGTATACAACATTTTCTACAAAATTCGTTGTTTTGCTTTAATTTTTGAGTAATTATTTTAGACGATAGTGCGCACTGAATAACTCCGTATTTTCCCCTTTGGCCAAAACGGGGGAAAATCATTTTCCATCCTATTATATCGTGACGGCGATTTAGTTTTACTACATGAGGGGTGAAAACTATTACAACGAATGAATTATTTGCATTGTTAATTGATTAATACTTCGTTACCCGCGGAAAGAGTTGAGTCAAGCAGGGCATTTGTATGCCATAGCCTAGATATCCAAAAAAAGGCGGACAATAGAGAAAAGAGGCAATACGTGTAATGCAATATGTTCATACAATATTTTTACCAACGGAGTGCTCTGTCAAGTGCCAAAACCGGTGAGAAAAAACTTCCGGTGTTTTTTTTCCTGGACCGGATTCCTAGTGACTGGACTAATATTTTTCTCGTCCTTTCCGTTTCCTGCACTTTCTCTCTCCATCATTTCCTTTCCACTTCCAGTCCCTCTCCCGCCTTCACCCCATCCCCCAGACTACTACCTCATCCTCCCGCATCCTTTTCGCGAGCATTTCCCTCCGGAGCGAATGACTCGGCGTTAACGACTCCTCGCTTCCGAGACCCGAAACGACCCGTTCGGTCCGTCGGCGAACGACTTTATGAATCGATTCCTTTCCGCTGTTTTTTTTTCTTCTTTCTTTTTTTACGTCTTCTCCCCCTCCCCCGTCGTCGCGAGTTAGGGAATCGTTTCGATGCCGCGAACGTCGAGATAAGACCCGTTCCCGCAGGTGCGCTCGTTTTTTGATGACCGGGTCACGCGGCGCGGAACGGGTCCTCGGCTCGGGTGATGGATGGGTCATCAATGGAATGCGTGCGCGTTGTGGGGAGTTTTTAAGATAAACCCGACCCGCTGAGTGGCAGAGGATATTCTGTGAGCATTTTGCTGTGGTGGGGGTGTGTATAGATCTTCTCGTTTTCGGCTCCACGTCGTATATCCTTTTATAACACTACCGTTCTTTCTTCTTTCCTTTACGGCTTCTACGGCCTTTGTGCGGTCATTCGACAAAATTATTGGAAGAATTCGACATTAAAATATAACTATCGATATTTTAACGTGGTTTTTATTCTGTGTGGGTGTTTCTATAGCGTGTTATGTCTTGCAATGAAAGAAATGTCTGTGAAAATGGTTATCCTGTTTGTACTTCATTGGAGTATTATCCATATTTCAGGTTAAGGTCTTGGGATGTTAATTTTGCTTAAAGTGTCAAGGAGAAGGTAACTATAATATCATGTAATTTCATTTCATTCATCCAATCATCATTCATATAATTTTTAGTGAAGTCTCCTTCGAAAATTTATTAGAATATTTACATACATTTATTCTGCAGTAAATTGTAAGAGAACCACACGTTTGTAAATAAGTATTATAATAAATTTGTAATTTCAACAAAAAGTGAACTCAATCGATTGAAAAATATCTTTGTATTTAACAATGAACAATTGAATGATCCGTGTTGATTATGAAGAAAATACATATTGATCAGGGCAAATGTTTAATTCTAAAGACATAATAATCTGACGCACACTACTGAATGTTAAGAATATACGTAGTAGTAACATTTATAGATTTTAAATGATTTTTCTCTTCGAAACATAAGCAAGTTTCAAGTATTGAAATTTGTGTTATATTTCAATTTCTCTTTAACTTAAACGATGTTTGAAAACAGGTATTTTTTAAAAGAAATATTTGCTATTTTTTTCCTCTCCGATCATTACTTTTCTTTCCATCATATTCTTTCCCTCATTTTCTCTGGCACAGTATTCATTTTCTCCCATTTGGGAGGCGAAATACCCAATCCAACTCCACTGCTCGCAAAGGAAACGAGAAATAAAACGAGAACGAGTTGCTAACAGCGCTCTCTCCCCTTTCCCCCCTCCCCTTCTCCACCCCTTCTCCCCTCCCCTCCCCTTCGCTTCTGCGCGCATTTTACGACTGGAAGATGGCGCTGGGAACTTGCAGATGCCCGCTAGCTCAAGGGGAACACAGCGAAGGCAGTGGAACGGGCTCGGTATTCTTCTTTGCACATTTCGCGAACTGCGGGATATTTAGATGAGGAGGTATGCCTTGTTTTCCCTCGCCCCCCCTATCCCACACACAAAAATAGGGAGGTTTTCGTGAGCGTGAAAGTGATGTGACCTGCTGGCGGGCCACCCTTTGAACATTTAGCGTGCTTGTAGTGGTTTGCTAAACGTTTTTGTTGTTAGTTAATAGATGTTTAGCTATTACGCTATCGCATTTTCTCCTGAGGAAGGTTGAACTGTGGCGGTCAAAACGTTGGAAACTGTGGTTAGGATGAGACGTCCTTCGGACAGACAAGTATCTATTGATTTCGGCCGCGGAATCCTATAATGCAATATTTCCAACTACGCCTCTCAAGGCGTGTCTTCACATTGGAATATGTCACGGTATTTCGCGTATTTCTCAGTCGTGCCGCTAGATATCGCAAGATCGCGAACGTATCAAGTAGTGCTTGCGATCATGCAACTTGTAGCGGCACGAGCGAGAATGACGCGAAATGCCCTGTGATATTCCATTGTGGCCGTAGAGGCTTGAGAGGCTGAGTTAGAAAAATCGCACTATACGTTATCCTCATTCTTAGTTGTCCTGAAAAAAGTTCTGAATTGTAATTGAAGAATAGAAATTATTCGTCTGTATACAGTCGCACAATTTTTTCAATGAGTGTGAACGATGATAAGGAAGCACTTTTAGTATACAAATTATATGAATCAAGAAATAGAAGACAACACCTCTTCAAAGGGCAGACAGGTTAAATCAAAAGTAGAGTACAGACACCGAGAGAAGTAGGAGTTCGGCGAAGTCGTGCCAGTTAGAGACTCCCAAAGCTCTTGGCAGACAACTTTCCGATTTTCTGCGAATTCTCAACACGCGATATTCTGAGAACTGCCTCATCCTCTCGCTTCATTGTGAATGGAACGGCCTGGAGGAAAGCTGATGTATTGCTCGGTTCGTCGCTCTGGGGAAGCAGAAAGGCGCCAATAACAGGTTCACTGGTTCCGTGATGGGAGAAGACCTAGGAATTTGAAGAGGCCTGAAAGTGGGGGATGTACGGAGGAAATTCATAATTTTACGGGTTGGTTACCATGGTTCGAATACAATTTGACATTGTACTGATTAGGTTTTTTTGATATTCGAACTAACGCACTTTCGAATTTTTCGAACTTTATAGTTGACTCTGATACATGATAGGTAGCATTCATTGTGGAATTCACGAATTTCTCTTGTTTTCCCATTGGAATCAAACCTGAGCCGTTTTGCATGGAAAGCACGTCCGGTAGCTTTGAGATACACTGAGGCCACATTTTGAGGACAATTGGTTGTTGAGTTTCTGTACTTTTTTGCATCGTTCATAATTGTGGGTCTTTAAAAGTTTTCAATCGCTGCATTATTGTTTTTCATATAAAAATATGCATAAGTACGGTTATATGAGTCACGTCACTGCTGTCGTATTTCTTTGTGCACCAATTACCTTATTTACACACCTTATTATCAAAACATCAATAGGAATAACTTGAGTTCTTCGGCGAAACGTACAGGTAGAATAGAGAGTTGGCATGTGCTACATCTGCTGCGGCTGCTACTGCCGCTATTGCCGCATTCTGCTGTCTATTAGGAAGGACAAAGATCGAGATTTGTCAAGTAGATTAAGGAGCCTGTTTGCATTAGTGAAAGAAGCATGTTTTATTTAAATGTAATTAAGGTTTTTCGAACCTTCTTTGTGTAATTTACTGTGTAACTTAGAACATGCTTTTCTGTGTATTTGTGGATATGACTGCACCTGTCAAATTCGCTGGAGTGTTTGCCGCCTCGACCTCGATATAGTTCTCAAGGAGCATAACTTTGGGATAGATTCACCTAGCTATGGATGATGTATGTAATTATGCAGAGATAACGCAAGAGCTCTTTTATCCTACGACTCGATTTTTCATTTCAAAACGGCCTTGTCACCTTGATAGAATTCACCTGGTTAATCCCCTTTTCCAAGTAAAATAGCCGAATAGAATTTTAAAAACGTTTTCGTGCTTTAGGAAAATTGCACATACTTTCTCATAGTAAAGTATTCTAATTTCTTTGGTCTGGGACAGTTTTACCATCTTTCCCCATCTTCTGACATCTTGCTGACATCTATCGCCGCCCAAAATACAATTTTTGAACTTTTCTCATTTTTCAGCTTCTTAATGGTAGATGCGAAATATTACTTTTAGGATATTAAAGAAGAGTAAAACTTCGTCCTATATAGCAATTTTCATTGATAAATTTGGAGCCGCTCTTAAGAAAATGGCGTTTAAGCGTTACTGTAAATGTGAAAATGGAAGCTTCGGAATTTTCTCAAGAATCTTTCGAGTTTTCGAACAACTTCATTTGGAGACATTTAAAGCACTTCTACTCACAAATTTAATAATGTATAAAATTTCTCGAAATGTGAATATTGATGGCGTGAGAGACGCTTAAAAAATACATTTATTTATTTTTTGAAAAATAAAAAAAATACAACCAAATTCATTTTATGTTAACTTAAAGAATGCAAATAGCATCTGTACGAAAAGTTTGAAGAAGCAATTTGAGAAAATGGCGTTTGAGCATTTGTGCAAATTCGGAAGTTTCAGTTCATTTTCACAGGAAAACATTTGAGTTGTTGAGGAACTTTTAAGACATAATGTAAAGCACATGTACTCGTAAATGTAATAGTAGGGAGTTTTTGCACCCTCGAACGTTACGTACTATCGATCTTCTGATCATTCGCAGTGCAAGTTTCACATCACTGTGGTGCATCTGCGCATGCGCAAAAGATCGATAGTACTTAACGTTCGAGGTGGCAAAAACTCCTGCCTGAAAGGCTAGTCAAAGAATTACATTTTTGTGATTTTTGAAAAAACAAAGGAAGAGAGCAATATGGCGTTTATGTCATCTCAGAGTACATTAGGCACTATCCTTTCCAAAAGTTTCAGGAAAAAAATTGAAGAAAATTGAGAAAAAAACAATCAATGTCATTTGCTCATCAGTTAGTGAGCAAGTGTAATAATTATTATGAACAAGTGTTAAATAAAGTTTCAACTAGCCCTCGTGTTCCCATAACATCATCTTGTACTAGGCCACTATATGAAGTGAATAGGAAAATTGTGGATGCTTGTTTGCAAATATGTAGGGGCTATTCAGCAGTAGAAGAGTTTCAATGGTAATTGGTTTACCATCAATGAATGTTTCAATTTACAATTATCGTGTTCTTGCTGTTATTAAAAATAATGCAAAAATGAAAGAGGAAATTTTGAGGTTTTCATATGCAGCCATACATGAAGCTTACACAAATGTACTAGATTCAGTTAGTGATGAAGTTATAAATTTATCAGTATTGTACGATGGAACATGGCATAAACGATACATCTCATACATACACCTCATTATGGAATGGGAATTGTTATCGATACCTTGACTGGTCTTGTTATTGATTTCATTTTCTCAAAATACTGTGGCACTTGTGAAAAGAACAAGAGCAAATTAGGAGAAAAAAAGCTGTGAATATAAAAAATGAAAAGAAATTCATGATTTGAGTGGTGAGTGTCATAATAATTTTAATGAATTTTCAAATGCAATGGAGATAGCTGCAGAGAGTATAAGTATGGGTAGCTGCAATTGAGATATTGAGGAAGAGGGTCCTGTCTCATAATTTTAGATATACAACAATACTGTCGGATGGTGATGCAAAGACTTTCAATCGCCTTGTGAAACTAAACATCTATAGAGACAACTTTATTATTAGAAAAAAGAATGTATAAAACATGTGATGTAAAGATTTAAAATAGGTTTAAAAAAGTAATCCAGGAATGAAAAGTGAAGTGTGTTACACTTGGTAAAAAAAACAAGGCAATTTTAATTTTGCATAGTCTTGTTTGCATAGTCAAGTCAATAAAAGAAGAAAAGAAAAAAGATGTTGAATGTGCAATGTGTGCATCTGGGCAATTTTAAAGAAAACCTTTATTAATAAACTGTGTATGCGCAATCTTAAATTTTCATTTTCACTTTCCCGGTAATTCATTTTCCTTACATTCTCCCATATTTAAAATCTAACCCATTTAATTACCCATCTCCTCCATTTAATTTTCAATCAATTAAAGTAATAATTTAGGAACCTGTTAAGAGACTGTAGATTAATATAGTTATGGTAGCATTTTTGTCTAAAGCATTTCTTTTAGAATTAAAAAAATATTTGGTTATTTTTAATTTATTTTGGAGTGATAGGACAATACCAAAAGTAAACATCTTTTTCTCAGATACTAATAAAATATATTTTGAAAATAAAACATGATTATTTAAACATGTATAATAAACAGTTAATAAAAATGTCGGTAAGATACATTAATTTATTTGCTAATTGGGCTATTTTAATGTAAATAACTTGTCTCGAGAGAGCACAAGGCTCAAATCGACACCATTGGCGCAAGCTCAAGCTCTCCGATCGCTTGGGTGTCTTCGTATTTACGTTCGTTACACGTTCATGGCTCCGCAATTTGCACTCCCGCCCGAGACAAGTCAGCGTGCTCTGCTGAAATCTTATCCACGGAACGTCGATAATACCCAGAAAGCATTGCAATTTCGTGCTTCAGTACTGCCAACTATTGCTACCGTGTTCCATGCGAGGGATAGTTATGCCATTGGTGTAACTGCGTTTGTAGAATGCATGAGATGCTTATACCAGAAGGATAACTTAACTCCGCGGAAACGGAGACCACGGTTTAAACCCTGTTTGTAGAAACGGCCCTAAGTGTATGTGTGTGTAAGGGACGAGGCTAGAACAAGGGAGAGGAAAAAAAGATTGGGTGAGGTCCGTGGCCCGTTTGGTAGGGTTCTGCTCTGGCGTTCGCCCGGTGGAGAACACCACGGAAAAAGAGAAAGAAAAAAAAAACGAAAAAAACAAACAGAACTGATCAACCGGCAACTAGTATTCTTCAGTGTTTTCTCAGTCTTTTTACTCCCTTATAACTCGGTGGCGACCATTTCAGTTGCGCGCTTTCCTCTATCACTTTCTCATAGAAAACTAAAATGCGAACCGCTGGCAAAGATACTTCAAACATGCGTGGCTGCTGCGTGTGATGGCGAGACGCAAGCAGGCGCGTAAAGGTACAAAAGTTAGCGTCGTTCTTTTTTTATTTTATATAGGATTATTATACAAAGTTCAGTTTTTAAAACTCTCCATTTGCTTTGTTGACTTATATCTAATACAATAACTAAATCTATTGAACACTACAATTGACGAGGGGACTCACAGAGCCCCTCTAAGAAGCATTAATACTTGCAAAACTGTTTAGGAATGAGTGGATAGGATATCTATATTTATTTCTTGTTGGGGTTTTATTCTTGCTATCTTGGTTGATGAGGGTTAGGTTGGAATAGAAGTTATTGGCAAGGAAAGTTATGTGGTATGCGATGACATTAAGGTTAAATTCATGGTGTAATTGCTAATTGGCGATGAGGGCTTGAGTGATGGTTCTTAGGAATTTGTTTTGAATTATCTGTATTTTGTTGACGTTATATTTAGCTGCATTTGTCCAAATTGGACAAGCGTACAGACAAAGAGGTCTTATGATGGTTTTATACAAGATAATGCTATTACTTAGTGAGAGTTTACTGTGATTTAAGTGTGGTTTTAAGTTAGCGTCGGTATTCGCGCTTTCTTCAGCAGTTTTTTATCTCTCTCTATTTCTCTCTTTCTCTCTCTTTCTCTCACACTCTCTCTCTCTCACTCTCTCACTTTCTCTTAAATAAATAAAACAGGGTGTTGGTATGTATATAAGAGCAAAACTCCAACACCCTTGAACCGATCTCCATGAAAGTTGGCACTTCTACGTGATTTTTCACCGAGAAGGCTTATGTGTTGTTAATTCTGTTGTAACTCCACTACATGGCGCTACATATTCACTACATATTCCCTATATATTCACGTCAAATGCAACCTGCAACACACACAACACCGGCATTTTGGATCTATATCGTTAAATAACTCCTAAAGGAGGCGTTCTAGGAGCTTAAAACTAAAATTTTGAGGCCGAAGGTCTCAAAGAAACGTTTCTCACACCCTAATCTACAGAATGAACTCTTCCTGAATATTCTATTACACATTTGCTGGTACGGCGCTTTCCAATATTACCTCACCTGCTCAGAGACGTGCAGAATCTGCAAGTAAATGTGAATGAGAGGGACAGAGAGCGGCAAAGACAAAGACAAACAGAGACAGACAGGGACAGTGTGAGGGAGGGAGAAAGGGAGAGACAGAAACGGAGATACGAGGGGAAAGAGGGAGATGAGGGGCAGAACAACGTCTGCCGGGTTTGCTAGTATGTGTGTTTTATGAATAATTGAACAAAAGACACTTTTCTTACTTCTCACAAATTAGCCAATTTTTATCTGCGGATGTTGGCGAGTCCCACGTGCAGCTGTTCCTGGCGACAATAGCGCCACCTACAGTAGCACCCTCGAGCTTTGTCTCTGGTTTCGATGGAGAGTTGCAAGGCCCTGGTCTGTCTAGATAGTATCGAAAGTCCGCTTGTTGATTGATTGAATGTTCGTGGTTCCGGGCGCATGAACTACAGAGGTCATCACTCCTGTACGGGTAGTGCATGTTTTTTTTCCTCGGAAGGTGGCCGTGATCTTTTCCCCGCTGGATGGCGAGATCCGGCACCGACGTACCGTCGACTAACGGGGTTTTCCCCCTCAACCAGGTATCTCCCACCAGCGGGGCACTGCTACAATCGAGACAGGCTCTAAACTCCCGACTGGTCTCCCGGCATGTGTGGTAGTGTAGTGCATGTTAGTGTAAACGTGTGTGTAAGGAGTGAGGATAGAACAAGGAAGAGGAAGAAAGGATCGCGTTTGGTCCGTGGCCCGTTAGGGTACTGCTCCGGCATTCGCCTGGTGTTGATGAGAGAAACCACGGAAAACTACCGATCAGAGCAGCCGGTCGCTAGAATCCTCTTCCAGACAGCTAGACTGAATTCGACCTAGCTGGAAAGCTAGGGTCGAAAATCCTACCGCGCCGTCGGGAGTCGAGCCTAGCACCTCCGGTCAGAGGGGCTGCAGCGACATCAGTTGGTTCCGCGTGTTGTCTTGGGGGTGGGTGGGTGGGCACGCCGCCCCCTCCTCCCCCGGGTTCACCACGAGCAGCGCGTAGCTCGGTGGCGCCGGTGGCGGCGGCGTCGCCTGGCGTCGCGTCGCCTCGGCAACGGCGCTGTTTTACTCCGCGGCGCCGTCTGTGACGTCACCGCCATGGCGGCCGCGCCGCCACCGCCGCGCCGCGCCGCGCCGCGCCGCGCAGCGCCGGGGCCGGGCCCGTTGTCGATCGCCCCCCCCCCCTTCTGCCCCACTCGCGCGCTACCGCGGCCCTCTGCGGAACGCAAGCGCCGGCGGTGACCTAGGTCCCCTGGCATTCGCGGCTCGATACGCGAACCCCGCTGCTTGAATTTCGTGCCCGGAGCCGTGCTTGCCCCGGTGTTACTTCGGTGTCGGTGCATACGCGAGGACGAAAATCAATGGCCGAGTGAATGTGCTCGAGAATCCGATCTGGGGGCAGTTCAAAGATCAATTCGCATGCAAGGCAGTTTTACGCACGAGGAGGTAGTGCAAAAAAACGGAGAATTATTTGACCGCGAAATGGAAGGAAATGAGGGAAAATCTTTCGAAAAGTTTGGAGTGACAATTGAATAAAGGTACTTGAATGCCAAAACAAAACTAAAAAAAAATTCTTAAGGTCTTTTCAAATACACGTATTCTCACCTTTTCCGCATTTTGTACCGGTTATGTGCATAAAGGGTAAGGAATTTATATTCAATGGTCGGCAATCGAGGTTCTTGGGTAATCGCGGTTCGATACGGGACCCCCGCTGCTTGACTTCCCCGCCCGGAGCCGTGCTTGATCTGGCCTTATTTCGGTGTCGGTGCGTACACAAGGACGAACATCAATGGTCGCAGCTTTGTTACGAATAAAAGTGTGGCGGAAATCTGAGTTGGGGGTTGTTCAAAGATCAATTTAAGATATAATTCGCAAGTAAAGTAGTTTCATGCACGAGGAGATAGTGCAAGAATCGAAAATTGTTATTTGACCACAAATTTGAAGGGATTGAGGAGACATCTTCCGAAAATTTCGAATGGCAATTGAATAAAGCTACTTGAATGCCATAACGAAAAATATTATTTACTTTTTGAAAGAAAAAAATCATGTGCACAAAGACTGTGCGTTTGACATCTTACCTTTTGCCTATTTTGAACCAGTTATGTTTGTGAAGATTAAGGTAATTTATTTTCAATGATCGTCGACCAAGTATGGTAGTCTCGGTTCGATACTGTAGCTTCCCTACTTGAATTTCGTGCCGGGAGCCGTACTAGTCCCGGCGATGCATTGGTGTCGTGCAGACGCAAGGACGTAAGTCAATGGCTGTTAATTACGCAAGAAGAAAAATTAAGACTGCTATCGTTGTTACGAATAAATGTGCGGAATCATCGAGTGAAATGTACTTCAAAAATCAATACATCCACATAATTAATTAACATGAAAAGAAGTTTATTGCACGTGGAGAGGTGAATAATAGTAAATTTTGTTTTAACCAGGAAATGAAAGGAAAAAAGAAAAAAATATTTCCTAAATCTCTGGAATGGTCTTTGAGTAAAGGTATTTGAATGACGTGTCGAAAAATTTTGTTGTATTTAAAAAAACGATGATATTCCAATGCACAAAACCGATGTCTTCGATATCGTACCTTTTGCCTATTTTATATCGGTTTTGTAAAGAGTAAGATAATTTTTTTCAATGGTCAGTGACCCAGGTATTTTGGCGTATGTGGCTCGATAAAATCTCCACTGCTTGAATTTCGTGCCAGTAGTCGTTCTCGCAGGGTCGGTGTCAGAGCATACGCAAGAAAAAAATCAATATGTGTTGTTAGGAATAAATGTGTCGAAGGATCTCACAAGGAATTATTTCAAATATCAGTATATCTATTGATTTAATTCGCATTAAATGCACTTTGATGCATAAGTAAATGTAAATGCCTTGGTTGTTTAACCAGGAAATAGAAGAGAATGAAAAAAAGAATCTTTCGAAACTCGGGCGATGAATGTAAAAGTGCTTGAATGTCGAGTCATGAAAAGATTGATTGTTGTTTTTTAAAAGTCTTGGGGGTCTTTTTCAGATACACGAACATGATGGGTGGGATGTTATTCTTTTTGTTTATTTTGTACTGGTTTTGTTGATACACACAGTGCAGAGTGAGGTAATTTGTCACCGGTTCGTCGGTGGTCGACGTACATAGGTCTCCTGTTATTCGCGACTCGACACGCCGCCTGCATTTCACACAGCGAGTCGTGGTTTCCATAGAATTACTTTGATGTCACTTTGAGGAACAAAAAATGGTGAGTGAGTTTTTTCTGAAACATTAGTCTGGATGAATCGGAAGTCAATCATAGGTCAGTTAGTCAACGGGATCAATAATTCATACTAAATGTGCTTTGATGCACGAGGAAATGCAAAGAATCGGAAATGACCTCGTTCTTTATCAAAGAAAAGGAAGGAAATGAGGGTTAAAACTTCAAATATCGTAGTACGTCAATTGTGCAATGTTACTTTAATTAAGACTGTAAAAGTATATTTGTGTTTTCACACAATTTGTCAAGACCTTATTCAAATACACAAATGCGATGATATCGATTTGCTTGTTTTTATCTGTTTTGTATCGGTTATGTCGTTGAAGAGTGACGTATGTGTTTCTGAGTGACGTTCGTATTTTCTTTTCAGTGGACGGTGATCTAGGTTTCCAGGCTTTCATAGCTTGATAATTTCGCTGTTTGAATTTTGGGTGGATTATGCTACGTGGGACTAACCTGCATTTCGAAAATGGTATACAGGGCATGAGTTCTTACAATCGAAGATATCCTGTGCATTTAACTTGAGGAATAAGAACAACGGGAAACGTATGTAAAATTCGATTTTAAAACTCAAGGAATGGCAAGTGAGTGAATGATGTTGAATTTTGTGTCTGAGCTTGTCATTTGGTTGTAAATTTTTTACCCATAAAAATCACTAGACATGTACAAATTCAGAAATCTTTCGAATTCAAATACTTTTCGATCGACTGCGGAAGTTCTGCGGCGACATGAACGACGATAATTTGTTGACACCAGCTACGTTGATGAGTGGAATGCACTCACTGACAAGAGGACAATTGTGGAGGTCGGCTCGTATCATCGATATTTTCAGTTGTTTCTTCGGTCAATTGTAGACGAAAGCCAAAAGCGTATCTTAATCAAAGCGTGATATTTCCTTCCTATTCCTTGCCCTATCCACTCCCATTGCATTCACACTTACGATTATATGCACTACACTTACCACTCGGTGCTTAGAGCGTGGTCCGTTTGGGGCGATTCTGTGATGTAGAAAACTTATGAAGGCAGGTAACTTGCAGTCTGGTCGGTGCTGGATCTTAACTGGGTAGAATCGGCCACCTGTCGGGATTTATCACGCACTACACATGAGGGACTAATGACTTCAATAGTTGGCGCGCTCAGAATCAATATTTACTATCTATCACATAAAACGTTTTGGATTTCGTGCCTATTTCGGCATGATGAACTCTTCTGCTTAAATTTCATACCCTGACTGTGCTTTCGGTCAGTACTTTTGCTAGGGAAAATAAATGACCGCTGCGTTTTTGTTGTTGAGAAAATGAGTTGAAATAAGTAAAAAATATACTTCGACGAGTCCTTAAAAAGGGTTGGACATTTCCTGCGGATTTATCGATCATGTAACCCGGAAATCAGTGCGCTTTCATCCGAAAGAAAATCGATGATTCGATACGTGAAATAGAAGTGTTTAATCATGAAACGTACGAACAAATCATGAAAATTCCTCTAGAACAGTGGTGTCAAGGTCTTCTACTGGTGGCAGTGGCACGTGTGGTGGCAGCGTAGCATGCCATGAGCTTCTAGCTTCGGGAAAGGGAACTATTACGAGCAGTAGTAACCCCACTGTTTTACAGTAGGGATGGCGGAGTAAGGAACTGCGTGGAGGGGGTATTTCGTCGTGGCACTCGTGCTACAGACTCCCGCTCATGGCATCGACCTTGACAACACTGCTCTAGAAGATTGTTAAAGAAGTTTCGCCAATGGTATGCATCGGTTGAACTTAGCAATCTCTGCAGCTATTCTGACCGGGAGGGCCTGGGGTTCGAGACTCGACGGTGGCGGGTTTTTGACACTATTGTAGTTCAATAGTCGAGTCGAATTCAACCGCTATCTGGTGGATACTTCTAGGGGGTCGACTACTCTGATCGGTAGCTTTCAGTGGTTTGTCCTTTCAATACCAAGCGAATGTCGGAGCAATACCCTAAAGTACAGACCGCGCGTGATCTTTCTTCTTTGTCGTATCCTCACCCGTACTTACTCACACGCACTACTCTGCAAGGAATCACTACCACATCCCAGAATAAAGACATTAACTACACAGACGTGGCTAATGAGCATAGCAGTTGACGTGTCCCGAAATGTCTATGTTATTCTTTTGTCTATTTCATTAGGCTCTCTGTTTGATAAGAAAATGATCCAGTCCCAAACCAGAAATATTTTGTTTACGTAAGGTATTTTAAAAGTACATAAATATTGTTTGTATTATACATCCACTGAGTGACGTATTATCTATTTATAAGTGCTTTATGTCCTCTGGTATCCGTGATTTTGATGATAGAATTTCGTCTCTGGAGTTGATCTGGGAAACAAAATTTTTTTCATGGATACCTACGCAAGGAAAATTAAATTCTCGGTGTTTTAAAGTGGAAATAAATATACGGAAAAATTACTACAAAAATATGTTGGGAATACGACCGAAATAAGTTCTGCAGTATTTACTGACCTAATGTATGGTGAACTTATTGATTTTCGTGCCGGGCTTTCTTCTGTGTAACCTTGGTAACTCTATTCAATGTAAGCAGTTGAGTTCAACAAGGAAATGAAGAGAAATGCCGTACAAGGTCGATCTAACTGCGTTTCGGAGCGCAGGTCGTGTCGGGTACAACCTTTGGTTATCTTCACTTCCTGGCGTTCTCGTGCGTTGACAGGAGCAGTGGGCGCAAACATGCAAGACAGCGCCCGGGTGTCAGATACCAAGCAAAGGGTCTCATTATTAGACCTTGAATTTTGGAAAAAAGGTGTATTTAGTTCCTTTAGGAGGGTGTGGAAAATAACTGCAAATGTTTACGAATTACGAAGAAATATATCTATTGAAACGAATCGTGCCTAAAATGTCCTTAAAGGGCGGTTGATGCCTATTTTGAAATTTTTTGCCTACAACAAGGAATTTTGAAGAATTATCATATTTGTATTACTCGTTTTTCAAGTTAGTTGTACCAAAACACAAATACTTTCCCGAATTTACCGAAAAGCGAATATTCCCAGATCGACCAATACGAAATAAAAGTTTCTCACCGAACATAAGGAACTTTGCAAGTCAATATAAAGAGGATATTTCACGCTCGTCTCCGATCAGAACACATTCCTTACGCAATTGAATCCATTCCCTGGGTAGCTGTTCGACAAGTTGAGACTTATCGCCACGGCGTGTCTTCTACGCAATCCAGGCGAGGAGAGACAGATTAGGCAGTAGTCTGTCGGAAAAGCGAATCTTACAAATTAGGTCCAAGTCTGGGACCCCCAGAAAAGTAAAAAGAATCATTTCGAGTTTTCTTCTGTGTGTGTGTGTGTGTGTGTGTGTGTGTGTATACGTGTGGTTCGAATGAGTTTATGTTTGTCTTTATTCCGGAACGAAACTTTATTATTGTGCTCTTTAATTATGAAAGTGAATAAAAGAATACGCTTGTAGTCACTCATAAATATTAAAATACTTGACTTTCCTGAATAATACAAATGCCTATTGAACCTTTTGTGATCAGTTTTAGATGTCAGAAACATAACTTTTTATGCCTAATGATTAATAAATGCATCATTTAATCATTAAGTGCTTAAAACGTCACTTTTCATGCCTAATAGTGCTCAATTCACAATTTTTTACCTAATTTAGGTGCCTAAATCATCGCGTTTTTGTGCGTAAAATTCCGAGGTCTACTAGTCATGTTGATCTCATAGACAGTACATTGCATTTTGTGACGATTCTCGCGTTGAGTCGAATGTATTTCCCGTCTAGGGATATGCTTATGTAGGGACGTGCTTCTAAACTAAACATTTTCCCTGTATCATCTTTAACACATACCACGTTTAACTGTTGCTGATATAAAGACTTTGTGGTAACTAGATTACAGTGACCTTACGCTAGTGACGACAACAGTAATAAAAATAATCTAAAATGAATGTAAGTATTTTTTATTGTGAACGAGAAATTTAGTATTTGATTAGGAGGTTCCGAGGATTAATTAATGTCACTAGAGTGCCTCTGACTGGGACGTCCTAGGTTCGAGTCCCGACAGAGGGAGGACGTTTTACACAAGCTATATAGCTAGGTCGAATCGAATCTCTGTCTAGAGACGAATTCTAGCGGCTGGCTGCTCTGATCGGAAGTTTCCCTGGTCTCTCCGATCAACACCAGGCGAATACCGGAGCAGTACCCTAACAAACGGGTCATGAACAGCGCGCGAATGTTCCTTTATCTTCCTTGTCCTATCCTCACACCTTACTTATATACACACACACACACACGTATTACACCACCAAATGAGCCGGTATACTGGTAGGTAGTTTAATGATAGTGTTTGTCCCGGCTGGGGCGGTGTCCCACTGGTCGGAAATACCTGGCTGGGGAAAAAATTGCAAGCAGTTGACTCACCTGGAATCACCAATCAATCAGTCAAGAAATTCAGGAGTTTGAAATGCTCTTCTCGTTTGGATTTGCATATTGTACACATTATGCGATAAACGAGTGCTTAGTTGCGTGTTAACACTGCGTCTGACATTTGTTAGAAAGCTCTAACAAAATTACGCGGGCAACGCACTGCGATCTCAATCTCGGCGACAGAGCGTTGGGCGGATTGCATCTCATGACGTCATGTTTGCCAACCACTGCGCCTACAATATTAATTGTGCGGACATTTATTTAATGTCACATAGGCAGGCGAAAAGCCATTTATATTTTCTACAATAGGCATGCAAAAAGGCATTTTTATACTGACTAAAGTAGGGGTGTAAAAAGGCATGTAAGCAATGAAACATATTTAAAAGGAATTATGAAAATAGTTACTTAAAATGATTCATATTTTTATTCTATCTCGAAAATTTACATTACTGCTTACGTGTAAGATGATGAACATTTCTTTGGAATATTGATTCCATATGACAACCCGGTATGATATATACGGATTTGTTTTTCTCGTGACGCTGTTTTTCGAAATTTTATTACGGATTTCATTTTGGATCTTGAAAGGGCATCAGTGAACTTGGAATAATAGGTTTCGTTCTTCGTATCTGTATAATTGAGAAGGGTATATCATATCAGTGAGTTCTGTCCTTGAAAGGGATCGGAAATCGTATTCAAATGAAGTACGAGATTCTTCGTGAGCGAACAAAATGGCATGAAAAAAAATCTTGACTGGAATCAGCAGCCTTTTTTATTGAGATTTTTAACACTACCTCGCCTTGAAGCCTCCGTTACAACAAAAAAAAACGAATCCAGACCGTTCCTTCGTGTTGTCCAGGCTTGCAGCTACATTTTCAGATTGATTGAGATTGGTGCTACGAGAAAACAAAAGCAAAATAATGTCGATAAAGGTAGAACATCAAAAACAGGCTAAAATATAAAAAAAAGCAAAATAAAAATATATTAAAATAACTCCTGAAGTAAAATTAAGTGATTCCTGTTGTTCAAATCATCAAGTCATCAAAACATAAAGAATAAAAGAAGATATTTTGCCAAATTTCCATGCTCTATTAATGATGCATCAAAATTGGAAACGTGTGTGGAATTGATTGATTATTTCGTATCTCCGGGTTCGTGTAATGCAATGGTCGTTAGTCCAACAAGTGTAGCGCATATCTTTATAACGGGACGTAGATATGTCGCACCTCTGCTGGACGGTAATATCCAATGCCGACCTACACTTTCCGCTTGCAGAGGTTTCCCCAACGTGTTATCTCCCATTCGCGGATAAACGCTCTAATGGTGACAAGCTATAAGCTTCCGACTAGTCTCCCTACTTGTGTTACAATGCAAGGTATGTGTGTAAATGTGTGAAAATAGGACAAACATTGGAAGGAAGATGATGCGCTTTCCGTTTTTTAGGGTACGGCTCCGGCACACGGCCGATGTTGACCGAAGAAACCACGAAAAATTACCGATAGGGGCAGTTGACTGCCAGAATTCTCCTCCAGACGAAGGCAGCTGAATTGAACCTACCTTTCTAGCTAAAAATCCTGCCACAGTCGATTTTCGAGCCCTAGGACCTCCCAGTCAGTTAAGTTAGGTTAATGCCTTATTTTACGTGGCGAGACTCGGACCATCAGGCCCACTCTTCCGTCTGACCACGAAATTTCGCTACGTTCCTTTCACCTAACGGAGAAAGAAGGTGTTATCTCGGGCGACGAAACAGGCGATTTGAATTTAGCTCAGAGGCGTCATTTAGGCTGGAGGATCTTTTACATGCAGTAAATCTACTAACATGGGACAGCCGGCTTTACTTCCCCTCCGAGGAAGGCGTACGAAGGATTTTTTCGCCCTTAAAAATCCACGGCTTCGATCAGGTTTGAACCCGCGAACTTGGGTATGACAGTCCGGCACGCTAACCGTCACACCATCCAATCCGCAAAGTCAGTGGCATTACAGTGACTTTGGTTGATGTTCTGAGCCAGTTAAGCGGCTGGTTGTACAGGAACGGTGTAATGTATAAGGATTGACAAATTACATGAAACTAGGGAAAACTGAATGATTATTTGTTTTGTTATTTTTGAATTTGATTAATCTAACTAAAAATATTTGTCATGAGCTATGACAATGCATTATCAATTGTCTCGCTTAATCTGAAAATGCAGTACATGAACTTCATTCTTGAAGTCGTGGGATTATGAGTGCGATAGCTTCATGTTAATTATTCAGACGATGAAAGGCAGATTCCCTACACTTGACGGTGATACGTGTCTTTTGGGATTTGGAGCTCGATAAAGAGAATATTTGCTCGCATTTCGAGCCGATGGTCGAGCTGTGTTCGCGTTCAATGCACTTTGATGCGTGAGAAAATCGATGATGACAGATGTGTTAACCCATGAAACAAACGCACGATCGACATACCACAAAAAAACATGCACATAAACTTTGAAAGCATGTCGGGAGTGGTCGACAGGTAAATAGATGACACAGGCTTACATTAGGATCCTGGATACATTGACAAAATTGTAATTTTTGTCCCACTGCATATATTTTGTTATAAAAATGAAGGATAGAACATTTGAGGACGGGTAATCAATATTAACCGCTATCATCGCAGTTATGCTGCTTTTGGAGTAGATCTTTCTATTGTACTCTGATTTTATTTAATATAAACGAAGATCTTCAAAATAATTATCTAGATATTTCTGTTCTTCAGAGAGGGCTTCTAGAGTTTTCTTTAAAAAACTGAACATAAAAATAATATCTAAATCAGAAGTTCTAATTTTAATATATAGCTTACAAAATGAATGTCTTCGAAATATGATCTCAGGGTCGGAGAAAAGAAGTTCCCGTGCAGAGCTAGTTCCCGTGTAGAGATTTTAGTCCTGATTACAAAATGAGGTCCGCTATTGAATACTTGCATTTCATTTCTAGTGACATAGTTCAAAGGAAAAGCCTCTTTGGTATACTTAGGTAGAAAAAATCGAACTATACTAAACACGAAAAACGCTGGTGTAATGGAAACATTCCAGCACTTACGATCGTTGAAGGACGTAAATATTGATGACGGTACGCCCCACATGGCGTCATACTTGTGGTCGAAGTGACGACTACCGTACTGCGTAGCAACCAAGTTCCACCGATCAGCTGAGCCCATTCCATACCTCCGCCTCCGCCACTCCGCTCCACCGCCTCCCTCCGCCCCCTCCGCCCCCTCCGCCCCCTCCGCCCCCTCCGCCCCCTCCGCCCCCTCCGCCCCCTCCGCCCCCTCCGCCCTCTCCGCCCCCTCCGCCCCCTCCGCCCCCTCCGCCCCCTCCGCCCCCTCTCCCCACCTACCCTCTCCGCCACCACCCCTCCGCCGTCCCTCTCCACCGCCTCCACCCGCCTCCCTGCTTCCCTCTGCCTTTCCCATCCGTTGTCCTCTCCCAGCTTTCTCCTCCGCCCTCTCATCTACCACCCAACACCGCTCCCTCTGTTGCCCCCTCCGTCGCTGCTCCCTCTCGCAGCCACCCGTACATACGCCACCGCGCCCAACGCTCCCATCACCTCATCCGCGCCACCTTCCAATCCCCTGCCAAGTGGCGACACCTCAGCCATTGCCATCGCTCCCACCGCAGTCGCGCACGCAGCCCTCGTCAACGACACCCACACTGTCAACTCCGTTGCCCAGCAGCCATCACCACCTCATCCTCGCGGTCACACACGCCAATCTTACTACTACTGACCGCCGCTGAATCCCTGTCCCTGTCCTTTCTCTACCCTTGTCCCCGCCACAATCCCAGCCAATAATGTGCGCCGTCTCCTCTGCCGTCGTCGCCGCCGCCGCCACCTTCCCCCCTCCATCGCCGTCCCCAACCCTACCCCCACCACCGCTTCCTCTTCTACCCCCCCCCCAACCAATAGAGATGGCTCGGTGCATCAACTGATGTCACTGCAGTCCTTCCAGAACCGGGAGGTCCTAGGTTCGAGTCCCGACGGTGGCAGGATTTTTTGACACTAACTTGACAGCTAGGTCGAATTCAGTCTCTGTCTGGAGAAGAATTCTAGAGGCCGGCTGCTCTGATCGGTAGTTTTCCGTGGTTCCTCCGATCAAAACTAAGCGAATGCCGGGGCAGTACGTTAACAAACGTGCCACGGACCACACGTAATCTTTTCTTCCCTTTCCTCACCCCTTATTTACACCTCCTTACTCTTACATGCACTACACTACCACAAATGCCGATCGGGAGCTTATAGCTTGTCCCGGCTGGGGCGGTGCCCCGCTAGTAGGAGATGCTTGGTTGAAGGGAAAACCCCGCCACTCGACGGTAGGTCGTCGCCGGATCTCGCTGTCCAACGAGGAAAAGATTTCCGCCATCTCCCAATGAAAGAACACGCACTACTAAATGCTTCTGTCGTTGACGCACCTGGAAACACGAATCAGTCAATCAATCAATCTTCTGTCCCCGACGTTCCTTTCACCGTTCTTGCGACTGTCCTCCCTTCACCGTTCTCGCCAACGACCCCGCTACAATCCTTTCCACGAAGTGTGTTCGTAACTATTTGAGCCTTCACTTTCACCCAGTGAGGAGGACAGTGATTGTGGCGTAATTAGACAGTGGTAGTGACGTGGCAGAGCTCTCGGTGGCTCGTCAAACAGCGTGCTCGCTCTCCACGGCGCAACCCCATAAACAGGGATAATAACTTTAATAGTTGATGTGTTCGAAAATATCATTCAATCAAACCATGAATCTCCACGAATTCCGCCACCACCTCAACCACCACCTCCATCACCACCACTGTCTTTACGTCTTTTTTCTTTGCTATTAGGACATTTAAAAATAATCGAAAGCATTTTACTGATCATTTTTGGTGATGTTGTAATTCATCAAAATCCTCCCCTACGCAACGTCATCATCAGCGTCACCGGTTCCATTCCTTCCCCCATCGCCTCCTTGCGTAACTCGCCGCCGCCTCCTCCCCCTCCCCCCCGCACGCCCCCGCGCCGCCGCCCCGGGCGATCAATAGCCGGCGGGCGCCTTGGTCGGCGGCGGTGTTTACGAGTCCGCGCCGCCACCGCCGCCGCCTCAAAGACCACGCGACGCCTCCACGCCTCGTGCGAGCCAGCAGCGGGTGCCCGCCTACACCAGGGCAATAAGCTGCATTTACCTTTGCGCAATCGGACATGCATAGGTTGCTTAGAATAAATGTAAAAAACTTCTACGGTTGTAAGGAACGAAAAATGATTACATTTCGTCAATGAACCTATACTAGGAAATGGTATATGAATTTGGAGATTCATGATTACATCTTGTCAATGAACCTCTATTCGGAAATGACATATTAGAGAGAGAGAGAGAGAGAGAGAGAGAGAGCGCCAACGCCTCCACGTCTTCTGCGACCAGGCGGCGGGTGCCCGCCTACACCAGAGCAATGAGCTGCGTTTACCTTTGCGCAATCGGACATGCTAAATGCATAGGTTGCTTAGAATAAATGTTAAAAACTTCTGCGGTTGTAAGGAACGAAAAATGATTACATTTCGTCAACGAACCTCTATTGGGAAATTATATATAAATTTGGAGATTCATGATTACATCTTGTCAATGAACCTCTATTCGGAAATGACATATTAAAGAGAGAGAGAGAGAGAGAGAGAGAGAGAGAGAGAGAGAGAGAGAGAGATCGCCAACGCCTCCACGTCTCCTGCGACCAGGAGGCGGGTGCCGCCTACACCAGGGCAATGAGCTGCGTTTACCTTTGCGCAATCGGACATGCTAAATGCATAGGTTGCTTAGAATAAATGTTAAAAACTTCTGGGATTGTAAGGAACGAAAAATGATTACATTTCGTCAATGAACCTCTATTGGGAAATGACATAACGGAGATGCTTTCGTTATAGAGAGACCGCCAACGCCTAAAAGATCACGCGACGCCTCCACGCCTGCAAGCGGGCGCTCGCACTAGGGCAATAAGCTGAGTTTTTCTTTACTTAGTCGGACAAATGAATTATACAGAGAGAATTGTGTATTGTATGAGAGATTTTTGTTAAGATAGTTCCGCTTGGACAGCTACTGTTGACAACGTAACTGCGGTTTATGTCCACGCACTCAATTCGTCAAAGCGTTCCTTCAGTTAGGTCATTAGTAAATAGTTTTCATCACCATCTTTTGCAATTTCGTCGCACCTCATTGTCAAAGATTACAAAACAAAACTTTAACAATTTCACAAAACTCTTGCAATGCTATGAAAACACAAAATGAAAGGCACACATTGACTAAGCGATGCTACCTGACTAACACAGCAAGAAAAACCAAATTAATGTAAACATTGCAGAATGTATTGAAAGATTACGAGGCACACATGGCTGGATTTTCCAAACCAGACCACTCTCACAGCACCACAGCTCCTCCTAATTACACAGCTGTCTAGTAGAGGGTCTCAATGCAGATAGCAAGAAATGCCTTTCACCGACGTGAATGCTTCATACCCAAAGTCCACCACAGCCCCTTCCGCCTTGGCCCAAAAGCCAGCGTTCACTCCCGCTAACCGCCCGGCTCTGGACCGCCCCGAGTTTGACACCGGGCGGGTCGCAGAGGGCGGCCAGCCGGAGGAGGGGCGGACGGAGGCGGGGGGAGATACGGGCGGCGACGGCGGTGGTGGTGGCAGCGGCGGTGACGGTGGTGATGTCGACGTGACGTCAGCGGTGTCGGCAGCGGGGGCGAAGCCGTGCGCCGAAAGACAGCGCCCCAATGCGTAGAGGCGCGGGGGAAACAATGATTAATTAATGTCTTAATTCATTCATTAATTAATAAATTAATTTTTTTAAGTGGGACGCGCGTACTTTGGAGTTGGCGCCCCCATAACACACTGGTGTAGCATGGAACTTCCATAGTTTGGCGGGAGTACCAAAAAAAATTGCCCAGGTGGGCGGAAGTCGCAGGAACTTGTCCGCGCCGACCAAAATGTGCTAACACTCATGTCATTCATTATTTCCCCGGTCTGTCACACTGGTACCTTCTTAGAATTACTATTTACGTGTGGCTATGAACAAATGTAAAAATCTTCTATGGTTATAGAAAGTTCGAAAATGATTATATTTTGTCAGTGAACCTATATTGATAAATGACGTATTACAGTGTTACATACATTTACAGAGAGGCCGCCTACGACTCAAAGACACGCGACGCGGCGCGCGCCCACACCAGGGCCTTAACCTGTCTTTATCTTTGCGCTATCGAACATACTAATTCTACAGGTTGCTTAGATTAAAAGTTAATATCTTCTAGAGTTGTAGAGAAGCAAGAAATGATCACTTTTTGCCGATAAACATGTAGAGCGAAATGACATATACCAGAGTTATACAATGCATTTTGACATGTAACATTCACCCTGACATTAAGCAACTTGAGATGTTCGGCATGTCGCGATCCGACGCAGTCAAATCTCCTTAGGTTGCCAATGGCAATTATTATGTCACTGCATTGCCTCTGATTGGGAGGTTCTGGGTTCGAGTCCCTACGGTGGCAGGATGTTTGACAATAGCTACAGGTCGAATTCAGTTGCTGTCTGGACGAGAATTCCAGCTGTCGGATGGTGTGATCGGTAGTTTTCCCTGTTTTTTTCCTATCAACGCCAGTGAAATGCCAGCACATTACCTTAACAGCGGCGACGGGCTACCCGCAACATTTCCTTCCTAATCCTTGTCCTATCCTACCCCATACTTACACACACATCTCCTACTCTACCACACATGTCGAGAATCTTAGAGCTTGTCCCGCTTGGGGCGGCGCCATGCTGATGGGGGATACCTGGCTGGGGAAATCTCCGAAACCCCAGCGTCGAATCTTGCCATCGAGCGGGAGAAGATCATTGTTCCCTCCCACTATAAACACACTTCCGAGACTTGCCCTTGCCCGCCCTTGCAGCCCCGAGACTTGATTTTGCCCTTGGCAAAATCAGGATGATTTAAAAAGAGATCTTGTTTACCTTTGAACAATAATTTATTTCGACAACCGTTTTAGATGTCTAGAATTCCGGTTACTCACCAGATATTTGTCTAATATTTTTATCAGGAGTAGAATTTAGAACTACGTGTGCGAGAATGCTCTATATAGAAGACCATTGCCCTTGCTGACTGCCAAAAGAAACGTCATGCAAAGTAATCAAATTCGGCATATTTTCATGACACAGGAAACTTTTCGTGCATCAGTATTCAAATAAGTCACGGAATCTTTTTTGCTTTGACCACTGAAGAGTTGTAGACTGCATTCTCTTGAAAGCTTAATTAGTCTGGAAAATTTATACAAAGGGTTTTTTTCAAATTTACATCAATACTCAGATCCATTTAAAAATTAATAACAGTTTATATTTAAAAAAATATTAGTTCATTAAAACGCAGAAAAACATTGATTATGTACTGAATTGGTCAGCAGTTTGACAATACTTTCGTTGCCTTTTTCAAGTCCTGAATACAAGAATTGTTAAAAGCTTTCGAAATGTGCATCTTACAAAAATATAGGTATAACTTAAATCGAATGAATTTAAGCCTTACGGACATATTGAGAAATAAAACATTTTTTCGGAATCAAGGAACTCCAGAGCGTTCTATTATAATCTCGACTTCAATTTTACAGCAATTATTCTTAAGCTACTTATTTCAAACCACATATGCGTTCCTAAATGAGAAAATAGAAACGTTATATATTCAATTCTATTAAAGTAATATACGAAGTAAATATATTCTGGACAACCCACTTTCTTTCAGCCCACAATATATTTTCTCCTGCTCTATAAAATTAATCATACCGAAGAACGTGTTCTGTCAGTAATTCTGTAGGATTGCATTTTCTGTAAGTACTTTAATTTCCTATCTTTTGTGACCTTTTCAATACTCTGCTTGTTTTACAAGCTTGTTATGGTTAGACGTCACTAGAACCATGTCTATTTATTTTTCTGTCTAGAGATAATGTGCCATCCTCTCATTCAGGTTTCATTCCGTATACCATGACACGCCATACAAAAGAAATCCGAAAGTGCAGAGTAAGGGAGTTGTTCCGGCTTGAGGTTGTTGAAGGCAGCGATAAAAAACAAAATTTCAGATTGCTGATCCAATGAAAAAGAATAGACCACAGACGTCGGCCGCTAGAAGTCCCAACAAGAAAATTCTCAACCTATCTAGAATCGAAAGTGGTTAAAGTCAAGCTTAGATGGCTGATGTCACTGCTGTGCCTTTGACCAAGAGACCAAGGTTCGTGTCCCGACATTGACAGGATATTGTATTGATTGATTGTTAATGATTCCGGGAGCGTCAACTTGTAAGGTTATTAAATTGTATTTAATTTGGTCAATATTATTTTTGAAACAGACTTTATTTTTTTAAATAATAATAAACTTTAATGTACATTCATTGATCCAGCAACAGTTTCGATGTTTCCTTACCTCATCATCAGGCCAGAATACAAATTAATGAATAGTTCATTATCAGAAACGAATTTTTTAACAATTTTGATGAGTTCTGGCGCTGACCTACCGTCGGCTAGCGGGGTTTCCCCAACCAGCAATTTCCCACCAGCGGCGCACCGCCCCAGCTGAGACAAGCTCGAAGTTCCCAACCGGTTTCCTGGTTGGGTGACCGTCTCTGAACCCCGAGACCTAACAGTGCAGAACCCCAGACCAAAGGGTGACTGACTACGACCGACAATGAATGACTAGACTAAAGGAGAATTACTCCAAACTTCGAATTGTAACAAAAGTAAAAAGGTTTTCAAATATCATTGTTAATTTCTTTGTTAATCCCTTCAAATAAACGCCATTGACATTGATGTGATGACATAAAGGTGTGTCAACTATTAGTCAATCTTCTTGATCAGAGATATTCCCTTGCAGTGATTTAATTGCTTACCTCTACCTCTGCACCGCATTTGCATGTTAAATTTGGGCTTCCTGATACCCCTCATGTACTAGAATATTCATGAAACATATTTATTTAACCTAAATGCACAGATTTATTTTATTACCTCGTCTCTAAAACTGAGCTCAGCACATCAGCACGCTGCAATATAAATCTCCCCTGTAAGCGACTCTGGTAACTGCAAATGCTGATTATGCTTGGTATGTAGTCGGGTGGATACATTCATGATAGCGTTTTTACTTAAACTTTACTTTTACTCTACGTATACGTACGTCTATAGAAATAGAAAAAAATGTTATGTAATGATACGTAAAATAGAAAAAAAGTTATGCAATGCTACGGAAAATCGATTTTGAGATTTTAACGGAAATACATGTTTTCGGGTCCCCTGAAACCGAAAATGTATATTTCTCAAGACTAGCGCCTCAACTATGCTTAGGATTTTTCCCAAAAAGTATGTCTCCCGACAGATCTGTTTGCAGCCCTGCAATTTTTAAAATAATTCCCTAAATCTTAGGAGTACTTTACATCAAACATGAAATAAAGTACCAATCCCCCAACCAACTTTCACATTTTTAATGGCAATCTACCATTATCTGCAATCACTATCAACCTACTCAGGTCACATGGCAATTGAGTCGTCAGATACTTGTATCAGTATACGAATGGTTTGTTATAGATGCGCGCGCATACAGCTATCAATCTTGATGAAGACAAAGTATAAACTACATGTAGCTGCTACTGAATTATAAGAATTTGTTGGTGTAATTGAATTTTGTTAAGAGCTGATAGAAAACTTAAAAAGTTGTTTCTTGACCTTGCGGTTTCATTTTCCTAGGATTTCAAGAGAACGTCATTAAATAATGCTTAAAATCACATAGAACCAGCGTGTTAACTATTTATTTGACATGTGTCGGGACACATTTGATGTGCACCAGCTGACTTCTTATACTCTTTCAGTTACAGTTCTCTTTCAGCCATGTTCTTCCTTATAAAGAACAATGCGTGAGTCGAAAGGGATGCACTGTTACGCAAATAAATGCAACAATAATAAAGGAACGAACCCTTAGTTACGTTTTTTCTTTGCTTTTCGAAAAGTCCTGGAAAGGAAAGACGGAAATGTGTTTACGGGCACAACAGAAATATTATTACTTTGTAGACACCTTTTTTTAAAGTAGAGTACTTACTTTTCAAGAGATTCTCGGGTGAAATAAAAAAACACTTATTCCTCCTCACGATTACACTCTTTACTTTGAATGGTCAACATTTATTGGATTTAAATCAGTTCTTTCCTTAAAAATTGTTCAAAAATTCTATTTTACATTTTGTTGTTTAAATTGCATTCATGATGAAATTAAAATGTATAAATCCTCTTCCTTGTCAGCCAGATGTAGCATAGCAATGCTGTACCTGTCTGCCCCGTGGCCGAGATCGTTAAGATGCGGTAGTGATTTCGGACCGAGGGGTCGCGGGTTCGAGTCCCGCCTCGGGCATGGCTGTATGTGTTCGTCCTTTCACCCCCTATCATCATCATATAGTTTCATCCTTACACCATAACGTTAAATCCAATAGTGGTCGCAGTGATCTAGTAGTTGATGCGACCTAAAATAACAAAAAAAAACGCAGTACGAATAGTAAGGGGGCATAGTGTTCCTTTGTCGCCGAGCAAATCGCTGGAGTCGCTCTCCAACACGTCGTCATAGGGCAATTAAGACTGAGCTACACTACTGTGTAAATACATACACTGTGCTTATATTCTGTAATGAGCTGTTTTGTCATCCTAAATCTCTTCAAATATGCTCATTGACTTTCCCCCGTTATGACCTGCATTGGAATCGTGAAGTACATGCGCTGCCATCAACATTTCTTTGTCTAGTATTTGATTACGGTGGGGATCGTGTTACAATCTAATTTTGCAGCACACCTGGCAAAGTTCATTTTTTGTTCACTGACCACCCTTCGGCTTTGAATTTTGTTCGGTTAAATGGATTGTTGCAGGAAGCTTCAAAATTTAATATTGCCAGGTAATTCAATTGGGATCCTCCGAACGTGGAGTTAGTAGGGGTGAGATGAAGTTGTTTGCTAGGCAGATGAGGGATAAATGTGATACTGAAAAATGTTTGTACTGGAGAATAAGGGTTTAAGTAGGGGTCTGTTATCCGATTACGTAGTTTGTGGGGACGGTTTTGTGAATTTTCTGATAAAGCAAGGAGGTTTTCCTTGTGGAATCATGATGCTTGTGGAACTTCACATACATCATGAATTTCCTATGGAAGAAGGCAGTGTTTAGTTAATGGACGAATATGTCGAATAAGGATACCGAGGTGTGTGAATTTGTGGTTTGCGTGTAAACACGGCTGCTTTGGTTGTTCTCTTGAGAAATGTTTTTTGAAATGTTGAAGATAACGGAGGTAGAATGGAAATACTATAGACCAAATCGGAAAAGCGATGTAAGAGATAGACAAATTAATTTTATTAAGTATGACGGAATCGGTTAATTTAGATGAGACAGTCTGTTGAGTATTCTGTGGGGGTAGGGATAGAGGTAAATTATTTTGCCATTCATATTTTTATTTTGGACATGACTAATGTGGATTTTTCGGGATAGTTACCCGACAAGGAGAGAGCTTAGATATTTTGTGTCTTGGGAAAGAGTTATTGCACGAATTCCGTCCACTAAGCATTTTTCGCGCTCTGAAAACCCATCACCCCACAGACATCAGTACATATTCGTAGATTGACAATTCTTACGCTGGGCGATGCGGTAGCAGTGAAGTAAAAAACTTTGCGTGATGCTATTTTACTATCACCCTGTTCTGAGGGGTTGCACACGTGAAAAACAGTTGAATTAAATTTTCATACTTATTTCAGAGTTATGAGTAATAATTGTAACAAAATGAACCACTGTCTGATATACGGGTTTAATTTTACACACTTCAGGAGTCCTTTAGTGGAGGTCACTCGAAATATGTCTCTGCATGGAAGCATTAAGCTTTCATGACCTCCATTGCAGTCTATATTATATCGGATATATTACACATTTTGAGCGGTACATAAAATAATTCGGGATAACTTAACTAGTTCAATCATTAAATAGTAGAATTATCAAAGTTAGATTTACTGACTCGCTAACAGTTGATGGTACGATGCAACATCAGTACAACGAATTCCTTAGGAGCAAATTTTACGAATAAGTGGCATTTAAAACTTCACTTTTCTCATTCTCTGTACTCTGAATGAAAAAATATATAGTTTATACTCAAGCATGCTTGTCACATGATTATTTTAGACAGTAGTTTTCTAGCTGACAAAACATAATTTACAATAATTATTGCAGTAATAATTTATCTTTTATTGTTCTTGTGCTAAAAAGAAGAATTGCCGTGTGGAAGCAAGTTAAGTTCAAGCAGAAAATATATTTTAACTGCAAGACTATTTTGGCAATATTACCCCTATAAGTGAAGCCAAAAGTTGCGCGCGCTGCCATCTCACCTTATCCGATTGACTTCACTTACAGGGGCAGCACTGCCAATCTACTTCTGTACATCTGCGCTTCACCCTAAAGCCGCGAACTCTAGTTTTGCAGCTCTGTATGTTTTCCCCCAAACGGCGTGTTTATAAATATGCATTGATATAAAAAATTGAAACACCGAACCTTTTATTGATTTCATTTGCCTCTCTTCTTTCCTTTTCCCACGTCTGCCCTACATGTATTTTGAAAGCCGCCAAATCGAAAAATAACGTGTATCCAAAACTGCGGAATTGTGTTCGGAACGTTATAAAAAATATCTCGCATTTCACATTCGTCAGTGGCCTTCTTTAATGAAACAATTAAAGCGTAGTAAGAGGTGTAGGGTGTTGAATTGAGATGCCACGCAATGTGCCACAATTTGGTTTGATGTAATGTGTTGTAATGTGAAGTGTGGTGAACTCACTTTTGGGTGTAAGCAAAGCACAAGGCTTACAGCATTTTATAACCTGCGAATAATAGTGGTTGTTACCTTTAGTATTCCACTGACTAAGGTTGTACAAGTAGCTTAATCATATGCGATGAGCATATATAAATAAACGATAAATAGCTTGCTTGTTCGAACAGAAATTAAGATGAACAGAGTTTAAGAAAACCTACAGTATTAACAAATTATAGCAGTGATTCGCAAAAAATATCAAATTTTATCGATTTTAATTACCATCTCCTCTTTAGTATCCAATCGTAAGCCTCGATTATCTAAAGAGGTGGTGTGCATCTATCCCTATGTCGATGTTGAACAAAGTGCGCTTTTCCGTTGTCTCATTCAAACAGTTGTTAACTAAAGATATGGCGAAAAGATTTTATTGATGGATCAGAGAAATAAATACATGATATTATTCGCTAAGATACTCCAAAGATAACCGATAAAAGTAAAAATAATTGAAAACACTTTGAAAATTTGTGTTAGAACGTGAGCTATACTTTACAAAAAGATACACCATTTCTAGGATTTGTGAACCTTTTGAAAGAAATTTTAAAAAATAAACCCGTATATAACGTGATTTCTAACGAGCGTTTTCTACTTATCCATATTTGAGTAGTATTACCTTTATTTCTTACTAGTATAGTATAAAAAATAACAATATAAACAACCCATCATATTCTGTTTACTTATGCAAACTCGTCTGCAACGTTAAAATAAATGACGACCTCCTTGATATGAATATTGCTGTCGGCCTTGCATAAGTAAACAGAGAATGGAACATGGACATAGTAATTGAAATATTTAAAATACGTTAATACACCAGTTTCAATTGCATAAATAATATTAACGAACCGGCTTCTCAAATTCAAATTTCATTCGCGAAATAGTCCTATTAAATGTTTACCAGTGCTTTGGAAATTCTCAGATTTATCGACAATTTACACAGCACTCGTCAGCTTTCTACGAAAATAAACGATTCAAAATGAATGTGACAGCAAAAGAATAAAAATGTTCAAAAGAGATACACGGATGATTTTTTTGTTGACAACCATACCACAGTAACATTTGAAAAAACCTATACCGTACGCCGAGGACTCGAATCCGCAACCTACCATGTCCCAAACTCTGCCATCTCACCAAGGAGGGCGGCACAGGATGATGCGATAAAATCTAAATCCGTGAACCTTCTCCCAAACGAAAAAAAATAGTAATAATAAAGGTCGCTTTCATTGCTCCAGGCTCTTAAATATTGCCACGCGGCGGCCGTTTGAAGAGGTACTTAACATCACGTGCTTTTCCATCTCGTGCCCGCGGAGGCTTTGGCTCGCGCTGCAGGAGGATTGCGGTGGGTGCCTCGCATATGCATGACCTCGGATTAACCTGGCCTGAAAGCGGCTCGGGGCGGTGCGCGAGGGTCACGTGATACGGTTAGAATATGAGTCACGCTCGCGTGAGAACGGAAAGGAAGCGGGGGATGAGGATCGAATTAATTTTAGTGACTAGGCTCTTCAATTTACCACTTTTACTTTCGCGTCTAAATTCGTACTTGGGTGGTAAGGGAAAGTATTGTAATCGGCGACGTTTTGTCAGCAAAACTGTGGTGCCCTTCTATCGTGACAATTGATAAATCGTGTTCATATATGCAATAAATTGCATCCTCTAACAAGTTGTGTGGTGAGAATCTACGTTTTGTGAGTTGTTGATTCCGAAATCCAGATTGACGGCGAAACGTGTGTCTGTCTGTTCATCTGTCTGTCTGTTCATCTGTCCGTCTGTTCGTCTGTCCGTCTGTTCGTCTGTCCGTCTGTTCGTCTGTCCGTCTGTTCGTCTGTCCGTCTGTTCGTCTGTCCGTCTGTTCGTCGGTCCGTCTGTTCGTCTGTTCGTCTGTCCGTCTGTTCGTCTGTCCGTCTGTTCGTCTGTCCGTCTGTTCGTCTGTCCGTCGGTTCGTCTGTCCGTCTGTTCATCTGTCCGTCTGTTCATCTGTCCGTCTGTTCATCTGTCCGTCTGTTCATCTGTCCGTCTGTTCATCTGTCCGTCTGTTCATCTGTCCGTCTGTTCATCTGTCCGTCTGTTCATCTGTCCGTCTGTTCATCTGTCCGTCTGTTCATCTGTCCGTCTGTTCATCTGTCCGTCTGTTCATCTGTCCGTCTGTTCATCTGTCCGTCTGTTCATCTGTCCGTCTGTTCATCTGTCCGTCTGTTCATCTGTCCGTCTGTTCATCTGTCCGTCTGTTCATCTGTCCGTCTGTTCATCTGTCCGTCTGTTCGTCTGTCCGTCTGTTCGTCTGTCCGTCTGTTCGTCTGTCCGTCTGTTCGTCTGTCCGTCTGTTCGTCTGTCCGTCTGTTCGTCTGTCCGTCTGTTCGTCTGTCCGTCTGTTCGTCTGTCCGTCTGTTCGTCTGTCCGTCTGTTCGTCTGTCCGTCTGTTCGTCTGTCCGTCTGTTCGTCTGTCCGTCTGTTCGTCTGTCCGTCTGTTCGTCTGTCCGTCTGTTCGTCTGTCCGTCTGTTCGTCTGTCCGTCTGTTCGTCTGTCCGTCTGTTCGTCTGTCCGTCTGTTCGTCTGTCCGTCTGTTCGTCTGTCCGTCTGTTCGTCTGTCCGTCTGTTCGTCTGTCCGTCTGTTCGTCTGTTCGTCCGTCTGTCTGTTCGTCTGTTCATCTGTTCGTCTGTTCATCTGTTCGTCTGTTCATCTGTTCGTCTGTTCATCTGTTCGTCTGTTCATCTGTTCGTCTGTTCATCTGTTCGTCTGTTCATCTGTTCGTCTGTTCGTCTGTTCGTCTGTTCGTCTGTTCGTGTGTTCATCTGTTCGTCTGTTCATCTGTTCGTCTGTTCGTCTCTTCATCTGTTCGTCTGTTCATCTGTTCGTCTGTTCATCTGTTCGTCTGTTCAGTCTATGCGACTGCCATCCGTCGGCCCGTCGGTCCATTTGGTCTCCATGATCAACGCTAGCGCGTAAACGGTTCAGAAATTTTACTTTAAAAATGATATTCCCTGATTAATGTGGGCTACCGACCCTTTGAGTTCGAAACACATGTTTTGATTTAGGTGGTATTTTCGTCAAGCCTCAACAATTTCACAATTGTCCCAAAAATGACTCCAAATATTTTTATCAAACGTTTACCCCGATAGCGTAAAGGACACTTTAAAACATGACGCAGGTCACATTTGCAAAGTTCAAAATTATTTCGCAATCTTCCTACAACCACAATATCGAAGATTGGGAAGGAATGTCTTTTAAGAAATATCTGTCTTTGAAAACCTCATTTTTTACAATCAGTTTTTCAAGAACACATACTTGATTAAGAAATAAAAAGGTTTTCTTAATTTTCTTTACATTTTTTTCGTTGAGCCGAGTAAAGAGCGCTTAAAAATAGTTTAAGTCCCCATTTTTCGCAAATTATCTGTGTTTTCAAGAATTGCAAACATAATTTTAATATTCCAAAACTACAAATATTGAAGAAAAAGATTTTTCCGTAACAAACTATGTTCTTTAAAACTAGATATTGAAGTAAAGTAAATGAAAATATCTGATTTTCCAAAAATTGAAAATATTGGCAAATGCATTTCGTATTGCTCACCACTTTTCTTTAATCTTCAATCCGAATCCTCTCAATTTCATTTTAATGTGACAGAGAAAATGACGCCAATATAAAAAATCAAATCTTTCAAATAGTCTAGAAATGTTTGCCAAAATATCTCATAGTAAAAATGAATGGATTATTCGTAAACAATCAGAACACAAGCCAAACCTTTCGCGTGAAACCAGGACTCTTGGTAGAAACGGCAGACCTAGTACTGGAAGAAATGTTATTACGCAACTTGGACTGGCCTTACTGTAATGGCTTAAAGTGAGGGAATCGTAGGTCGATTTACGTTTCCAGTAAAAGCATTCTAGATATTATGGTTGATAGAATCTACGCGCAGGAATCAACGAGGAGAAACTAGTGAACCCTATGTTGATTTCGCTGTCGTAGTATAATTAGATGCAATCGTGATCGACGAGGACGATAATGATACCTGTCGGTTTAGTCAAAGAGGTACTACCGGAACAAATTGAAAGTGAAACAACATAGCGATAAGGCAAATAGCCCCAGTGAGAATATCTGTCTCGCTGAATTGACTTTTGTTTTATCACGTTATAGATTTGAAATAACATTTATACGGATGTTTATTTAACTATAAGATTGTATCTCGAACTAATTATATGATTTCGATTGTTCTGATACTATCTCTTACTTTACAATTCTCAAAAAACTCCAAATTTCAGTTTCGGAGACGTGCTTTTAGTTCCCAAGGGGTAACATTTAGTGTCAGTCTACCCTGCTTTATCCAATCTATCCTCTGAACTGCTCATTCAATATCAGATCCAACAGTTAGCAATAATGAGTTAATTTTGCACGTGATATTTTAGATTTGAAAACTTGCTTCGAAACCTATATAATTTATCATTAATATCATTATAATTTATAGATTTAAAACATTAAGAGTTTTCGTTTAGAAAGAAGTTTGAGCCAGCTTCTTAATGGAATGTCGTCATTTTTGCTTTAAATGAAAGGTAGTGGTCCCCATATGTGTCATTACTTTCTATTATTAACTGGTTTTATAGTATCTGATTTAAGATCTAAGGGTCCTGCCTTCTAGTTCTTTTTATCGCAATCGTGTTAGCATTCATAATTCGTGGACAATGTTCATCATTTCATTTTCAAACCACAAATAATAAACTACAAGTACAATGTATAATTCTGAAATATATTTAATTTGTGATTCCTGTCATCTGACGAACTTTTGTATTTTTAATGAAAGTACAGTTGTAAGGTTTGTTGTCAAACGGGATTGAATAGACTGAGATCCAAGTGAATAAAGACGTTAGAATAACCTCAAGAATGATCGAATATCCTCAAAACTGATGAACCTTCAAGAGCAGTGGAACTCCTTCATGTATAGAATGATTATACCAGGCATCCCCTCTGATATTTTTATCTATTACATTCAGTACTGGACTTGGCGTATTTTCCTTTGAAGTCAACCTCCACACACTTTCACTTAATTCAACGATGAGCACAAAAAATAGACATTTCTTTGACTTATAACGGTGGAATGTATTTATAATTTCTCAAACATTTCCTGCGTTTTGACAGAACATTTTTAATTGATTGGAATACTAGAGTGAATCCTCTAGTTCTCAAAAAACAAAACCAACCAAATCAAAATCGCCGAAAAAGTATTTTACAGAACTGACGAGATCTATGAAATACGTTCACATCAAGAGGAAATAAACAAATTATTTATAGCAAAGCACTTCTCTTTTTGATCATTATGTACCATTAAATTCTACGCATTACTCTTGACATCACTCGAGATCATAATGACACCGTGTTTTACAACGGCGCACGCAACGAAACGAATGGTTAACCCGGGAAAAGCTCGAGCGAAACTGCGATGAGTTAAAACACTTGTGTGTGCGGTGAAGTGACCAGACCAGTGGCAATTACAAGCCTTCCCCGTCTACTGCACTCCTACGCACAGCCTCTGGGCGTGGTGTAGTGGCTGTTGAGCGTGCGTAATCCACTCTCATCTCGATGTTGTCCCACAACCCTCTCTTGCCGAGCGCAGGAGCGTTAACATACGCCTAATTTTATTATTTACCTTTGGTGTTGTTGAAATTACTTTGACTAAAGTTGAAATAATGATTTTTATAAGTAGAAAACATGATAGGTATGTTATTTTTGCAAAAAAAGTTTGTTTTTGATTAAATAGCATTAATAGGAGTTATATAAAATGAAATACTTAAGGAGATTCTAAAGTTCTTCTCCTCCTCTTTCTTCCTTTTCTTCTTTATCTTTCATATCGCACTATGAATCGTCATGGGTTTCGGCATCTACATGGATTCATTGCATCGGCCAGAGCAAACTCCCTCTATTATCCTCATCCAGATAGTGATTGCATTCGTTTCTTTGTCGTTCACTTTCGGTTGTTGATCATCATTGTTTCTTGTTTGTTGGTCGTTATTTTATTTGGTAGTTGTTCGCCGTTAGTTGTTTAGTTTGTTGTTCGACATTTTTTGTTGTTCGTCGTCATTTTGTTTCTTGGTTTGTTCATTTTTTGTCGATGATTTGTTCGGTGTTCGTCTTGTAGTTTGATTTTGCTCGTGGTTTTTTTTCATTCTTCGTCATTTTATTGTTCATTGTTCGTCGTTATTTTGTTCATTCATCGTCATTGTTTCGTCCGTAGGTAGTTGTTATTTTGCTCGTAGTTCTTTGTTGATGTTTGTTTTCGGCTATTTGTTCGCTTGTTCATCCTTTATTCCTCGTTCATTATGCCTGTAATTTTATTTCTAATGACATTTTGATTCGAACATCCCTCTAGTACAGTGTTGTCAAGGTCGATGCCACGAGCGGGAGTCCATGGCTACGAGTGCCACGACGAAATCGCCCCTCCACATAGTTCATTACTCCGCCACCAGAGACAACGCCATCCCTATTGTAAAACGTAATAGTTTCCTTTCCAGAAGCTAGTTGCGCAGAGGAGCTCGTGGCATGCCATGCTGCCACGACGCGTGCCATTTCTACCAGTAGAAGGCCTTGATACCAATGACTGTAGTATAAGTGTTCAGAGTGCTTGTTTGCGAGAGTGCATGCGTCGTGGTCTGCAGTGACCTCTTTCTGCCGCAGGTCCGATGGCCTCTCCAGGAGATGCAGGAGGCTTCCCGCTCGCCTGACGAGTCCGACCTTCGAGGTGAGCGCGCCATCTTCTAACCGCTCTACCTTTTTGTCCATGTCCTCGGCCTTCAGCCGCCATCCTGCTTGAAGGTGTTCTGGGTTTACTCAATCGCTTAAGGCCTATGCCGGTATGGTCCCTAGTTTTCTCTCCCAGAAGTAAAAGTATCCTGCCCCCCCTAGATCTTCTTCATAGTTTATGAAATAATGTATATATTTAATGTGCTTAGGCGGAAGAGCAGGTCAAATGGCCTGAGCCTCGCCACTAATAGAGACATTTATTATTATTATTATTGTATTATTATTATTATTATTATTATTATTATTACCTTTGCCCCATCGCACGGGCACTGGACTTGGGTTTTTGTTTATTGGCGCGTGGGGGCTTGTCTTCAGAATGGAGTATCTCACGGTATTTCGCGTGGTTCTCGATCGTGTTTCCAGGACTCGCATGATCGTCAGCTCCGCTCGATACAGTGGCGATCATGCGACTCCCTGCGGCACGACTGAGAACGACGCGAAATACCGCGAGATATTCCATCGTGAAGACGCCCCCACGCGCAAAAAAATAAAAAAAAAGGATAACAATGGTAACGTCCTGGCTGTGGAACTTCATCCCAACTAATGCTCAACGCTCTTGATAGTTTATAATTGAGGGAAGACAGAAATAGACCATGTTTTTCCTGGAGCCTTGCCGGATGAGGTGACTCAGTAATAACAACTGATGTCACTGCAGTGCCTCTCACCGGAAAGTCCTGTGTTCGATTCCCGACTAGGGCAGAATTTTCAACACGAGCTAGAGAGCTAGGTCGAATTATGCCGGTGTGTGTGGGAGAATTCCAGCGGCGGCTGCTCTGATGGGTACATCTCCTTGGCTAATCCGATCAACACCAGGCGAATGCCGGAGCAATACCCTAAGAAATGGTCCACGGACAGCGCGCGATCTTTCCTTTCTCTCCCTAACGTCACCCTCATTTACACACTTACACTTACACTACGCTACCACACAAGTCGCGAGACCAGTTGAGAGCTTAGAACTTGTCTCGGTTGGAGTGGTGCCCCGCTGGTGGGAGATACCTTTATGCGGGATAACATCTGAAGCTTGCGTGTAGGTCGGCGCCGGTTCTCACCGCCCGCGGGGAAGGACACCGCCACCTCCCGTGATAAAACATACACTACACTTACGGAATAATGACCACAAACGTTGATGCTCCTGGAAACACGGTTGATCTGTCAATCTTGGCAATACTCCAGGCCGCGGAGTCAATCATTGGCATCTCAATGATACTTTTCATTTAGAGATCCATCGTCTCCTGTATTATTTCAGTAGTATACCTTTGCGTTCCGGCTCTCACACGCAACCAATCTTTATAAATGAGGGCTCTAAAGAAAGAGAATTTCATGGTGACTTGAGGAATTCAACTTTGACTTTAAAAATGTGGATGACTTCTTTAAAAAACGCATTGAAATATTCATGTAAAATGCAACCCGCATCACATGTCAATCTATATCGGCTAATAACTCAGAAACAAAACGTTTGAGATCCTTAAAAAGTAAAATTTTGAGGCGGCCAAAGGCCTCAAAGAATCGTTTTTCACACCATCATCTATAAAATGAGACATTCTTCGATCCATTCAATTAACTTTTCGCTTCCACGCTTCAATACTATCAAGGCCACCTCAATATTTCAGCCCTTCCTGCTGGTAGCAATTTTTGTGGAGACCCGCTTAGAAGGCTTAGATTCGACAATCTTTATTTACGCTTTCTGTTAACACCGTAGTTTGAGCAGTCTGACGAGGTTTATTTGCATAATCATTAATTCAAGATTTGCTCTCCAGCAACAACTGGAAGTACTATTATAGTTGCTTGATACCTATGAAGATTGTTTCTTTGCGAGAAGTGAAACCAATCAATTACCGGTGTCTGTAAGTGTTGTGTATCTAATTGAGGAGGGATGGGGGAGAACAGAGAAGAGTGAAGACTGTGTTTTACCTGTACCAGTATTTTCGTTATCATTCGATGAAATTTTAAAGTCAGCGGGTTCAGACACGTAGCTTTCTCAAAAGTAAAAAGCTTTTCTAATATTTTGTGACTGACGAGAAGCTAAAAGCTAGCTGTCAATGAATATTGAATAATTACTACAAATGTTGTCTTTAAGGAAGTGCTGTGAATTGTTCCAAGAAAACTCTTCATGAATATTTATTTATTGAAAATTTATTTTAAACATCAATTGCATTGTTTTTATTTTATTTGATATTGTGTTAGTACATTGCAACATACCTTATATATTTTTAAACAAATAAACACGTTTCGTTAACTACTTCCCCTCTTAAAATGGAAATGTAAGGATAGTGATCTAACATAGGGTCTAACATATGAGAGCTCTCGCTCGAGTTCGCGGAGGTAGTAGGGGGAAAACTTGTGCTATGGCACAACACAAAGAACAAACGTTTTAAATTAGCTAAAGTAAAATAGCTTGAAATAAATGAAAAACAAAGATCAAATCGCGCTGGCCTATAATACTACGTGAATTAATTAAAAAAATGCAAGTAAATTAAAAATTATAGAAAGAATAGGAGAAGTCACTCGACAACTGCCAACATTCGCAGTCGAAAGGCACAATTTAAATGTTGGTGGTGTCTGGAAGTATGTACAACGCCCATCTGCAAACTCATATTGTAAATAATACACCGTTTGATATTAAACTCATGGTGTCGGTTCGTTAAGATATTCAATATGCAAACATCGTTTGAGTAACATTTCCATGTACCGAAGTGAAGTCTAAGCCTACTAAATTGTTTCCAATGGTAACAAATTGTATTTAGTACTCAAAGGTGAAAATATTAGTTTATTTTTTGGCTCGGAATTGCTTTTCTTGAGGTACGTAAGAACGCTGAAAATAATCCAATACTTTTTAATACACAAATAATTTTTCAATTTTCGCACCCCAGCAAGCTGGCACCCTGAATTCTCCAAAAACCCCTCTGTTACTCATAATAAATCAAGGAAATTCAAATAATATTGCAAAGAGTAGGGTTGTACTTGCTCGATCGGTATTTGCTTTGCTTTGCTTTGCTTTGCTTTCTGAAGAGTAAAAACCTTTTCTATTATGTTTGTGACTATTAAGGACTCTCAAAGGACTCTCATCAAGGTTAACTCTCAAGGAGGAGTGAATAATTTGTTCAAAGTTGTTTTTAATGAATTTTTCCGAGAACATCTCTCTATAATGCTGAATAAACTTTTATTGAAAATTTGTTTCCAACATCAATTGTATTGTTATTTTTGTTTGATATTCTGCAAGGACATTAGAAGTTATATTTATACATTAAAAAAATAAACATGTTTCATTAACAACTTTCCTTGTTAATTGAAAGATAGACAAAGGGATAGGGAAAGGGTGGGTTTTAACATGCGAGAGTTCTCGCACGGGTACGCTAGTAATAAAATATTGCGGTAAGATGTGGCGTAAATATTCATTATATCACCGGCAATATGTAGATAGAGAGGTACACTTCAAACAGTTTCTATTTTAAATCAATTTTTTAATGCGTTATGTCCGCTACTATACATCGACTGAAAATACTACCGAAGACTAGTGATGATCGCGTTTTTCGTCGAAAAAGTATCAAATTATAATATCAATATAATGTTATAATTTTATAATAATTATAATATTAATTAGTTTTTATACAAAACGTTACAAACCTGCATCGGTGTGATGATAAAATACAGCTCTTCCTCGTCTCAAAGAATCAGGGATTGCGTCTTTTTCTTCTGGAACGTCTTGTTTCTTAACGTAAAACCTTGTTCTGGTCGATGACGTTTTCGCAACGTCAGTAGTCTGTATAGTGTTGTGTGTAACTGCACTGTAATACTTCTTTGGAATTCAAAGATTTACTTTCTAATGATTTGGAAATAAAGAAAAAAGAAAGAATAATTAAAATATTTCTATTGAAAAAAGTATACATCCTTTCCATTGAAAAAACCATCAAACTTCAGTAATGTAAAGGGTAGCGTATCAAACTGTTATACAGGGATTTGAACGCAACGAAACTTAAAATAAATAATTTCCAACACACACATCCACTACAAACGGAGAGGGGCACTACAAATCTATAAAGCGAAACGTTCACAAAAACATCTTGCTGACAGCCGTGGTGACGGTGGTTTCTCACAATTCCATCTTCAAAAAAGAGTAGAACAAATGTAATACATATATTGTGTTTACTCTTTTTGAAATTTTTACTGGAATTTTGATAACTTTAATAATAACACAAGAAAAATATATTGCCGACCGTTTCTCGTTAAAGAAACTATGTCCGGCTTTTTTCAAAACATTGTTCAAGCCCAAGTCATAGTTACAAAGTAAGTCCCACTCAACAAACAAATCTACAATACAACAAACTCAACGAACAACATTAGAAAAACTCTAGAAAATATAATGTTAAGCTCGTGATTTACAGAAGAATTCTCACTCAGAGCAATGTTCTGGCGTGGCCTGACATATGGCTCTATCTTATGGCTGCTCGATTTCAACATCATTTTTTTTACCGACGTCGATAGTTGAACTGCTTAACGAACCTCCATGGCGTCACGGAGGTTAAGGAGCTCAATATACCAAAATTTCTGGGTGGGCGACCATCAGAAAGTCCTGTATACTAACGACGGCAATCCCAGGTCTATAGCGATAAAAGGCAATGATATTATGACAAAGCGACTACGATCAAGGACAATTACTCCATATGACTAATGCTTGACTTTATTAGAAAGGAATTACTTCACGTTCAATGCCTAGGTAAGCTTAGAGAACATTGTTACACAAAAGGTGTTACGCGAAACATGCCCACACCCCCAATTGCCATGGGAGCATCATTAATTGACACATCACTGAGCGATCTTTTTAGACGCTTCTATCATAATGCAGTATTAGACCAAACTGAATAAATGTGGAAGTCCAAAGTTGAGCTGTAATTTACGAAGTCTGTTTAAATTTTATTCTGATTTTGATTTCCACCGTCCGCAAGAAACACTCCGGCGGATAGTTCACAACAGCGTTGCAGGATAGATGAATCTGTAAGTTTAGATTTGTATTAAGATACTTTTAGTAAAAAAGTATAATTTACAAATTAAAATGTTATAAGGATATTGCAAACAAATACATAGAACATTATGTTCTAATGATTGAAAATGAGAATCGTCCAGTGAAGGACAATGTGCCCAAACCGATTTGGCTAACTGTTCATAATAATATGAATTTAAGTAAAACACAGCACAGCACTTGGCAATATAATATTAATTTGAACAAACATACCAAATAGTGCCATATTTACGAAAATCGTAAGAGTACGAAATCGTAATGTATTTAACGTCTGGCATAGGGATGTAGCTAAATCATGTTCTATTAGCTTATGAAAATGGCTTTAGCCTATCTTTTGTATTGTTCGGAACATTGAAATATGCAAATATTACAAAGTTATCCCCTTAATTACACACGAAAAAAGTGACATTTACATCCCTATTGTCACATTGTGTCCATTATAAGTACCTTTTTCTACTCCCATTATACACTTCTAGTTTTAGATGCTTGCAGCTCGTTGCATAATGATAGTCATTAAGATACAGCTTCATTAATGTACAGATGTTTCACCAATTACTGACAAGCTTACAGTTGAGAAGTAATTAATAATTGGTCATCGTAAAAATACTGGTCGCTGTTAGACAAATTATTGGCAATAGAAAAAGTACTGTATGTGTCTCGATGTAACTGTGAAACCCTTACAAAATTTACGATATGGGCTCCTCGCTCATATCGTAAAATCACTTCACACTCGTGTATTATATTTCGATTTTTGTAACTTGGCGCGTCAGGGCCTGTCTTCACGATGGAATATCTCAGGGCATTCGCGTCTTTCTCGGTCGAGCCACTAGATGCTGCTAGTCACATGGCACTGGTTGATACAGTCAGCGATCATGCGACATCTAGCGGCACGGCTGAGAAAGACGCGAAATGCCGTGAGATATTCCATCTTGAAGACAGCCCTGACGCGCCAAATTATAAAAGCCGAATTATAATACCCATTATCGTTTCATAACACACTATTATAGTGACAGAAAACAATTGTAAAAATGGGCATAACTTTTCTGTATAATCTGTACCGTTCAATTGTCGCGGTCAAAATCGGGTAACAAAGTTATGCAAGTAAACTTTCGCTACGATTCAAGGAAGTGGTAAATATAGAGTGCACCTCACATTATGTTGTATGTAACACTCAATAACAGTGGCATTAACCCTTCAGTGGGCGCGTGACTTTTCATCCCGCCAGTGGGCGCGTGCGTACACCCGTACTCCAGTTGAATGAGCGGTTTTTGTAACGAACTTACGGAATTTTGACACTTAAATTATTATTTTTATAACAAATTTCTATTATTTGTTTCATTCTAACACAAATAAACTGATATGAAAGAGGCAATTCAGTTGTAAAAATAATTTTTAAGAATCCAGAAAATAATACGCATATTGTCACAAATCACTTGGGAAATTTTTCAAATGGCTCAAATGCTAAAGTTTCATAACAAGAAATACAAATATCTTTCAAATGATCTTTGCACAAACACACATTGCACAAACAATCTTTGCACAATGATTATTGCATTTCTCACAACTATGATTAGAGCTATCGCGACTTTGCCGCAGTCATCATAGCGGCCATGGTCGCTTGGCAGCTTTCTTTCATGACTCTGGTCTTCATCTCCTCCTAACCATAGTTTCGCTCAACTTCTTATGTCTTTCGATACACTAGATATATTACTCCTAAAAATGTGTGGTTTGATCAAGCCCCAAGCAATTTCTTCAATGAAATCAAGTCTACTGGTGTTGTTAGATTAGATTTGTATACAAAAAGGCATTTATAGCTGATATATTTACCAAATTGTAAAATAGAAGCATATGACTGCGTCTTGTATTTTTTGATACGTTGTACTTTTGAATAAACCAATCAACCAAACCCACACCAATCTTAGTTCTGTTGTAAAATGTTACCATTTCTGGCGTATTTTCTCTGGAGTCGGCATCTATTGCATCATCATGGTGAATGGTAGAAATAAGACTTATTGACTTATTCCTTTTAGTACAGTACGAACCTAATGTACAATCCTTTTGAAACCCAAAATTTGATAAGTGCTGTTTCTTTGTTTGGTGCAAAACTCAGGCGGGATTTCTATTTTGTTTTTGCTCAACGTGCCTACAAATGTGAGTTTCTTTCACATAGCTTGTCACAGAAGTATAACACAGATTATATACTTAGATAAACACCAAAGGAGCGAAAGACACGACGGACGGACGAACTGCACTGTTGCTGACAAGTGGCAACTGAGGGACGTCAGTGGGCGCGTGGAGTACGATGGTGCTCCATTCGAAACAAATCTGTTATCGCGAGAGAGATAAGCGGTATTGATGACATCAATTTCCGACATGCGCTTCGTTACAGTTGCAAAGTCAGCTACCGGAAATTACAGCTCCAAGAATTAGCTCATACAAAAGAAATGAAGGTTTAAAATTATGTGGAGTACACCGGTACTCCACGCGCCCACTGAAGGGTTAAAGAAAATAGCGAATGTTATCGACGTTTTCACAATGAAAGATTGTGCTAATTACAACCTTAATGATTGTTTCGTGTCTTTCGAGACCATTAGTAAATGCCTTGAGACCTGACACCCCTCTGTGGATCGCTGTATTGAATTGTCTGCAGTAATTTGATGCCGCAGATATATGTATTCTTCGAACAAATATTGATTTACACTTAAGAAGGGAAACCCCGACAGCTTTAAAGAATTTTAATTCCAACAATACACTCATGGTTTACTTTAATGGCGCCTTCATTCGGGTTTTCTAATGATTAATTACAGCACGTTTCTTTAATACGTAATACATTACCCTCCTCTTCTCATAATTGAAAAATAAATGCAGGATTAGAAAATGTAGCTTCTTTTGTATTCGTTTATTTACGATTAGAAGACTTGAGAGTTGTAGAAGTGAAGTCTTATGTTCTTTTTTTTTGTTAGTTACTTAGGAATAGAGGTGGGTAAAGTGATTCAGAAAACAAAACAATAATAAGTAATTCAAGTACATTAATTTGATTTCTGTTAAAAATTTAGATGAATCATTATGTGTGATATCCCAATATGAAACTTTTTATGGTTATCATAAATATTCATAAATTCTATGACTCATGTTATGCTAAAATCTAGTGTTTTATAAACTTGTAAACAAACAGAACACCTGTCGATTCTTTTATGATTGTTCATATACAAACACATTAATTACTTTGTGGTGATTAATAAACAACTGATATTGTAATTATTTACCACAAAAGTGGAAATTGTTGTTTTGGTATTTATTTCAAAATAGTATAACGACTGATGAAAATAATAATATTTATAATTCGCTATTTAGAAAAAATATCTTTGAAAGTGCATAATACTTTAATTCGCGAGTGAGAGATTCAGTATTTAAAATGTTTAGAAATTTATACTCTATAGTATTTAAAAGACTTTGTTAATTAATATACTAGTTGTTACTTTGTTTCGGAAAGATCAGTATACCATGCTTGGAGTTGAAAAAAAACATTTAAAAATTATTACGTAGTACATAACCATTCATTGTTTCATTCTGTGAGAGGAATCACGAACGCTTGTGAGAAAATATTTTTGTGCACAATTTCTGTAGGCATTGGTTTGAAGTCCCAGGCCGAAAGTTGCAAGGTCGGTGCAGTTTGACCTTTGGGTCTCTGCATAATGAATATCAACTGACACAGAACGTAATTAAAGTCCAACATTGCGAAGTAAAAAAGTATGAGGCATGGTCATTTACTGTTATCATAAATCGAAATAATGAAACAAAATGTATTCTATTTTTAGAAGGCCAGATAAAGAACGATTTTGAAGAGAAACTGATTTCAAGCATAAAAATCAACATTATAGATAGTTTGGGGAATACCTAATTTAGATTAAATCTTTTATCGTGTGGGATGGATCACACACATTCATAAATTCTTCTATTTTATTGTACGTTATTGTAGTGATACATAATAGTATCTCTCAATTGGTTCTTACTCTTAAGTCTTTTTTATTCGTGACGAAAATTTCATTCTATATTTTTATAAAATGAAATGTGTACTTGCATGTTTTGCAGTTACGAACGGATATTACAAGAAACCGATTCGTTAAATAAAATTGAAGTAATCTGAATTCATGATTCAGTAATCGAAATAGTCTGAAAAAAATCACAACAATTGGTGTTTTGACATGAATTTTTGAGATTTTTCGTGCCTGTTCTTCAGTTCAAAGACGCATCCATAATTTTATTTTCTCAAATTTTATTTATTTAAATTTGGTGTCTTGAGAAGTTAAAAAAAATTAGTGTAAATAATGATCCCACTGTTTTTCAATTAGAAAAGTTATTGTTAAATCGACAAAAAATTACAGAACAAACCCTACAGACGGGTGATGGTATACTAACTTCTGAAATTCTAAACCTAGCAATGATAAACATAAATAAGTACCAAAGACGTACATTGAATTGTCTCAATTTACATGATACGAATCGTAAAAGAATTAACTTACTTGTAATATTCCACATTGCCAAGTGTAAAGAGATGATTTAACACCCATTTTATTTCTGCAGTATAGCCTAGATTTTATATTCACATGCAATGAGCGTTGGGGATTTATCAAATATAATTTCAAATAATCATCGTACAATGCTACGTATACTATGACTAGCAAAATACCCGGTTTTGCCGGATTTTTCGTATTCAATCATTGTCAAAAAAAGAAAACGTCTCGACGCCTTTCGGTGTCTCTCTGTATCTTTTTCTCTCGGCGTCTCTCTCTGTATCTATCTCCATCGCTTTCTGTCTCTCTCTGTCCCATTCTGTTTGTCTCTCTATCTCTGTGTATCTGTCTCTCTGTTTCTCTGCGTCTCTGTCCTCTCGCTCTGTCTGTGTCAGTCTCTCTCAGGCTGTCTTTCTGTCTCTGTCTGCGTCTAACTCTCTCACTCTGTATTTCTTCTCTGTATCTCTCTGTCTCTCTTTTTTCTCTCTCTTTGTTACTATCTGTTTACCTCTCTCTCTGTGTGCCTGTGTCTCTATCTCTTTCTGTGTCCGTCTCTTGTGTGTGTGTCTCGCTCTGGGTCTGTGTCTCTTGTCTCTTCCTGTCTTTCTCTCTGCCTCTCTTTCTCTGTATTTTTTTTCTAAACACGTATTTTGTAATGTACCGTATTTTACTCTTTCCAGTACATACACTTATAAAACTAGTATCACAGTTGAAATAATTTTTATGAGTTGAATTCAAAAGTTGAACAGCCATTTTGACTCGTTAGGTAGTAGCTAAGAATCGTTGCAGTTATTTTCAAAGTATATTGAAAGTCCAGGTGTTTTAAAGGCGGGAAAATGGATTTTTATTTTTTTAACTGCAGCCCGGCAATTGCAAAAATCTGAAAAAAAATACACAACAATTTGTGTCTTAAGTGGAACCTTTGACATTTTTTCGAGTCTGTTCCAGGCTTATAAGACACACTAAAAAATATTTCTTGATATTTTTTTTCGAAAATATTTTTTGTGTTTGAATTTGGGTCTGAGAAAATATTGAAAAATAGTTTTTCTGATAGTTCAAATTGTGTTCTTATTGATCATATTTTTTTCAGTGAGATAAAATAGTGTTAAGTTGTGGAAAGAAATTGAAATTAAAAAAACACGTTTTTGGCTGTATAGAGGTGTGGGTGGTGGGACAGGGGCTAAGAAACCTTTCAAAAATATTTTTTAATGTTAGAATTATAGTGTAACCACTCATATGTAATTTGGTTGAGGGGAACTTTTTACCATCTTATCGAGGGGGGACCCTTTGTGGCAACGTATGTGATGTGATGAGCTAATGATTCTATATTGAATTCCTTGTGAAGCTGATTATTAGAAATGAACCAAGACGCATTAGTAATGGATCTCAGAAATTGATTTTGAATGATTTTTAGTTTGCGAATATTGGTCTTGGCGGCATTAATCCATATGGGACAGGCGTAAGTAATTGTGGGTCTTCTTATGTTTTTATATAATTCTATGGCAATATTGATGTCTGTTTATCACCGGTTTTAGCTGATGGAGTTTTGCTTTGTTTGTACTATCTTTGATTCATTGAGATCGGGCCAGTTTCATTTTGTATCGAGATATATTCCTAAGTATTTAACTGATTTGTTGGGAGGGTACCATTCTATAGAGATGTTGTTAATTGTGAGAGGAATAGGGGGTGTATATGGTCTAAGTGAGAATATTTTTGCAGCTGTTTTGGTGGGGTTTAACTGTATATTGTACTTCGCGGTCCATCTATCAAGTGTCTGCAAGTATAATTGGGATTTTACTTTTAGGTCTGCTATATTGCAGTTTTTCTAACTTGTGCTTCTCAAGCCCCTATGGCCACGATAGAATATCACACGGCATTTCGCGTCTTTCTCCGTCGTACCGCTAGAAGTCGCATGATTGCAAGCACTGCTTGACACGGTAGCGATCATGTGATACCTAGCGGTACGACTGAGAACGTCGCGAAATACCGAGACATATTCCATCCTGAAGACGGGCCTTGAGAGGTGTAGTTGGACAAATTGCAGTATAGGATTCCGCGGCCGAAATCAATAGATACTTGTCTGTCCGAGGGACGTCTCATCCTAACCACAGTTTCCAACGTTTTGACCGTCACAGTTCAAACTTCCTCAGGAGAAAATGCAATAGCGTAATAGCTAAACATCTATTAACTAACAACAAAAACGTTAGTTTTTGCTAGAGTAACCGCAGTATAGTGTATGTGAGCACCATCTGACGGCGGAGTCTTACGTCTGTTATAATGCAATTTTTCTAACTCGTGCTCCTCAAGCCCCCTTAGCCACGATAGAATATCACACGGCATTTCGCGTCTTTCTCCGTCGTTCCGCTAGAAGTCGCATGATCGCAAGCACTGCTTGATACGGTAGCGATCACGCGATATCTAGCAGCGTGAATGAGAAAGACGGGAAATACCGTGACATATTCGATCCTGAAGACGGGCCTTCAGGGGCACAGTTGGAGTAACCGCAGTACGGCAGCGTGTGTCTGACGGCGCGGCGCGTGCTTGGCTGTTGCAGAGACGCGCCCTTCGCGGGGCAGGCCGCGCCCGCCATGGCCGGCGGCCCGCTGGCGCCGGCGCGCGCCCGCGCTCCTGGCCCCGCGCCGCAGTCGTCGCGCTCGCCGCCTCGCGCGCTGCAGCAGCAGCAGCAGCCCCTCCTCCTCCCGGCGCGCCGCGGGGCGGGCCGGGGCCCCGCGCCCGCCGCCGCTCCCGCCGCCCACGCCCTCGCCCACGCCGCCCACGCCCGCGCCCGCGGCGCCCGCACGCAGCAGCAGCCGGTCAGCTAGCGCCGCCGCCACGTCGCCATGCCAGCGTCGCCCGCGCCGCCGCCACGCCGTCACCGCCGTCGCCGCCGCCGCCGCAGCCGCCCCCAGCAGCGACCCCTCCGCCCGCGCGCACTGCTGCCAACGACCGTCCTTCTCGACAGTGGCTGAAGCGAGCCGGCGACCCGCCGCCGGCGCCGCCCTCCTCGCGCCGCGCTCCTCCTTGTAGCGCCGCGTGCGCGCGTGCGCGTGTCTCTGGAGTCGACGCGAACCGTGAGCCCCGCTACACGCGGGCGAAGATAAATTTTTTTTTTCGTTGTTGGTTGTTGTTGAATTCTCTCTCGCCTTTTCGTGCCCGGTGGTTGTCGAAACTGGACGACGAGGAGGAAGACGACGAAGAAGAAGAAGCAGAGGACAAAGTGTGCGAGTGTGTATGTCTACAGTTGTGGAGAAGGCACACGAGAAAAAAGGTACACTCGGGGAAAACTGAAAAAAAAAGTTTTTTAAACGAATATAACAAAAAAGTTATAACCTACTGTGATTTATATATTGCTTCAACAATATAAATTAACGAAACCTCAAGTGTATTACGAAGTTTACATATATACAAAACTGAACTCAAAACATAAATTTTTAATAAAACGCGGCTAATCTACAGGAGCAGAAGCGTTTTATTTGTATAAAAAGGAACATATCTCTACGTTTCAGTAGAGGCTTCAAAACAGCGAAAGGATACGGTTTTATACGAAGCGTCCCGAAGAGACCCGAGTGTGTCCGAACTGTTCCGGAGACGCCCGATCGCGTTCCCGAGAAGAGCCGAAGACATCCGAACGAAAAGCCGGAAGGTGCTGTAAGAAAACAAAGAAACGAACGTGAGGCGCCCGATTTCTTCCGAAGCCACGCGAAGTCACCCGAACGCTCCGCGAAAAGCCCGGTAAAATCTCACCCGCGCGTGCTATACGAACAGAAGCGGAAAAATCCGAAGAGACCCGAACGAGCCCGAAAACACTCGAACTGTTCCGATTGATCGCGAGGCGAGCCGAAGTTGCCCGATCGAGCGCGAACGGTCGCGAAAAGCCCGGAAAGTCTCGCTTCGAGCGCGCTTCGAGGGAGGAGGAGGAGAAGGAGTAGGTGGTGTGTGTGTGCGGTTCGTGGTTCGTGTTCGTGTGAGCGCCCCGCGCGCTGCCTGCCGCCGCGATGCCTGGCGGAAGGCGGGGCCTGGTGGCGCCGCAGAACACCTTCCTCGAAAACATCATCCGGCGATCCAGCTCGCAACGTGAGTACACTCCGCTTCACTCTTTATGAAGTTGATTGGTTGATGAGAATGGATGTTTCAAGGAGGTTCCTTTAAAGGTTTTCAAAATGTTTGCTGTGCAAAAATGATTTGCTGTGCAAAGACGGTTTGCTGTGTCAAAATGATTCTCCATGCAAAAAACATTTTCTGTGTAAAAATGTTTGCTGTGGCAGTATGCTTTTTGCGCAAATTTGCTCGCTGTTCCAAGATATTTGCTATTTGAACCGATCGTTTATTAACCAAAAAAATGTATAGCACTCACAGAAATTAGTTTAGGTTGGCGTCATGATTGCTTGCTCAGCATGTGAGTCTGCTACACTCTTAATGAAGTCGATCGGTTGATGAGAATGGATGTTTCAAGGAGGTTCCCTTAAGGTTTTCAAAATGTTTGCTGTGCAAAAATGATTTGTTATGCAAAGATGGTTTGCTGTGCAAAAAAGATTTGCTGTGCAAAAATGATTTGCTGTGCAAAAATGATTTGCTGTGCAAAAATGATTTGCTGTGCAAAAATGATTTGCTGTGCAAAAATGATTTGCTGTGCAAAAATGATTTGCTGTGCAAAAATGATTTGCTGTGCAAAAAAGATTTGCTGTGCAAAAATGTTTTCTATGCAAAAATTTGTGCAAACGTTTTTGCTGTGCCAAAATGATACTCCATGCAAAAAACATTTTCTGTGCAAAAATGTTTGCTGTGACAGTATGTTTTTTTCGCAAATTTGTTCGCTGTTCCAAGATGTTTGCTATCTCAACCGATCGTGGATTAACCATAGATTTGTATAGCACTCAAATAAATTAGTTTAGGTTGGCGTAATGATTGCTTGCTCAGCATGATAATAAACTAATTTCTATGATGTTCGTTAATATTATAGGTTAATGCATATATTCCGATTTGAGTCGAGAAGCATTAACCAAAATGTTGATAATTTTATCACGTCTATTCTCTCTAAATATTTGCAAAATAAATTGTTTCTCTTGGCAATTTAAACACTGAATTTATCCCTTCTTAATCAAAATAATACCTACTGCTGACATTTTATGATCTAATTCTCTTTAGCATTAGTATGTCTCATTGTTTTGTCGATATTGAACAGTTAGAAATGCTCATTACAGGCTTGAAAACACGTAACGCACCAGCAAAAAATTCTTTATATTCAATGAAAGTTATTTAATATTTTTTTCTTTCTTATACGGTATCACAAATATATACTTTTGAAAATTATTGCTTCCAAATGAATTATGTGCTATAGAAAATATTGTAAGTATTTTTAAGGTGTGTTACCGACCGAAGTATTCACTCTTAATTTTACTCTCTGTTAAAAAATGTATTCCAATTCATTTACAAATCTGTGTTGTCTTTCTTAATATACAAACCTACAAATATCATTACACATAGTGATGAACGAAGTTCGCCATAAATAAAGTGAAGACTGTTGATGTACTGAGATTTCAATAATTGGAGACTGGGGCTTTGTAAACAGAAATTGCTTTTCAGAAGCAATAAGGAGCAGAGGAGCCCAAACAAAAAGATTGTTCCCAAGAAAAACAATATTCATTCTGATGTCGTAGGCTTCCGCGGCCGGAGTGGGCAACACAGCCTTCGACTCGGCGTCACCCGGACAGCCAATATCATTCACAATATTCATTGTGGCATGCAAACTCTCTAATGTTCACTTACAAAACACTGGCAAGAAATATAATCTCAGTTAATATCTTTATCGATGGCAGAGGCGTACATACATACATACCAATTGTCGCATGTTGCAAATACATACCCTACTCTTCCAATAAGGAATGTAAGATTAATGACATTAGATCGGGTGTACCATATTTATCTCCTGACAACTGGTTTTCCACCCAGAAATAACAAAATTGCCAAAAGGTGAAAAACGCTTTGGTGATAACGAGCAATTGTATCGGTGAGAAAGTAGATAAAAGATTTCGAAATTCGTCAGTGGATAATACTAAGACCATATAATGAACTAAACTAATCAAATCTCTTCAAAATGTTCAATACGTACAAAATTGAAATGATTAGTATATAATATTGTAGTTTCAACTTCCAAATGTTCCGTAATGTACAGAAACTAACTCAAGAACGCTTGCAAACCGTTGTAAATAAAAGTTTAAGAATAAATAACAGCAAAGAGTTACTATGTGGTATGAAATAAAATACTTTTTTTTTCAATTTTAATGGGAATAGAACAGTCCTTTGGTTCCTGAAAAATTACTTTCAATGACTGAATGTTTTTTCAGCCATTCATTCAAATGGAGTTCGATGTTTTTTAATGAGGTAGATATTTCCTATATTAGAGTTTCGTTTTTAATTACTTGCAGTTTTTCCATAATCCACACGTATAACATTTTCCGACTCTCTTCGAGTAAAATAGAACAAACAGCTATATAAATGTAAATTAATTCGTTCTAGGATGACAAATCCATTATTTTAATGTTCACTTTTCATTAGGATATAAAACACATGGTCGTAAATCCATTTTACACACGAATATTTTTTTTATTATCTGCTACGTCTACAGGAAATTCCAATACTACTATGTAACCAACATTTGTCTCGTTTGCTTTACAATCACATAAAACGAATATAGTTGTAATGGACAATTTAAATATCACGGCGAGAACATGTTAACTAAGAATTTTCAAAATAATTAATGAAGAATTTTCATTTTAACAGAATTCAGAAACCATGTTTTACTAAATCTATTAATTCACGGAGTACAGATTTTCTATTTTGCTAAGGAACTGTTGAAATCTTGTATTTAAAACATATTTACCTTTATTCGTTAGCAGTGTAAGAAGTTTAAGTATAATTTTCTCAAATCTAATAAAAGTGTAAGTTAATATGATTTTCAATGAACTTTGGAATTACATTAAGTCTTTTACAAAACTGGTGGATCCGCTAGTAAGTCAAATATTCGTTTAATAAATCCGCCTGCACCATTATTACAATATCGTTAATATTTCTTTAGTTGATACTTAGTGTCCTAAAGCTTGATCGAACTGATAGTGCGTGAATTCGGAAATATTTCCCATACTCCTTTCTAATTTTTCTCTTGATGTGCGTATTTGTCTCATCTTCAACTAATACATGCCACATACTCCATGCCTCATGATCAGTTGAGTAGTTGAAATGACTCGTTATCTGTGAATTTTTGTCCAAGTGTTCGTTCCGGTGAAACTTTATCTCTTTTGTAGCACATATAATGGAGTTTATTATTTGTTTTGGGACTTGGCAAAATATGTTTCTGTGAAGTACCTTTAAGTGTACTCACCTGAAAAGCCTATCAGTAATGACATTTTATTATAAAAGCAGGTTTAAAAAATTACCACCGAGATGATGAAACGAAGGTGACGAGAAGTCATCTATCTCCTAATACAAACTTTCTTTTGGAGTTAAAAATTAATTTCACGCAGAATCGTTTGTTTACACGTACTGTGTTGCTTAAAGCGCCAAAGTCGGAAGCAGATTTTCACCTTAATGTAATATCTATATTTGCTTGGAACTTGATGACTTTTTTTGAACATTTAAAGCATCATTCCTTCTCACAACCGAATGTAATTTTAAAACATAATTTGAAATTTTACAGCAATTTAATACTTTTATATTACTAATTAAGTGCTAAAAAATAGTGGATGATTTGGTGACGTTTCTGGTGCTCGCTATTCACGAGTTAATTAAGCTCTGGTAAATCAAGTAATCTTTAAAACACAATCACATCATCACATTCTTTCTCGCATTACTTGTAACGGCTACGCAACATTATAATACTACATGAACCTACAAAAGGGGTTTTTGTATATCAATGATACACGACCTTTTCCGTTTGCAAGAAATCGTTCATAATCGGGCACTTCACGGTAGAAATGATGATGAAGTAGAATTTTATGGCACGAATTATTTACAACATCACACATTCAGCCAGTCGCATCGAGATTGTGGGGTGGTATAGGTAAAAGGAGCAGCCGACCACCGTTTCCTTGCATAGATGTCACATACCCGAAACATCACAAGAAAGTTGTTTCCCAAAATTAAGTTTGATTCTCGTATAAAATTGTAATACTGTTATACAAAAATACCGTATGCAACTCGATTTAATGTTGCTTTATTGCATTGATACAAATTTGAAAACTCACTTCTGACGTCGCTCGTTTTCAAGACATGCACTCATACAATAAAGCTTAACATTATAAAATAAATGCATAAACCGCGGAAATTATTTCTCTGCACTGAGATCTGAACTGAGTTTCTGGAAAGCACACCATTCACACTAGGAGATTTGGAGATACAATATATTTCTCTAAGATTAAAAGTAAATTTGGCATTTGTATTTGCAAATTTTTATAATTCAGAGATTTTTCAATGTGATTATTTGAAGATCTAATTTTGAAGAACAGATTTCATAAAAAAGAACTTATCTTTGATATTGTAGTTGTAGGAATACGCTATATTTTTTAAATTTTACCATTTTTGAAAATTCAGGTAATGAAACGACAATCAGACCTGCGGCATTTTATAAGCGTACTTTATTGTATCCGAAAAAAAAACAACCTTGGACGCATTTTGGAAACAAAAATTGAAAATGTTGAGACTTCATGTACAGAAGTACCCAAAATCGGATTATCCGTTTCAAATTTGCAGGGTTTCTAGTTCGAACACATCGATTGAAGTATTTCAATTTTGAGAAAAAAGTAATCTGAAATATTTAGGCGCCTGTGGTGTTCACAGACGGACGAATGGACGAAAAGACAGACGATTGTGCTCTACAATATTTTTTCTGTATCAAAGACCTACAAAACGTGGGTTCTGACTACTCAAGGGGAAGTAATTTACTTAATTGTATACTAATAATTATCTACATTTTCAGTATCAGAGACCCCCAATACAAATTTTTCTGTCAAAAGATAACCTTTTGGGCTCCAGCATTACAATACTTCCTCTTTACTAAGCATGTACGTTGTAGGCGAGAAAGTAAAGAAAATTAGGGCGTTTTTCTCGTGCTGGAAACAAATAAGAGTTGTGTAAGGTTTGTAGAACAAAATTTATGAAGACTGTATTATGTATGATGACAATTACTTAAGAACTATATAGGAATGCGAAGGCGATTTATGAGAAAATTACGCCCAGAAGGCAACATTTGAACCACGAGAATTGTCAAAAGAGTGCGAGTAGTATCGGGTAGCGCAATAGAAAAGACGGGAAGAAAATTGATTGTGAAATCCGGATATAACCGAAATGAGTTTGAAAAAAGTGTAATTTTGGAAGAACTAGGCAAATAAATACACAGTCACACACACAAGTATCCAGAAGGAAGTACGTAGGAGTAGAACAGCTAATTATCAGTAGAGGAGGGAAGAGAAGGTAATCATGATAATAGTAGGACAAAAATAGGAAAGGAAGAAATTGAGGATAAAAAGGCTCAGAGAAGAGTTAATAGTAAGACCACGAGAATGTAGAATACTCGTTGCCAGTCAAAGATTACAGCAAAAGAAAATGCAATTTACACCAATAATTTGTAATTTAATTACAAATTTTCTGTTGAAGTTACATTCTTGAAGTTTGGAAATAATAAGAAACTTTGGCTAAACAGCTTTTTAAACTAGCAATATTAATATTATTATGAAGCATAAATTACTAAATAATTGCTTTAAGAACCTGTCCGTATGAATCCGTTTGATAAGCAAATGTTCCAATAATTAGGAAGACACGCTTTATGAAGCATACCTTTTAACTTGCTTCCTACCGGCATTCGACACTCCCTCTATCTACACGAGAACGTCAAAATAACCGAGTGGACAAGTCCTTTAATGTATGCATGCAAATAGCCACTTATCCAGTGGGCAGTCGGCGTTATGCAAATGGCCAGCGTTTAAGTCCCGGAAAATTCCTGCATATCATTTCGCAAAGAAATTGCAGTCCTGAGGTAGAGTCTTGTGACACTGTCGACCTTATGTCTTACCAGACGGTTGGCGTCATTTCCGATAAAACACATGAATTATTTTTTGTTGCTGAGTTCCCTATTTATAAGAAATCTGAACCTCCGTTATGGCCCCACTGCATTTGCATTCGTGGTATCTCACGTCACATTTTGATAGAAAGAAGTAATGTTAATGTAAAACTTTAGAGACTAATATTATTTTTTTACTGGGTCGTTTGTTTTAAATGTTATAACATGAACTCATTACTTGTCACGAAGTGGCTAGGGACAAAGTCATTTGAGCGATTAGCTAATTGTTAATGTAAAACATTAACGATTAGTATTATTTTTATTTTGTGGGTGATTTGTTACAAATGTATAACTCATTACATAGGAAATGGCTAGATCAGAGTCCTTTAATATATTTCAAAGCTCACACTCAATTATTATCTATCGAATTTTGGCATTCACACTACAAAGTCTACAAAGAATGGAGAAAACCTGCCTTCAATTGCAAATACTCGTTTATCTCTTAAGCCTTTTCTAAATTAATGTGTAATGTGTGTATCTTTTAGTATTGGTATTGCCCTTTTTAACAATGTTTTTAGTGTTTCTCCATTTTATCTTTTTTGAGGATTCTACCTACCCCATTTAATCCAAGTGTATTGGTTCTATTGTGTTTTGTAGAAAAGACTGGCTCTTATAGCGAATGGTGGGCGATTTGGAGTACTTAAATAATATAATTTAACCAATATTCTGACTACCAAAAAAATATATTTAATTGGAATATACCACTTTCAATTTAATTTGTTATCTGTACTTCATTACGTTAAGTTCTTTAAAATGTATGCATGCTGACTCATTTTATCTTGCTATTGACATTGCATGTTCTCAGTAATGGAGATAGTTGGGTCTAAGGTTATTAGCTCTAATGATAAGGGTTTAATTTTTAAGGTCAATGACAGAATGCCCACGAAAAGCCGTCTAATAAAAATTTGAGCTAATTAAAAAATCTATTAAAATTTGGTTCATTTGTCAAAAATGCCTGATAAAATTTGGTCCAACACACACGAGTGTCTTATCCTTTGTAGTTCATTTCATTGTAGGATTCCACAACACAGCGTGGCCCACGGTATCATTGCGTCAGTATATTGTTGTGTCTAAAATGAATACTGTAATAAGCAGAGTAATGCTTAAATTTATTAAGTACTTCAGAACGTACTCGTAAAATAAGAAATCTGTATTGAAATATGCAGTTACAGTCCAGCGAAATTAAATGTGTTCGAAGTAAAAAAATCCCGGAGTTTTGAAACTTGGCATGTTTGTATATTGGCACCTACAACAGATTATTCTAAAATGTGGGGGGAAAGCCGGGATGGAGTGGGGCGTTTAAATGTGTTCTTCTATGTTTTTTGGATATATCTTCGTTACTATAATTCCTACCAAAACTTATGCCCAATCCAAAATTGAAGTTGACAAAATTCCTTATAAAAATATTCTTAAAGTGTTGTCCATTTAATTACAGGATCGAAAACATACTTTTAATTACGGCAAGTCCCTTCCTCAGATATTTTGCTTATACGTAAAAATGATGTAATGCTGTGCACAATGCACGCAGTAAATGCTTTTTTGGGGGGGAAACGTTTTTGTGGGAACATTTGTCTACTTCACTTTTGTATACATCACACGTTTCGGTAGAATTGATAGTTACGGAGATAAATGCAAAAATTGTAGAAAACCATTTTTAAGCGGTCCCCCCCATTTTCGGCTCACCCCGCACACTTTTTACTGTAATGTGCGGTAGGTATCAACAAAGTGGCATGCCAAGTTTCAAAACTCAGGGATTTTTTTCACTCGTTTCGTCTAATTTGACTGGATTATTTTCCCTTTTACTGGGAGGAGCCTGCTATTTTTATATGTAGTACGAAGGCCGCAGCAATAGTTCGATATATCTTCAATCTTTATAATTTTAGTAATTTGTTTCCATTTGCACTTCTTCCTTTTGATGAATTTAGAACTTTATTAAACCTTCCTGTCGCTTCGCAACAGTAGATCACCTGTTACGCGGTAGACCTGTTACATTAGACCTATTACTTTAGACCTCCTGTTACGTTTGTCCTCCTCTTACATTAGACGTCCTGTTACCGTAGACGTCCTGTTACATTAGACGTTCTGTTACAGTAGACGTCCTGTTACAGTAGACGTCCTGTTACAGTAGACGTGCTGTTACATTAGACGTGCTGTTACATTAGACGTGCTGTTACATTAGACGTGCTGTTACATTAGACGTCCTGTTACATTAGACATCCTGCTACATTAGACGTCCTGCTGCATTAGACGTCCTGTTACATTAGACGTCCTGTTACATTAGACGTCCTGTTACATTAGACGTCCTGTTACATTAGACGTCCTGTTACATTAGACGTCCTGTTACATTAGACGTCCTGTTACATTAGACGTCCTGTTACATTAGACGTCCTGTTACATTAGACGTCCTGTTACATTAGATGTCCTGTTAAATTAGACGTCCTGTTAAATTAGACGTCCTGTTAAATTAGCCCTGTTACATTAGACCTTTTGTTACATTAGACTTCCATTTATAGAAGACCTACTAAGTATTAGAACCTTCATTCGAAACAACACCAATCGAGTCGAATAAGGTGTCATTCCACGTGTTCCGGTCTCCTGGTAAGGAAACATATTGTGTTTCGTGGATAGATCTACATTATTTTAAGAAGTAACTTTAAACAATAACGCTTTTTCGATGTGTAAGCATTTAAAACGCGTTTTGAATGACATACAGGGCCGATCAGTAGCATATTCGATTCTTCGATTGGCACAATCCTTAGCTTTGCTTTGATTAGTGATTCCAGGCGCGTCCACTGAGAAAGTCATTAGTCCCGTAAGTCTGGTGTATACTTTTTGTTCGGGATCTTCCTTCGCTGCATGGTGAGATCACGCGCCGACCAACCGTCCACTAGCGGTATTTTCCCCAACCAGGTATCTTCCACCAACGGAGCACCGCCCCAGCCGAGATAAGCTCTAAGCTTTTGACCGGTCTCCCGGCATGTGCGGTAGTGTAGTGCATGTAAGTATAAGTAAGCAAGGGGTAGGATAGGGTAGAAGAAGGAAGAAAAACCGCGCGCGGTTCGTGGTCCGTTTGTTAGGGTACTATTCAGGAAATCATCTGCTTTTGATCGGAGAAACCGCAGAAACTACCGATCAGAGCAGCCGGCTGTTAGAATTTTCCTTCAGGCACCGACAGAACTCGACCTAACTATGTAGCTAGTGTCGAATATCCTGTCGGGACTCAAAGCTAGAACCTCCCGGTCAGAGGCACTGCAGTGACATCAGTTGATGCCCTGAGCCACCTCTCCCGGTCAATCTTTAGCCAGAACAAATGCTAATATCTGGAGTCAGTAGTTTGGCGGGTGCACGATCCTCATATTCTCAAATTGTCGTGTTGTCTCATATGTCGGTTGCTCCTTGCTTGCACGCACAAGTTGTTTCAGTGCAAAGAAACGTGCAAGGGAACACGCAGGCTTCTGGTGGTCTCTGTTAAATTTTCTGCAACCGCCTGCATTTTTAATAGTGTCAAATTTTTCACCATTTCTACCCTTATTTTTTCTCTTCCTCCACCAGATCTTATCGTTTATCTACTCTTTCGTAAAAACAAAAGAAAATAATAAATAAAAAATGTAAATTAAGTTGTGTGGTGCGCTGAGTCAGTACTTGGCGTGTGTAGTTTTCGTGTTTATGTTGCATATAAATTGCAAATCTGGCTAAACCTCTAATTATCCAGGTCATTATGCGATTAATGTTATTATGAATGAGTTCTAGAACGGGGTAGAGCATTAATTTATTCTTTGGGCTTGAGCCAGATGAAATAGAGTATTAGCCAACAGGAGGTAACTAGGATATGTTAAGAAGATAATAGAATAAAAGGGGACTCTTCACAGTGGGCATATTTCGGTCCTTGGCCGTAACATATACACCAGTCGTCACATTCTCTCCTGAGCACGTTCTCATTCAGTCGCATACGCCAGTTGGCATTTACATGCATACGCCAAGTACCGTTCGCAACATCCAGTGGTTGCATGATCCAAGTGGTTCCATTCCAGAAAGAATCCAAACTAGACGAAAGAAATTGCCATTCCTTTTCTAATCGGCGCATTCTTTTGCGACTACTTGTATTTTCATTGCAATCGGTTGTATGATTTTTTGTTGATTCTGGGCACGCTGGCTGTTATGGTCATTAGTCTCGTTTGTGTGATTAATTGTTTAACGTCTGGAGTTGGCGGGGTTACTTCTCCGCTCGAAAGTCAGACCGGCGCCTTCGTTGGCGTGTAATGAATGTCCCTCTCCAGGTATCTCCCCCAAGCGGGGCAATGCTACAATTGGGACAAGCTGTGAGCTCCCGAGTAGTCTATCGGCGTGTGCGGTAGGTAGTGTAGTACGTGTAAGTATACGTGTGTGTCTAAGGAATGAAGTAGGGACAATGTTGAGGACGGTCCTTTGTCTGTTTTAAGGATACTTCTCCGGCATTCTCCTGGAATAGCGCAGGGAAACCACAAAAAATGTCAATGAGAGAAACAAACCGCTGGTATTCTCCTCCTGACAGTGGCTAAATTCGACCTAGCTATCTAGCTAGTGTTGGAAATCCACCGTGAGGACTCGAAGCTAGGACATCCCTGTCGGAGTCGCTGCAGAACCCGCGCCAATGCTGCCTCTGAACTTAACCCGTAAGTGGCGACGCTGCGGTCTCTGAGACCGCTGAGGAAAAATAAACGCCTAACCCTCCTTTCTGGTACGTCGCAATAAGTTTTTTCTTTACAGTACCTTCCTATCTCTTCCTAAACTACACTCATACGCGGGGCAGCGGATCCAATGACAGACGTTCGCCTTTGAGGGCCAGTTGAAGTTTAGGAGCGGTTTCGCAGACCTCACATCACCAGTAGCGGGACTTTTCTTCCCACAGTAAATGTGCATTGCGGACTTTTTATTAATGGATAATTTTCGTTTAACAATACATTATCATGTAAATGTGTAAGTACTGTATTTTTGTAACTGTGGTCACCAATGACCTAGTTGTTTCTAAGGCGACCTTAAATAAATAATTAAAAAAATGCATTATCGTATTTAACTTTTATAATATAGTGAATAATATTTCAAATCATTCTACGAGTTTTTAAGATAATTAATCGTAAAGAAACAGTATGGAACAAGTCAAAAATGTACTCGAGTAATAAATAATTACCATTTTTTCACTTTACATATTAACAACTAATCCTTTTATTTTCTTATTTATTATGGCATTGTCAACGTGAAAAACAATTATCCAGTCAACATGAAATGGAACACCGAAAATATCTGCCTAAAACTTTTGGAGTCTCACAGACCGCACGTCACCGGTAAGAGAAGTTTGAAGGCACGTCACCAGTTAACGGTTAATGCGCTCGAAATTTCTTCCCCTCCACCACCACCTCCTTCACGTTCCTCTCATCTTTCTCCGCCGCTTATTTTGTCTTTCTCAGCGCTGTCGTAAAAAAGCAACAAAAGAAGGTATTGCACGAGGTGATGAGCTCTCGACTTGGTGAAAGTTGCTGGAATACACAAGTTGTCATACTGTCTCGGTCGCTAGTTGTTGCTCACTCGCGCCAGTTGCTGCTCAAAGTCTCTAACATACGCCAGATACCATTCTCTGGCACGCAGCAGTTGTTTGCTTGAGTCAGTTGCTGGCGCGAAGCGTACACGCAAGTCCAAATAACAGAGACCAGCTCTTCCACATGGGTCCGCCGTTTAGAATGTATCCATGGACCAGTTCACTAGGGACAGAAAGTAAAAATGCGAAGTACATATCGTAAGACCTTCCTAAGGTTCAATCTTCTTCATTCTTCCTCAATCTTGTAATGTAATGTGATTATTCCCCAATGTCCTTTAATTTTAGTTTAAATCTGTCTCTTGGAATTTACGAAATATGACATATTCAAGTTTGTTAGTATTTATGAAGAGGCCATGGATTACTTATAACATTGCTTACATTAAGAACCTACTACCATTGGTTTTTAACACTTGGGTGTTGTTAAAACACTTGTTTTCTAGCGATGTATCTCAGTTGAGGTCTCAGTTCAGAGAAGTTGGAATAAACAAAGTGGATAAATATAATGTATGCCACGTCTCTAAGGGTAGGAGCTGATGACAGGGTGAAAAATATTACCTTATCTCATAACAAATAAATTGGTACCTTAAACAGTGTTGAGACAACATTTGTTGAAACATGGATTATATTTTTTTTTCTTTTTTACTACCCGAACGAAATGGACACATTTCCTGGGACGTGCCCATACAACCACGTTCTTTCACGACCTCCTGAACTTTTAATGCTCTCGAAGGTTCTTCCTCCTATCCTCTTTCCCTGCATTTCCACTTCCTTCTCCTCTTCCACAAAGTCCTCCACAACCTCATCCTTTTCCTCGTCTTTCCTTCGTCTTTATACTCGTCTTCTTCCTATCTCGTCGTTCTCTTCCTCTTTCCTTTCCTCTTCTTTCTCCTTTTTCATTTCTTACTCATTTATCCTCTTTCCCTTTCTCTTCTTCTTTATCCTCTTCCTTTTCTTTCTCGTGTTTCTTCTCTTTCTCCTTTTTATCATTTTCTTCTTTCTCCTTTTCTTCATCTTTCTCTTCCTTCTAAAGCTTCTCCTCGCCCCCTTTCTCCACATCTTCCTCCTCATCCTCTTCTTCCTCATCCTCTTCCTTCTTCTCTTCCTCTTTCTCCTCCTCCTCCTTTGCGTCCTCCTTTTTCTTTCCCTTCTCTTTCTCGTGCTTCTTTTTCCCATCCTTTTCTTTCTCACCCTTCTCTTTCTCACCCTCCCTTTCTCCTGCTTTTCCTCCTCCTCCTCCTCCTGAAATGCTTCCGCCAAAAAAAGCAGTGGCGGTGAGCGCCAGGCACAAGCCTCTGAAAGCCGCGGGAATCCGGCCGAGCAAAGAGCTTGCGCGGAAAGAGAGGTCTCTCCGCCTCGCCTATCTGCCTCCCCACCTACAGGCGACTTACTCCTAATTCCACCGCGAGGAGCGCGCAGTGAAGACTCGCATGAGAATTTAGATCTTTTTTTTAACCGCTCAGCACGGTACAGCCAGTTCACGAAAACTGGGCATTATCCTTTTAGTGGACGGAATGCAATAGGCCCATGGTGTTGTAGTGCGCTGTTCTACATTGTTAATACTTTTCGCTAACAAGCCACGTAAATCATAATTTTATTTCGTTCTCCACAAAATGAACCAATTTTGTTGCTTAGTGATTTAAAATTAACTACTCGGTTCATTCAATACTTCAACAGACGACAGTTTTAGTGAAGGAAATGCTCAATGTAGGTAGTTGAAACATTTATAACCGTTAGTTGCCTACCTTGCAAAGAGTACTAGTCAGATGTTCAATTAATATTAATAACGTAACCTGTAAAGTCTTATGCACGGTGGTGTGTCTATGCAAAGAAAGTATTTTTGAAGAACGGCGTTTTATAATCCGATTTTTAACTTTCGTAAGTTTTACGTCCGTCAAAAAATAATCTTTTAGATGAAGAAACAATACAGTAGTAAATGCATCAACCGTGCCAGATCTATCGTGGGTGGAAAATTTTAAAAGTGGTCACAAATGCATCACCGAAAATCACGTCTTTGAGCGTCAGACAACAGTGTTGACCTGAGTATTGAATCTCATATCCCAGAAATTCGACATACATTTGAACAAATCGATGAAATAAAGCCAACAATAAAGTATTGACACAACCCATTACATCATTCAAAACAATCTGAACTATTTTCTGCGCAACTTTTCTTGACCGATATTCTACCTTCCTACTCCCTGGTACAAGAAACAGTTGAACGTAAAAGCCCACAGCGAGCAGTGATGACAAAATTCCAAACACATTTTTGTTCACGCAAAAGAGTAGCTCTTTGCTGTTGAAGGCGAGAAATCTTGTTCGTGTTTTTTCTCAAAAAATCTAAACAAATGATCCATGTTCTTCGTAAGAGACACATCAAAGTTTTTACAAAGTTAGGAGAACCTATGCTCGTAATTGCGCCGAACGCGAATATATTGAGAAAGCTGCAAAGGCATGCGAGATGGAAAAGGTAACAAGATCCTGATGTGAGCTCTAAGTAAAGTTTCAATCACACTTCTCCTGGAGCGTGTACTTCGACGTTATGGAGAATAAAGAGGAAAAAAGCCAATAATCCATTATAATCCTCAAAAATAACCTATAAAAATGTAACATTCAAGTAGACAAATTATCATAATATGTGATTATATTTTTTAAGATATTATCACGAAGTTTTCATAAATCTGCGAGTGAAAGTCTTAAATTATAGTATTTTAAGTCTTCAAAAAAATTTGTATGGTTAGACTGATACAGTTAATAAGAAGAAATTAATTATAACAAAACAAGATTCGTCAAATTAGGCTGACGAAGTCAGTATGTTTATCAGTCAAAGAGATTAACCAGTCATGCATTACTACATTGAAATGTAGATTTGACTGATTTTTCAGAGGTTGATATTGCTTCAAAAACTCTGGTGGCAGATTTTGTGACAAACTCTACCCACATTTCCTCAAGCTTTTGGCAAAGAAACATTGTGCTGACATCACCGAAAAACGTAGCCCAAGGTGACCTCAATGGAGCTTACCTTATATCACTAAGCCGAGAGAATTCGCGTTTGCGTCGAGTTAAAAAATTGTTTCAATTTTCAAGGTGAGGTATTTTTGGGCAGGATTGTAACCTGTGATAAAACTGATACATTATTTTGAACCAGACTCCTAGCGTCAAAAGCGTGTAGTGTAAACTCTCAGAATCGCCAGACCGGATGAAATTCAAAACGCACCCATCTGCTGATAAAGGGATATTCACCATCTCTTGGAGTGCCCATGGTTTGATAAAATGTATTTTAGTGTTTTAAGCACCAACCGATAGCCTCTGAAGGTACCTTAAACACCTCACAGTGGGTTTTAGCAAGTTTACGAATCAGTGATCCCTCTAACGGAAGCATTTAATACATGAGCGTTCATGACGGTGATCACGGTCGGCTGTATAAAAACGTAATTATTTTTAAACTTGAGAAACATTTAAAATGTTTTCAAAATAAATACGTCATTTATATTATTACCTTTCTTTAAAATGCATAACAATGAATATTATCTATATAAAACGTAGATAACAAGCAAGACTATTCACAATTTAAAAAACAACATTTAATGAAAATCATGTTGTAATTTGAATTTATTAAAAATTTATAAAGGAAAGTAGTTTTAAACTGAATCTTCGTATGAATGATTTATGTCTGTTGCAGTACATCCTTGGAAAACGGAAATTAAATTATTAGATTTTGATCAGCTGTCTCGTCTAGTAGAAAAATAGCCGTTGCTCGATCACAAGATCATTTACTGTAAATTCACAAAATGTATTAGTATTTAGAATTTTAATGAATCGTTTTACACTTAGTTTTGAATGTGTTTATTGTGGACCAACCAAAAAAATGTCATCGCAAACATTCATATTGTAAAACACTTCAAATTTTTGAAGGTCTAAAGCAAATCGTATTACTGGGCATCACTACCAGAGCGCTTTAAACATTCCCCATTCTGTCACAGATTTAGAAAAGAGTATTTTTTAATGCGCTCTACTTGTTTTCGTCGCGTGAACTACAAGGGTCATTAGCGACCAAATATACAATGGTTTACAGTTCATCATATAATTTATTATCTTTTAGAAATTTGGAAACATTATATATTTTTGTGTGTTTAGAAAGTAAATTGGAAACGCGGTATGATAGTGAATGTTTCATACGTAAGTGTGAATACGCAGAACAATCTGTTGATGTCTCTAATAATCTTCGTGCTGAATCGTTAAACGAATGTTACATGATAGACAAAGTAATGGAGATTCATTCCCAAACAGATGTGAGAGGATGTCCTATCGACGCCTAGCGAGAGCAGATTCCTCAGAAAAGAGTCTTAATAGCGCTGTATTTCACTGTCTTCTCTCGCGTAGGGGGCTTAAGTGCCTTTAGTTTCGTTCTTCGCAGTGTGAATGAAATACGACGGCCATAAGTTTGTTCACACCAAGACGAAGGAATGGGTGAGGAAATTAAGCATGTGATCTGTTTTCTCTTTTCACCATGTTTGTTCATTTTCGCGTCGTCAGTAGATCTGGCTGCGTCCATTCAGGATGTTATTTATTATTTAAATGGAATGCAGCGCGCAGTTGTTTGAAAAAGATTAGCCAAGAAATTATCTACCTTCTACAATTGTTTATCTCCTACATAAACAATGTTACGAAAGAAGGATCATTGATTGACTTTGAAAATTAACAGTAATTTCAATCATTTGAATTATCATTAATTTTCTTATAATTGATAACGTGAATGACAAATATGCGAAGGAAACTGACGATTTTAATTTGTGAACTTGAATAAAAATTGTACAATATCGAAATTAAAAAATTACATTAGAATTTTTATTTCCTAATTTCTTTAATAATACTTATCTATTTTATAACATCATGAAACGTCTATTTGAGATGTTACAAATACTAAATCCATGAGTTTTGTTATTATGTTTATGATATGAAATAACTACAACCAGGCTAAATATTGAGCAATATTTTAATGTGACCTTTCTATTACACTCGACTTATTTCCTCTTCTACTACTACATGCTTTCAGTTTAATTAGTTTGACATGACTAACAGAATGTTGAAGACGCTTCTACCCAGTTTTATTTATAATTAATGATAATATCAATTAAAATAAAATAATAGTTCTCTTTTTTGGGCAGGAGATCTGAAACTGCATCCACAGGACACAAAGGTAAATCCGTGTCTAATGTATTTTTTTTAGCAGCTCTGAGATAGAAAGATTAAATAAAAAAGGTGGAGAAATAGGTATTGTTGTCCTCAAAAATTCAAAGTAACAATGCAATTTTCAACACTGTCTAGCGGACGACTGCTCTGATCGCTCGTTTTCCGTGGTTTCTCCGATAAACAACTGCCGAATACCGGAGTAGTACCCTAACAAACGGACCACGGACCGAGCACGATCTTTCCTTTCTCTTCCTTGTCCTATCCTCACCCGTTACACACACACACACACACACACACACACACGAACATGCACTACACTACCACATGCCGGAGACCAGTCGGGAGCTTGGGGCAGCGATTGCCAACTGGACAAGGAATAACGTCGGAGCTCGTTTTGCTCTCTGAGATAGGAGCACGGAGAAGGAGCCAGAGCAAAGGGGGGGAGGGAGGGAGGGGCAGACGGCGGTCGCCGGAAACTAAAACTCGTCATTGGGCCTTTGTCGGCGATTCAGGCAACATGAGTGGGGAAAGCATCTACACTCGTTAATTGTATTTCTGCTAGGGAAAAAAAGGTTTCCTTTTGTAGATACTGGAACAATGGCGAAGCGTTTTGTGTGTTCGCAGAACTGCAGTATGTTAAAAAATGTACCTTTGCGGCCCAGAGAAATCTGCGAGAGTAAATAAATTCTGATAATTGACATAGGTCGCATCCATGGGATGAATGAAAGAATTTGCAGATTGAAGATTATTGAAAATATTGTGAAAATCACAAGGATTTACAACATTCTCAAAGTAATCAAGCGTAGGGTCAAAATCCTCTCATGTAACCTCTCCCGGCACCTATTTATTAACAGTAATTGTTGTTTCAGATCGAACTAATTCGTCATATTATATACTATTCTATGAAATATTATTGTCCTAAAATGTTAAAACTGTCTTTTCCAAAAATGTAATCTAATAGAAGAATGGAAGTGGAATTACTGTACTGGTTTTGATGAGTTGGATATTGCTTTCAATAACGTAATAATGTATGTTCTATTATATAATTCTTCACATTGTTGTTGAATCATAAAGATTTTAAATAATAATATTACCATTTAAAAACGAAATTATATATTTTCCAAGCGAATCTTTTCCTCCCACTTCGGTATCATCATTGGAACACTGTGCGCCGCCGCCGCATCGGTCTCTGCCTTTGCTCCGCGCTCAGCTCGGAGAAAGAGAGCAGATTTCTGTGACGTCACAGAGCACTGAGTTGGCAAACACTGGCTTAGAGCTTGTCCCGACTGGGGCGGTGTCCCGCTGGTGGGAGATACGTGGTTAGGGAAACCGCGCCGTTCCGCGCCGAATCTCACCATCCGGCGGAGGATCACCCCCCCCCCGAGCAAAAACATGCACTACACTTACGGAACTAATGGCCTTAGCAGTTGACGCCCGGAGTCACTAGTCAGTCAAAAAATCAGTTGTTCCGTCTGTTCGTCTCAGTCCATTTCTCTTCGTCTGCTTTCGTATGTGTCCTTTTTCCATCTCTGTTCGTCTCTTTTCATATCTTTCTTTATCTTCCCGCCTCTTTTCGTTTCTGTTGTAATGTATCATTGGACATAAAATAAATTTTTCGTATACGTTCACTAGAATGAGACGTAACACCGTTTCATGTTGTGTTCTTTCCTGTCCTAGTCGTTGCGATCCGATCCCTCCTGTCCGTTTTATATCGTCTAGCGCAGTCCCATTACGCCAGGGCGATACTACATTGATTGCCACAGTCGAATGGAACTCCACGTGACATTATCGGCCGATTGATTGATGTCTTCGAGCACGTCAGCTGCAACGCTCACTCTTGTGTAGTGAATGGAATGTTGTATCCTGGGAGGTGGCGGTGATGTCTTCCCCACTGAATGGCGAGATCCGTCGCCAACCTACACGTACGATTGCAGAGGATATTTCCCTCCTTTCACTGGGACACCGCCCCAACCGACACAAGTTCTAAGCTCCCAACCGGTCTCCCGGCATGTGTTCTAGTGTCGTGCATGTTAGTGTGTGTGTGTGTGTGTGTGTGTGTGTGTGTGCGTGTGTGTGTGTGTGTGTGTGTGTGAGGGGTGAAGATAAGCCAAGGAAGTGGAAGGAGAGCTTGCGTGTGGTCCGTGGCCCGTGGCCCGTTTGTTAGGGAACCGCTCCGGCATTCGCTTGGTGTTGATCGGAGAAACCACGGAAAACTACCGATCAGAGCAGCTGGCAACAGTGGCTGAATTCAACCCAGCTATATTGTCATTATGGAAAATAGGTCACCGTCAGGACCAGATACCCAGAATCCTGCGGTCAATGACATTGCATAGACAAGTGCAATGCTCTGAAATAAAGTCAGCCGGTTTTACTGATCGATCTTTTCACACGCATGCCCGGCGGATAATGTGGGTATGGTGGGTAGCTATATTCACATGGAATCCATTGCGTTGTTTATGTGTATTGGTCCAATAATTGAAATTTATGTCAGTTGGCCGACGTTTCGGAGTTTTATTTCTCTATCCTCAGGGCTGAATACATTTACAACAGGGTTGGATGTATAAACACTAATTACACAATGTCACGCTAATTGAACGTTTTACAATGTATAAACACAACTACACAATGTATTACTAATTACTAATTACATGTACAACTAATTACTAATTACATGTGCTTCGAGCACACTTGCATGTAATTAGTTTTTATACATGGTGTAGTTGTGTTTAAACATTGTGTAATGTGCAATTAGTGCGCCATTTCTATAACCACACGTGTGTTATCGTAAAGATACGGGAACTGAGCAGAAATCTTTAAGTGGAGAGGATGCCATAAATGAGCCACGCTCCCTTTATTGACACTTTTGACCATTTTTTTTGCACTTTTGAACGCATATTGGGTTGTTAATGAGTTGTGTGGAGTGGAATATACTATTCTAGTTAACCATTTTCTGAAAACGGTACATAAATAATAGCAAATTTTACGTGGGCTGTGTACATGATAGCCTCTCCTCCTAAGTGAGCCAGAAACCGCTTGCAACACTCCCAATCCCATTCGTCTCCCGTGGAGGTCCTCTCTCCGCGTGGCGGGTGCGGAGAGGGCGGCTCGTCGCCCGCCGACCGCGCGCTTCCGGCCACGGGCCTCTGACGTCATTAGCCCACTTCCGGCGCCCTCTCCCGCTCTCGGCGCCGCCCCCGCGCGCTAATTGAGGGCCGGCGAGGGCGAGGGCCCCGCGCCGCGGAGGGGCCTTCACCGCCCGGGGCACGCGACCTGCCCGCGCCACGCGGGCGGGTGGCCGGCCCAACCCGGCACGGCCCGGTCCGGTCCGCTCCTATCCGCCCCGTCCCGTCCCGTCCCGTCCCCTCCCCTCCCGTCCCCTCCCGTCCCATCCGTCCCATCCCGTTCCGTTCCGTTCCGTTCCGTCCCGTCCCGTCCCGTCCCGTCCCGTCCCGTCCCGTTCCGTTCCGCCCTTTCCCGTCCCGTCCCGTTCCGTTCCCTTCCAATCACATCCCGTTCCGAACCGTTTGGTCCCATCCCGTCCCGTCCCGTTCCATCTCATCCCATCCCGTCCCGTTCCGTTCCATCATCCCGTCCCGTTTCGACCCGTCTCGTCCCATTATATTTCGTCCCGTCTCGTCTCGTCCCGTCCCATCCCCTCCCGTTGCGTTCCGTCCCGTCCCGTCTCGTCCCCTCCCATCCCGTTCCATCCCGTTCCGACTCGTTCCGTCTCATTCCGTCCCGTCCCATCCAGGCCCACCCCACCCCGTTCCATCCCGCCCCGTCCCGTCCCGCATCGCCCCGTCCCCGCCGCGCCTCGACCCTCTCCTCCCAGCTCCGCTCGCTCTACACGCCCCGCTCGCCCCGTCCCGTCCAGCCTCACCTCCCTCAACCCCGCTCCGTCCATTTCCACCTGGCCCCGCTCCACCTTGCCCAGCTCCTCTCCGCCCCGTCCCGTCCCATCTCATCTCACCCTGTCCTGCTCTGCCCCGCCCCACCTCACCTGCCTTCGCTCCATCCCGTTCCACCTTGCCCGCCCCACCCAGCCTTGCTCCGTCCCGCCCCGTCCCGCCCCGTCCCGCCCCGTCCCGCCCCGTCCCGTCCCGCCCCGTCCCGCCCCGTCCCGCCCCGTCCCGCCCCGTCCCGCCCCGTCCCGCCCCGTCCCGCCCCGTCCCGCCCCGTCCCGCCCCGTCCCGCCCCGTCCCGCCCCGTCCCGCCCCGTCCCGCCCCGTCCCGCCCCGTCCCGCCCCGTCCCGCCCCGTCCCGCCCCGTCCCGCCCCGTCCCGCCCCGTCCCGCCCCGTCCCGCCCCGTCCCGCCCCGTCCCGCCCCGTCCCGCCCCGTCCCGCCCCGTCCCGCCCCGTCCCGCCCCGTCCCGCCCCGTCCCGCCCCGTCCCGCCCCGTCCGCCCCGTCCCGCCCCGTCCCGCCCCGTCCCGCCCCGTCCCGCCCCGTCCCGCCCCGTCCCGCCCCGTCCCGCCCCGTCCCGCCCCGTCCCGCCCCGTCCCGCCCCGTCCCGCCCCGTCCCGCCCCGTCCCGCCCCGTCCCGCCCCGTCCCGCCCCGTCCCGCCCCGTCCCGTCCCGCCCCGTCCCGCCCCGTCCCGCCCCGTCCCGCCCCGTCTCGCCCCGTCCCGCCCCGTCCCGCCCCGTCCCGCCCCGTCCCGCCACGCCCGATTCGCCTAGCTCCGTTCCGTCTCGCCCCGCCCCGACTCACCTCGACTCCCCCCCCGTCTCGGCCCCCATCTCGGCCCCGCCTCGAACCACCTCCCTCCATCCCACCATACTCCACTCCACTTTGCCCCCCCTCCAACGCCGCCCTGACCCGCCACTTCCCTCTCCGTCATGCCTCGCCACGCCCCTCCCCTCTCGGCCCAGCTGAGGTGACGCGGGGTAACAACTGTTGCTGCTGCAGCCAGTCTGACTTGGTGTTACGAGGATACGAATTCAGACGATAGAAGATATTCGACAATAGCTGAGTCAATTTAAACCGCTTTCTGGAGAAGAACTTTAGCGGTCAGCCAAATCTCATCGGCAGTATAGTGGTTTCTCTGCGACCAATATCTCCTGAACTGAATTATTATTGTAGAAAAGTGGTCTCGTACAGCGCGCGGGTCTTTACTTTCCTCTTTCTTGCCCTATTCCTACCCACACACGTTCCTATAGTTTCCGTATACTTACACACACGTACATTTATTGTCACTACGCGATCCACGTCTCCCGACATTTCTGTTGCTCCGGCATTCACCTCCGGAGAAACCGCTGGAAGCAGGGACACTACAATTCTCCTCCTGACAGCGCTTGAATTCGACACACCTAGCCGTTGTCGAAAATCCTGCCGTGCTCGAGACTCAAGACTCGACCCTCGCCGCGACCCGGCCCGACCCGGCCCGACCCGACCCGACCCGACCCGACCCGACCCGACCCGACCCGACCCGACCCGACCCGACTCCGACCCGACCCGACCCGATCTGTTCCGTTTCGATCCGATCCGATCCGATCTGATCTAATCCTATCCGACCCGCTGGAAGGGAATTACAACCCTCCGATTCACAACCGTTCTCCCCCTCTTCCCGTCAATGGAGGCCTCACAGACTGAAGTAAATTAGGCGTCCATGAGCCGAGCATTACACGAATAAATTATCATTGTTCCATGAATGGATAGATGAAGAGAGTAGGAGGGAATACATCATGATATGAATGAGTTATGAGTTGGTGTTGAGCATCGTGGCGCCGTGGACTATTCAATATTCGCCCTTACACATGAATATTGCAATATGAAATAAAACTAAGGAAATACTACATAGTAAGACTTATAACGTGTTACGAAACACAGAGAGAAATGTACATTACTTGTTAGAACCCATTCGTCAAGTAACATTTTCCGTCATAACATAAATTACTATTACATCGTAAAATAGTTTTATTTGGGAACGGGTATTGATAACAGAAATAGTATACATGTCCAAATCCTGCTATTTTTGAAAACATGCTTCTTATTTTGAATCTGGTCAGTTGCATCATGAAGTCATAAACATGCCATTTGTTTCATGTACACATGTTCGTCATATAAATGTTCTCTTTAAGCGATCCATTTCCGTGAGCCCGTATCGCCAGAGAGAGAGCAATGACCGATTGAATACGTAACCTCGCAGATTGTCGATTGTTCATAAATAAAAGATTGTGGAAAGAAGGCGAGGAAGAAGCGTCGACTTGAAAATTTGTTTCTGATTCATGAGAAGGATTTCGTAAGGTAGAATCCCTCTTTCGCGTTGAGTGCTTCACTGTATGTAGTTTTGGTCCGTACGAAGTTTCGTAGATCGGGAGATCCTAGATTTCTCTGCAGAATGTGGCGTATTTTTTACTGCGCTTTAATGCGGTGGATAAAAGTCGATTTGGATGAGGTTTCTAGACGCTTTCCGCATAGGTGGTATCTATACTAGAATATCGGATTCGATGGTGGTTAGCGTGCCGGACTGTCATACCCAAGTTCGTGGGTTCAAACCCGATCGAAGCCGTGGATTTTTAAGGGCGAAAACGGGCGTAACGCCTTCCGCGGAGGGGAAGTAAAGCCGGCTGGCCCATGAGTAGATTACTTGCATGTAAAAAGATCCTCGAAGCCTAATGACGCCTCTGAGCTAAATTCAAATCGCCTGTTTCGTCGCACGAGATAATACCTTCTTTCTCCGCTAGGTGAAGGAGCGTAGCGAAAATTGCGGTTGTCAGAGCGGGCCTCATTGCCCGAGTCTCGCCACGTAAAATAAGGCATTAACTAACCTAAAACTGAACTAAACTAATATCTATAGATAACTGTAGACGCTGCCTGCTTCTAATGGCGGCCCTTTCGTAGAAGCGCTTATGTTCTGCGAGCTTCTAACAACAATAGTATTTTCTGTTAGACCATTAAGATTGTTTCATTGCTTTATGTATCTCTAATGCTGCCTGTTCCATTTAACATTGTTTCACATTTCTTTTATAATTTCCTAGAATTTAACTACTTAAAATGTAAATCGAGGCGCTATTGGTGTGACGTCTTAAGCTTCCGCGTACAGGGTCATGATCTGGGCTGTGTGGGTGACACCGCGTCAAAAGCTGAGGTGCCGACGTTTCAAACATCGTATCGTGGTTATCTTGAGGTACTACAGCCCTGAAGAAGGACATGGTATGAGAGTTGAAACGTCGGCACCTTCGCTTGCGACGCGGCATCATGCGGACAGTCGAGATAACGCTACTGGAGTGTTTCGGCACGTACCACGGGACTTGTTGCATGCCATAACATCTGAAGAAAAGGTAAAGAAGCCTACCCTGTGAAACTAGACGACGAAAATAGATTTCATCGTGGTTATTTATTTTCCAAAAGGACATTATATGAACCCTTGAAGGGACGTGCTGTTGCGTGGAGTGAAACATTCGTAAATGTTTTGCTTCCTTGAATTGTCTTGAACATCACCGGAACTGAATACGGAAAATACTAATTTCCGAGTGTTAGGCTTTGAATGGGGTCGGAATAATTTTTGTCACTATAAGAGCCTCTTTCTGGCGCCTTCTGTGGGTCGTTGAACTCCGTGACACCCGTGTCCGCCTCTGTGAATGAGTAATAGAACTGATGCCCACCCAAATAGCTTGTACCAAAAATCGGATGTTCTTGAGGATGTTCCTTGGATGTACCTACTGTTAGACACTCCTATAATAGAAATACTATAGGATGTTCATTTTGTAAGATGTTCCTACTGCAGGATGATCCCTTTTGTATGATGTTCGGTTTTGTAAAATGTTTCTACCATAGGATGTTCCTATTATAGAATGCTCCTACTATAGGATATCCATATTATAGAGGTCTTATTATAGAATGTTTCTGCAGTAGAATGTTTGTACGATGTTCCCACTGCAGGATGCTTCTACTATATGATGTGTCTTCTATAGAATGTATGCGTTTAGGGGCGAATCATCCAGAAGAAGACGTGTTTCTGTGCAGTACTTTAGAACAAACCTGTAAGCAAAGCTCTCCAGATTAACGTTTCGCTGCAACTTTCTACATTGGCAACTTAAAAGTAGGAGACGCTTTACGTTTCCCTAGGTCGACAACAAAAAGAAAACACAATTTTATCGTATCGAAAATTGTATCGTATCGAACTTTTTATATGTATCACATGGATCACTAGTGCAGTATTTGTTAACATAATCACAACCAGAACTTATACATTAGGTCACACAGTGGTATCATCATTTGCATCCCTTTGTCTTAATAGCCCCTGGGATAGGTGGCTGCGTGTGACAACTATCTGCATCACTGTGACACGCGTACTGTTAAGCGGACAAACATTTCTTGATATGTAAGAAAGGATGGAAATCGCTGGGGGTGAGATCCAAACAATAGAATGGATGGTCATGCCGCTGGGAAGTGTTTGTTATATTGTGAGAGCGATGGTACGTTCATTTCTGAACTTCTAAAATTAATTTGTTATTCGTGTTGTAGTGTGATGTAGCACATTCTAGCGGTCTCAGTCTGAATTAATATAGTCTTTTGCAATTACGGGTTGGAAAATATGCCGAAAATTGTCGTGATATAATATATTCGTGATTGATTCATTTTATTCATTCATTAATCAATTTTCAACATTAATATTCGTTCATTAATAAATTCATTAATACATTTTCATGATATAATTCATTTCATTTTATCATGCATTATATACTATCCCGAGAAGTAATTGAAATCACTTACTGACATGTAGGCGTTGTGCAATAACTATTATGTTTTCACGATTCTTTTACAGATTACAATTTGAATTTGAAATTTTTTTGCCTCGACATTTTTGGTATTCCAAATATTCCACACAACTATGGTATCAGTCGGAAATCAGAAATTCAAATGCCGGCGTCCTGTTTCTCCAGTTGTGCTATAAAGCAGAGTTTTGTTGGTTGTATTGATGACGATGATGATAGAGAAATGGATGACGCTGGAGAAACCCTAGAAAACATTTACGAATCCGCTTCGTGAAGCAAAAATTCTACCTGTATTGAACATCACTCAGAAAGGAAAATAGATCTCCGCCTTGCACATTATTGTTCCTCTTGGGTGGTCAATTCTTATTAACAATTTTTATTGCTAATCTATGTCTGGGAATTGTTCAAGATTCTCTCGGCAAAATAGTACGATGGAATAACCTGACGTTAAGGCGCGAGGTAGGCAATGTGGAGCAAAGTACACTCGTGTATCGCAGATTGCAGCGTTGTCAGGCGCTTTCTAAATGGTACATGCGCAGATTCGGTATCACTGCGTTTACCGTGATATTAAATCCGTGGAATTTAAATGACAATTTTCGCATGGATATAGAAGTAAAATGGTACAAATTGTAGCTCTTTAACAATGGGTTCTTTCTGCCTGGTTAATATTTAATACGATTCGTTGTCAGAAAGGAAGAATATTTTCTAATTTAAATGAGCCAAATGTAATATCTTTACAAGTAAATGTTAACTCACAATTCATAATATATTAATCTGTTTTCGTAGTGTTTCATTGTTTGCAAGTGTGGGGATATTTGAAATGTTATAAACTGAGTAATATAATTAAATAATAAATGATTAACACAATATATTACGTGTATTTACAGTAAATGTATGGACTTCAATTGAAATTCTACCAATAATACTAATTTCGAATGCGCGCAAAAATTGAAAAAAAGTTCATTCAAAAAGGGCGTTTAAGAGGTGTCTTCGTACAGAAAATCGGAGAAAATTCCCCCCTCTCCCAAAAAAGATTCTATTTTGGCTGACAATGAAAACATTTGATTGTGTTATTCCGCCTACGATTATTTTCACATTCTGGGTACCATTTTCTCATACTCAGTACATTACTGGTTACGACAAAGGTCCAAGGAAGAGGCCATCCACCAGTAGGCGATGCTGTAGCGGTTAGCGGCGATGCTGTAGCAGTTAGATTTTTAGGGGCGAAAAAAATCCTTTCTACGCCTTCCTTCGGAGGAGAAGTAAAGCCGGATGACCCATGTTAGTAGATTTACTTGCATGTAAAAGATCCTCAAGCCTAAATGAAGCCTCTGAACTAAATTCAAAATAGCCGGTTTCATCGCCTCTGTAATACCTTCTTTCCGCTCTATCCGGGGAAAGAAGTGTAGCGAAATTTGCGTGGTCAGACGGAAGAGCAGGTCTCATGGCCTGAGTCTCGCCACGTAAATATAAGGCAATTCAATTCAAAGTATGTGTTTGCTATGCACGTTTTGTATGTAAAGAACTGTTGTAGTGCATATATACCCAATTCGCTTTTATTACAATTTTGAGATGATGGTTTTTGAGTTAAAATTCGCTTTCATTACAATTCGCTTTTCATACAGTTCGCTTTTATTACAATTTTGAGAAGATGGTTTTTGAGTTAAATATTTAATTTAATACTTTGATATAAGAGATTGTGTTCAGTTATGTCGACATGTAGACTGATTGTTCTGTTGTTACTGTCGACAACAAATGAGGGAACACAGTACACAATCAAATATTGTATTGAATAATATCAACATTCCTAGACGTAATTAATTTCTGGACGAATAGAATAGATTTACGATGGGATTTAAAACATTTTCAAACGTATTGTTCTCGTTCAAATATATTAATATTTGTCTGCTTCAGTTGACATTTTTCAGGATCAATGCGTGCTTAGAGACAATGATTCTCTTACTTAAGTCTGTAAGTGAAAAACTGTAGTGGTCTGGTATTCTTCATATTATTATCAAATAAAACAATTAACGACAATATAGAAAATACTTGGTTCTTTACACTAATCTAATGACTTAAATAATTAAATTATACTGACTAAACGATCTCCGGTTTTGGTATATTTCATATTATTTTTCCTCCAACGAAAAATGTATTAAAACACCTGTCTATATTTGTAAAGAACACACAGACACATCCCCTGCTAGACCTGTAAAATTCCAGGAAAATTCAACAAAGAACCCGTGCAATCCGCCATCCCACCCCACCACTACTCTCCTCTAGCTTCTCCCACCACCGGAGGCTGGCACCGCGCCCCAGAGGAGCCTGCGATGACGTCACGGGCTGCAGGCTGCGGTTGTCGGGCGTCCGGAGGGTGTGGTTTGTGGTGAACGGTGGGTGGAAGGGAGTTGGTGGTGGAAGGGAGTTGGTGGTGGAAGAGAAGGTTGCGGCAGCAACGCTGGAGACCAAGATGGTTTGGTGATGTTGTGGGACTGATGTAGGCGTGATGGGGTAAAGAAAGTGATGGTGATGGGGTAGGTTGTGGAATGTTGGAATGTGGAGATTGTGGTGATGGGGAAATAGTAGTGGTAATCGGGTAATTTATTGAGGTTCTGGGAACGCCAACTGCTGTAGACAGTGGTCCCGTCAGTGTGGTGATAATGTTTCTACGACTGGAGGTAGTCGTGGTTTCTCTCCTGCTGGTTGGTGAGATCCGGCGACCATCTACACGTCGGATTGTGCGTCTCCGGGACGTCAGGGAAAATAAGAGAAAATATTAACAAGATTTATTTCCCGTAGCCACTCGCTGCGTGCGTAGAAGTACAGGGTACAATGCCAGGCCAAACCAAAATCCGGAAGATGTCCCGGTAGAATGCAAAATCACCAAACCAATAACCAGAGTTCCGTTGCCAAGAATTTGATGTGTCGGTTTGCAGACTGTTTATCACTTCGAACTCTCGCTCTGCCGTTATCACACTTTCTCTCTGAGGCTGTGCGCGTCGAGCGCGCCGCTTAACACTTGCTCGGCCCACTCCCCTCGCCAGTGCCAAACCTTCAGGGAAAGAGGGGAGCAGGGACCGCCCTTCTCCGTGCTGGTGTTGATAGCGCGGTTCCCTTCAACCGCGCCTGCGGAAGCTTTCCGCGGTGGCCGGGTTGACGTCAGCTCGCCGCTGGCGAGCCGTGGCGTTCAATTCAACTTCTTTGACAGCCACGACAGTACATTCGGAGTCACTGTACAGACGGCGATAATGGTGTCTCTGAGGTAAATTCAGACGGTAGAAGAGTAACTGTGGTAGAAGTAACTGGGGATTGTGGTGAGGGTGATGATGTGATGATGGCAAAGGCGATAGAGCCAGATTAGGAGGTTTTTACAAGGTTGGTGGTAGTGTTTCCTACGGTAAACGTTGAGGAGTTGGTTGGAGAGGCAAGGGTTGTGGCGAATCCAGTGGTTTTATGGGCGCAGAGGGAGTGGTTGGGACGGCGGTGGTGGGCGAGACCTTGATGGCGGAGTGAGAGTTGGAGACGGAGGTTGTAGCGTAGTTTAATAGTCAAGACAAAGGCGGTATGTTTAATGATTTTGACAGGCGGTATGTCAAGACGAAGGCGGCAAATGCTTAGAGATGGAGATGAAAGCAGAGGTACCAAAGCAGGTGTGGCGACATTGATGACGGCGTCGGCGTCGGTGATAGTGGTGTTGGCGATAGTGGTTACGATGGTGATGGTGGCGGTAGTGGTGGTGGTAATGGCGATAAAGGTTACGATGGTGATGATGGTGGTAGTGGCAGCGATGATGGTGGTGGTGGTTACGTTTGTGGTGGTGGTGGTGATGGTGGTGATGGTGTGTGGTGGTAGTAGCAATGATAGTGGGGGTCGTGGTGGCGGCGATTGCGGTGGAGGCGATGGTGGCGGCGGCGGTGGTAGTGGAGGCGATTGTTGTTACGATAATGGCGGTCTGTGGGCGGAGCGGCCGTGGTGATGGTGGCAGTAGTGATGGCGATGTCGGTGGGGGGTGGTGGGAGTTGTGGTAGCGGTGGCGGTCGCAGTAATGGTGGCGGTGGCGGCGTTAAAGAGGCCGCACCCACTCTCACATTCAAATTAAATTAGGAGTCGCCGCCCGGAGCCCTGGGGCACGCCTGCAACAATGGCGCAGCGGCAACGCGGCCTTCTTCGCGTGGTTCGGGCCGAGCTGCTCCGCAGCGCACGTTGCTAAGTCCATTATTCGCACGGTTTTGCCTCCGCGGAGGAGAACGGAGTAAAAACAGTTATTTGTTTGCTCGTGTTTTGTTTGGTCTAATGCCCCGGCGCTTGGGAATTCATGCGTTGTTTCCGCACCCGATAGGGTCTTAACGGTAGGGAATTTTGGAAGTTGGTTCTACGTAGGACCCTTGTATATATTTTTGTCTCGGACGGCGCGGTCATAAAATGGTTTCAAATATTTTGTGGTCATGAAAGGTATATGTGTTTCTTTGGTTTTCGTTAGTTTATAAATTTACGTAGATCAAATTTTCCTATGGTATGGTTTTTGTCAAGTGTCGAGATAAGCGAAGAGTTGAATGTTGTGAGAATTTTATTTAATATATTATCACAAACTACGAGCTTAATAATGTGATTTAGAAAACTGAGTTTCGTAAAAATGATCTATTATTCACTAAAATACTTTTAAATCCTGACTCAGTTACTACATACGATTTACTCAGTCAAATGAATTCTTGCTTACTAATATCTTACGTTGTTTCAATAAGAGAACGTTGTCTTTTATTGGAGTGGAAATTGACGGACAGAAATATATTTTTTGAAATATTATCTCTGATATAAGTAATCAACGAAGGACCTACAAAAGAAAAATTAAATAAAATACAAATGTAAAGAGTTAATTAAAAAGGGTTACTAAGACTAAAAGTGCTAATGTCATTTATCTATATTTATCTCTTAAAACATATAATTGGTTGAAGAATAAATTAAAAAATGAGAAAGTTTCCAAATATTGTGAATGTTGTACAAACACGGGGCTAACTATTTGTGCTTTGAATCTGATTTCAACGTTAGTAACTATGGATTGTTGTAGGCACACTGTAAAAAAAAGTTTTTAATGAATAATCTTAAATTACACAGGTGGACGGTTACTCTGCATCTAGTCATGAGGATAATTAATTGTAATAACCGCTTTTATCAAACTGCCGCGTTGCTCGTTCTAGCTCCTTTACTCTTTTTCGGCCAGCTCCACTTGCATCTTCTCCGCCCGCAGGAGATGGTAAGCCCATTATTTGCGAGATTTTGCGCCGTATAATAGAGGGAAAAAGAGAATAATGTGCTTAACTGCTGACGTCACAAGCGAGTAGTTTATCAGAATTTATAATTGAGTTTGTGTATTCAAGTAACTACGAAATGAGAAAATAAAATTCTATGCGGCTTATACGTCACTTAGTTTGATTTATTTCATGTAAGAAATGAAATTGAGAATAATATTCTTTTACGTACATGAACTCTTCAGATCTGGAAAGAAATTTTTGGTAGTCAGTTGCATGAAATCTTGCTTTCGTTAAACACTCTTGTTTACTTTTATATTGATAGTTTTATTATTTTGTCTTCTCCCAATGCCAACTTGAAATTTAAGTTGAATAGTTCTGTGAGACGTAAACGAAACTGTATATCCGTGCTCCCCCTTAAAATATCCCCCTTCAGTAGAAACGTGTCAGTTCAACAACTAATTACTCATTTGCTAATAATGATTTGCCAATTAGCTCTTGTGTAGTAGCACTAAATTGTAATATCTTAGCTAAAAACATTTTTAGTTAATATCGATGATAATTGTTGGGATCTAGGATGCCTTAATCTATGATGTTTTGGAGTGTGGTTTCCGATACTCGACCCACATGTAATCACTCCTATGGTTTGGCTTTTCTATTTCTAGGATATCGTACGGTGCCCAAAGGAAGTATTAGTAATATAGTTTTCTTCTGTACTAGCTAATTTCTTCGCGTTGCCTGATTATTTCTTTATCCCAATCATTTATTAAGAAGATCTCGCCTCGTACGTCTTCTAAGGCATCTCCCCCGCCCACTCTGCCTTTCCTGCCAAGGCGGAAATGCCCACACCTCCTGCCCCGCCCGTCCAGTCTCTTCTTCCCCGCACGACGTGTCCGTCCTGCCATGGCATTCCTGCACACCTCCCGCCCCGCCCACCCAGTTCTTTCCAATCTCTCCCGCCCACTCATCACGATCGTCCGTCTATCGCGTCCTGCCATGGCATTCCTGCACACCTCCCGCCCCGCCCACCCAGTTCTTTCCAATCTCTCCCTCCCACTCATCACGATCGTCCGTCTATCGCGTCCTGCCATGGCATTCCTGCACACCTCCCGCCCCTCCCACCCGGTCCTTTCCATTCTGTCCCTCCACTCATCACGATCTGTCCGTCTATCGCGTCCTGCCATGGCATTCCTGCACACCTCCCGCCCTCCCACCCGGTCCTTTCCATTCTGTCCCTCCCACTCATCACGATCTGTCCGTCTATCGCGTCCTGCCATGGCATTCCTGCACACCTCCCGCCCCGCCCACCCGGTCCTTTCCATTCTGTCCCCCCCACTCATCACGATCTGTCCGTCTATCGCGTCCTGCCATGGCATTCCTGCACACCTCCCGCCCCTCCCACCCGGTCCTTTCCATTCTGTCCCCCCCACTCATCACGATCTGTCCGTCTATCGCGTCCTGCCATGGCATTCCTGCACACCTCCCGCCCCTCCCACCCGGTCCTTTCCATTCTGTCCCTCCCACTCATCACGATCTGTCCGTCTATCGCGTCCTGCCATGGCATTCCTGCACACCTCCCGCCCCTCCCACCCGGTCCTTTCCATTCTGTCCCTCCCACTCATCACGATCTGTCCGTCTATCGCGTCCTGCCATGGCATTCCTGCACACCTCCCGCCCCGCCCACCCGGTCCTTTCCATTCTGTCCCCCCCACTCATCACGATCTGTCCGTCTATCGCGTCCTGCCATGGCATTCCTGCACACCTCCCGCCCCGCCCACCCGGTCCTTTCCATTCTGTCCCCCCCACTCATCACGATCTGTCCGTCTATCGCGTCCTGCCATGGCATTCCTGCACACCTCCCGCCCCTCCCACCCGGTCCTTTCCATTCTGTCCCCCCCACTCATCACGATCTGTCCGTCTATCGCGTCCTGCCATGGCATTCCTGCACACCTCCCGCCCCGCCCACCCGGTCCTTTCCAATCTGTCCCTCACGATCTGACTCACGATCTGTCCGTCCCTCGCGCACGTCCTATCCGTCCTATCAAGACCATTTGGTCCATTTCTCTCGCCTCGTCCTTCATGCCCCTTCCGCTCCATCTGCTAGTTCTCTGGCTTGTAGTTGAAGTACGAACTAAACCACGAGATTTGCATGTATCTAAGCTCCTACAATACATTTTGCTTTATTTCTTTAGACTCATTTATTCGTTCATTTATCAATTGTACAATAAACTAATATATTTCATTTGCTTAATAATTAACTTGCTTTACCTTTTGGTCTGCATGTACTAGGAGCTGACTGGAATTATTAATACACAGATAGGGCTGTATAAAAGGAAACCTCTTACGAAATCCTAAATATTCAAAATGTCTAATATCTGGAAGGCTCTCGTGAGGGGATATATATGAACACTTTAAAATTTAAAACATTAAAAGCTTGCAACTTTACCGCTGAATGGTTGGGTGGAAGCGTGGCGCGGGATGAGTATGAGAGGGATGAGGAGGTGCAGGACATGGGTGAGAGAGAGGGATTGGGAACTGGCGTGTGGGACGGATGGAGGAGGAACGTATGAGGGAAAGGGAATGTGCGTGGGATGGTGTGAATGGGATAAGGGAGGTGCGTGAAACGGGTATGAGAGGGATGGGAGATGTGCAAGAGAGGCGTGTAAGAGGGGTGGGGTGGTGGGTGAGAGAGGCACGAGAGTCACGAGGGATGTGTGTGAGTGGGATAGGTGAGATGCGTGATGCCGTGAAAAGAATTGGGAACGTAGGTGAGAGGGATTGGGGATGCGCATGAGGAACGTGAGAGGAAATGCGAATATGAGAGGTGCATGAGAGGGCTGTAAGAGGGATGGAGGCATGCGTGAGAGGGGCACGAGAGGGATAGGGGAGGTGAATGAAAGAGAAGTCGGTGTGGCGCGAGAGCGGCAGAGCTTTGGCGGTGGGGGTGGGGCCGTGCCGGGAGGTACGTGTGTTTTGCGTTCGTGTTGCGTGGGGGTGTGGGGAGAGACTTGGCCGCTTAGCGCGCGAGGCGGTGAGAAGGCGGCGCGGCAGCTGTGCAGGGAGGCGGAGGAGTTAATGACGAGGAAGAATAAACGACCGCTGCTGGCCTTCGTTCGCCGCAGCTGCCAAAGCCTCCGCTCTCTTCCTCCGGCGGCGTTCAGCTTCCTTGCGGACGCGCGCGCCTCCGTTGCCGCAGCCGCGACGACCGACAGTGGCAACAATTCCACCGCTCCTCCACAATCAGCGCCACCACCAACACATTTCACAGCACTAATGGCTCATCACCACCAGCACCGCCACCAACATCACCGACGACGACGATGACAACGACGGTGACAGCAACGACAACAACAACACTACAACAACACTACAGCAACACTACAACAACACTACAGCAACACTACAGCAACACTACAGCAACGCTACAGCACGCTACAGCAACACTACAGCAACGCTACAGCAACGCTACAGCAATGCTACAGCAACGCTACAGCAACGCTAACAGCAACGCTACAACAACGCTACAACAACGCTACAACAACGCTACAACAACGCTACAACAACACTGCAAAGGCGACGACAGCGACGATAACGACAATGACAACAGCAACCACGACATCATTATCAATTCTATCACTAACATCACGAACTTTTACAGTAACAATAACAGTATCATCATCAGAATATTACAATACAGATATCTTCGATGAGGCCTACTTCATTTCTCTCACGCAACTACACTCTCCGCGCATTTCAAATTTGAGTTGACAAACGCTTGAATTTAAATCTGGATATGGCGCTTTTCAAAGACGAATCGGACAATTAATACATGTTCTCCGAGTTTGATATCCAATGTATTGAAAGAAAAGAAATCTTGCATCAAATCATAGTTTATGTTGTTATTTTTAAACAAATTCTGTAATATATATATATATATATATATATATATATATATTATATATTTATTGTTAGTAGTTGCTTTGTCAGTCCAAGTTAATGCTCGCAATTGTCTGTCACAGTCCTGGTCTGGAATGTAACAATCCTGTAAAAACACTTATTTTTTTAAAGGAGTTTCTAGAATGATGGAATTGACCAACACATTTGTTAGCAGTTTTTAATTCTAACTTTGACTTGTTGAGTGTGCCGCATATACAATCAGAGATATAAATAATTACATCACGCTATATAGTAAACCTTACTGATATTTCTGTAATTATGGTAACCGTTTGAAAATTTTACTGCGAGCGAAACTATCAGTAAATACACCAATAATGAATGGTTAAATTCATAGATACCTAAATTAATGATCAAAAATGTTTTGTATGCTCGTAATGTTGTTAATTATAAAAATTGTCATCAGATTACTAGAAAACCTGCTAGAAGAAAATTGATTACGTCATCTACTCACGTTTCTCGTTTTACATCACCGTAAGTGTGATTACCCGTCTTCTTCATTCTCTAATCTTCAACACTTAACCAGCATTTGGACTTACCGTTTCGTTTAAAAGCTGACATCACCCTTTCTGTTGCATGGATTTTTTCGAAATGATATAACAGTAAAGAGACGAAGATAAAAACGATGGAATTCATCACACAATTATTTCAAGCAAAAGTATGACTCTACAGGTTTACTCCTGAAGAAGTACTGATGACCCACGAAGGAGAGGACAGATCAATCGAGGAAAATAGTGTGAAAACACTAGAAGGAAAGGAGATATTGAAGTAATAATAAGCAATGATTTCATGTGATATTAATCAAGTCGCATCAAAAGGGAAAGATATAGGCACCATAAATAATAATTATAAATTAAGAAAAATATATTTAAGAGGTTAAAAGATAGTCACGTTTGTTAATCCCTCTCACGGCAACAGTCCATAATTAGACGCTCTCTACAAACCCTATGGACTCATATCCTGTTTTGGTGCTGTAAGGGTATCGTTTAACAGACGCTTATGCATAGTTAACTATTTTAGAGACGCAATTAACTGCACAGGATGTATGGATCGTTGAAGGGGTGTATTCTGGCGGTCAACAGCTGCGAATGCGGTTTTTGTGGTTTCCATGCCACAAAGCGCTGAGTTAACCAATTTGGGTTCATCCTCGATGATAGAGCAAATTAATAGTCGATATCCCAAATATATTTCCCGTAGTGACACAGTTCTTATTCTCCAAAAAGCATCATTCTGAAATTAATAAGTGGTCACTCATTCTCATAAGCAAGATTACCTATTCCTCAAAGAACTGGTTTGATCTCTTCCCAACTAGTTGATATTATGTTCTTTTGCGGCGACATTGCTAAATACTTACCAGTGTCTTGCAGCACTAAAAATTGTGCAACACAAAATAATTTTTCAAAAAGTATCACATATTACGTAAGAGCAACAAATAGAATACTTTTTATAACATTAGAATATATCAAATATCTACAAAAACAGTCTTCACAAATACAGCAATGCATTGGTATAATACATAGAGAGTACAACAGTTCCTTACGTACTACAAAGAATATAAAAAAAATCATGTTCCATAACGCAAAACCTGAATAGCAAATGTCCTAAGACCTTGCTATTGGACCGTTGTGGTAACTAGTGACGCACTTCGTACGTTCATTTTTTTAAAATTTTATTATCCAATAAGATCAGCAGCCTATTGCTGCTTAACGTTGTTGACATGCTTTGTGTATTCAATGGGTACTCTCAGTGTAAGAGTAGTTGGAATAAAATAATAAAATGTTTACATCTTCAATCAAAATCGAAATTGTTCCCGTGTTTCTGGAACGAAACACTTTTTCTAACGAAACTATAGCCACCCCTCACATGGCATGCGCAGCATTATTTTCTTTCAATTTTTGTGCGCAATAGAAATCATTAATGTTCATATACCTATCAAAAATTATCCGTTAAAAGAAAATGATGAGCAACATAAGCAAAATTCTGATAGTGCGTTTGCTTGATATTGAGAATTATTACATCAGTTAATACATGTTGAAATTTCAAAATTATGACATCAGTATTCACATTTAATTATTAGTATTAAATTTATAATTATGAATATTTTATATCCCTACTTAAAAAAACCTATGAATTTATTGTTCATGTTCTTAACGGAATACTCTTTGTTCGCTGTACAACATTTAAAAAAACATGTACCTTTAAAATCTCGAAATTGATTTTCCGTAGCACTACTTAACTTTCTCCACACGACATATATTACTCTGTGTATACGAATGCGTACTAGAAAGGAAAAGAAGCAATATATTTTGAAATTTTCAAAATGTAGTACTGAAATACTATATTCAAAATTGAAGTATTACTGTTTTTGCTGTAATTTGAGCGTCCTTGGAATACGGAGGAGTTTTGCATTCTATCGCAGTCAAGGAAATTTCGTGTACCTGCTTATCTAAGCAAACTGGGTTACCTAATAACCAGAAGGAAATGTAACGTGTTTAAATGCACATAACTCTATTACATACAATTTCCCATTGTATATTCAAAGGCAAAAAGTGATCATTTTCGACCGCACTATAAGCCCTAAAAGATTGTAACATATAATCTCTGACTCTCTTTTTATTTGAATAACATGAAGTTATTTTATCAGATATTGTGTGCCAATAGATTGTAATCAGACTATTGATTAAAATACCCTCATTTGTTTTCTTTCTACAAATATGTAGTAAATATTTCAAAAGTTCATTGAAACACTCAAGATTTACTTGCTTTTTTAATCCATGTAAGAAAAGGAATTTGAAATTATAACATTCCTTCTACTAATGAGCTAACTCGAACCATTTAAAGCTTAATCAATAGAAGTCCGGAGTCTAAACTTACGTACTCTTCCTCTTTACATAATATCTCTCTAGTCACATCGGAAGCAGACAAAAAAGAAGCAACGCCACGTATTCGACTATGAATCGCAGCAAAATAACGCTCGGCCCCACACAGAGCAAACAGTTCCGTAAAAAAAGTTTCAATCTCCCTTCATTGCCCCGCTTTTTCATCTTCTTCACTGTCAATACCCCGCTTGTCTCCACTCCACTCTCCTCCACCCCGCTCCGCTTCGCCCCGCCCAGTCCATACCCGCCCCCGCTCCGCTCCACGCCCCACTCCGCTCCACGCCCCGCTCCGCGCCCGCTCCGCGCCCCGCCCCGCTATGTTCAACATCGTTCCGTCCCACTCTGACCGCTTGAAGCCACTCCGCTCCGTCTCACTCCGCCACGCCATCGCTCCGTCCCGCCTCACTCCGACCCACCTTTCTCCAACCCGCCCCAACCAAGCTGCCACGCCTGGGCATGTCTGACCGCGCTTGACCCTTCCTGAACCCGCTTCACCTCTACCAGCGTCGCCCTGCTTCATCCTTATGGGCCCCCGCCTGGCCTGCCTCGTCCCGCCTAGCTTCTCTCCGCCAAGCCCCACAATCCCCGCCTTGAACCGCCCCGGTCCGCCCCGCCCCGTTCCGCCCCGCTCTGCCCCGCTCCGCCCCGTCCCGCTCCACCCCGTCCCGCTCCTCTCTCCTCAGCCCCCCTCTTTCTCAGCCTGCTCCGCCCTGCCCAGCACCGCCTCGCCCCGTCCCGCTCCGCCCCTCTCACCCTCGCCTCGTTCCACCTCCCCACCCTCTGTGCTCCACCTTTCCCCGCCCCGATGAAGTTTAGCAACATCATCTTTCCTCTCCACCCTATCCAGTCCGGCTTATCCTTCCCCCTAGATCGTCATTGTAATGGGTGACTTTAATCATAATTTATTAAAAGCCTCCCCCTCTGCAGAGCAGTTTTAAGCGTTTTTTTCACAGCATGTGCCTCGAAATATTACCTCTAGCACCAACACACCATTCAAAGAGCACGGAAACTTGGATTGATCATATTATAGTGTCTAATATAAACAAGGTTCGAAATCACGGTCAATTTCCGGTTCCTGGGATTTCAAAACACGATCTAATTTATCTTGTTTACAACCTGAAGTGCCCTAAATACTCACCTCACATAATCGAATACCGCGATTTTTCAAAATTCGATAAACAAGCATTTAATATAGATGGATTGACACTTCCTTGGTACCTTGTGCACGAAGAAGAATCACTGGATGCTAAAGTTGCGATTTTCACTAACTTAGTAACACAGCTCTACGATCGGCACGCGCCTTAAAAATATCGCGCGTAACTCGTCCACCTGCACCATGGTTAACCGATGAAATTCGAAATTTAATGAAAGATAGAGATGCAGTGCATGCTATTTCCGGAAAACTAATGCGAACTACTTAAAAAACAATACAAAATGCTCAGAAATTTAGTCACGCAGAAATGTCGCAACGCTAAAATTAAATATTACCACACCACTTTCGGCAGAACCCGCGACTCGAGAACGATTTGGAAAAGTCTGAAATGTCTAGGAATAGGCAAATCTCATCCACAAATTGACACGTATATCTCCTTAGAATCACTAAATCATAGTTTTATAAATAACGTTCCTTCATTTGACAGTAATTTGAAAAAGCAATCTCTCGCGTTTCTCCAAAACTCAGAAACAATATACAAAGACGAATTTTTCTTTTCGTCCGTTGAACATGAGGATGTAATCAAGATCGTTCAAAGTCTCAAATCAAATGCTTCAGGTTCCGATGGTATCAATGCCAAACTGCTAAAAATAGCCTAAATGTGATTTACCCAATCATTACCGAAATAATAAATTTCTCACTAATGAGCGGACAATACCCTTCATCTTGGAAGACTGCACTCGTGCATCCTATTCCCAAAACAACATCCAAACAAAAACACTATTGAATACCGCCCAATAAGCATACTCCCAACTATCTCTAAAGTACTCGAAAAAGTCGTCCGGAAGCAAACTGAACAGTATCTCCAAAACAAACTTTTAAATGATCAGCAATCAGGTTTCCGTTCCGGCAGGAATACTGGAACCGCGCTACTAAACGTTATTGAAGACGCCAGAAAAGCAATAGATGACAGTAAGATAACTATTTTGATACTTTTGGATTTCAGCAAAGCGTTCGATTCCGTAGATCATGACATCCTGCTCGCAAAACTAAAAATCATGGGATTTGCACAGCAGACACGTACATGGTTTCTCAATTACTTAACTTCAAGAACCCAAAGAGTGGTATCCGGTAGCCGCAGCTCAAGTGACTTGGTACTAAACCGCGGGAGTTGCTCAAGGTACTGTGTTAGGGCCACTAGCCTTCTTAATCTATGTAATGACGTAGGTAATGCGCTAAATATTGCAGTCATCAAATGTATGCGGATGATCTTCAGATATACCTAAGCGGTCACCCATCTCACCTTTTCTCACTCGCACAAAAAATTAATGAAGATTTGATAACACTGAGCAACTGGGCAGCATCCCTAGGCTTACAGTTAACCCCAAATAAGTCACAGTGCATGATTATCAGTTCGAAAGCACTATGAATAAAATCTCATCTGTTGCTCTGCCTAAAATTTATATTAATGACACCGCTCTACCTTGGTGTTCAGAAGTCAAAAACCTAGGTGTGCTTATCGACAACACCCTCAGCTGGAACTCGCATGTAGATTCAACCTGCCGTAAAGTTTTGCCTCAATGCATTCCCTGAAACGCCTACGAACACTTTTACCAATTAGCACACGTGAGATTCTCATCAAATCTCTTATTATGCCACATTTCGACTATTGTGACTTTCTTCTGACCAACATGGCATTTAAATTACAACGTAAACTTCAAGTAACTCAGAACGCATGCGTACGGTTTATTTTTGATTTAAGGAAATACGACCATGTATCAGTTTTTTTTCGACAAACTTCAAATGCTTACTCTAGACAAAAGGCGGTTATTTCATTCTCTACTTCTTCTTTATAAAATTTTAAACGGTATACATGTAACACGCCTTATAAGTAACTTCAATCCTCTGAAATTAAATCGAGCTCGTGATTCAGCACTGCTTTGTGTACCACGTCACAACACTACTTCGTTCAGTAGATCATTCACCATTACAGTTATCCGAGCCTGGAATAAACTACCAGCAAGCCTAAAACATTCAAATACCTTCCGTAAATTCAAAAATGAATTAACCACATGGGTAAGGAATAATGACATGCAGAATGGCTGTTAACATCTCCTTCAATCTCCAGACTTTTCCCACCTCCAAGCACCCGGTCACCGCACCCTCTAAATGCTGTACTTTCCGCACTCTCTAAATTCAAAATTCTATCCCATACCTCATGACTCTCTTCACTTTCCATTCTGTATCAACCCCTGTAAATTATTTAATACAATCATATAATTGTCAGTGTATCTTAATGGAATTGTTTAAATAAAATATACATAAAGTGACTAGCGACATTCCAGATAAACGTACTTATACTCGTAGCTATTTTTGTATTATCATCATAATCTTTACTGCAACATGTTGGTATAAATACAATTTGATGTCAAGATCCTACTATACTTTTATATTGTTCCTGAATACTGTCAATATTGTATTTTAAATTATTGTTACTATTAGCCTATAATGTATTGTACTCCTCTGTGTTTAAAATGATTTTATACTTATGTAAAGTGCTCATGTAAACCGAATGTACCTTGATGTAACGTCTCTGGATTAACTTCACGTCTTCCGCCTACTTTTTCTTCCTCCTTTGTCTTCGCTTCTTCTCCCTTCCCTTTGCTCACAAACTTCCCCATTTTTTCATTATGACTCGTCCCCCTCCGAACATCTTTCTCTTCTCTTTCTCTACTGTGTATATATTCTGCTCTATTAATGTTCGGCCCTAAGCCGCCATCCTGATTGAGATTTTTCTGGGTTTACTCAATCGCTTAAGGCGTACGCCGGGATGGTCCCTTGTATGCACTCCCAGTCTTAAATGTACAGTTGTCCTCCCTTTTAGTCTCTCTCCTTTCTTCTTTCTCTTTCGACCTTTCTTCTTCATTTCCATCTGCATTTCCACTCTCTTTCACTTCTCTCTTTGTTCTTAAAATGTTCGGCCTTTAGCCGCCATCCTGATTGAGGTTTTCTGGGTTTACTCAATCGCTTAAGGCGTATGCCGGGGTGGTCCCTAGTTTTGCTCTCCCAGATGTAAATGTACAGCTGGCCCTCCCCGTCTTAAAATATTATTTCTCTGTATTAATGTAGATTGAGTGGTTAGGCGGAAGAGCAGGCCCTATGGCCTGAGCCTCGCCATTAATAAAGGCATTTTATTATTATTATTATTATTAGATCGCCCCCCCTTTGCCCCGCTTCACTCCGTCCAGATCAACCCCCTCCCCCAAGCAGTTCAGCCGCAGCGCACCGACCGCCGCGCCATTGACTCTTCCGCCCCAGAGAATCGGGGTCAAGGCCGTCGCTTTGACGTGGGCGGGCGGGCGGGCGACGAGGGCGGGCGGGAGGGCGGGCGGTGAGGGCGAGCGGCGGGCAAGCGGGCGGGTGGGCGGGCGGGCGGGTGGGCGGGCGAAGTGAGCGGCGGGCTGGCGAGCGGGCGGGCGGGCGAGGGGGCGGGCGGGCGAGCGGGCGGGTGGGCGAGCGGGCGAGCGGGCGAGCGGGCGATAGGCAGGCGAGCGGGCGGGTGGGCGGGTGGGCGAGCGGGCGAGCGGGGCGGGCGGGCGATAGGCAGGCGAGCGGTGCGGGTGGGCGGAGTGGCGGGCGAGCGGGGTGGGCGGACGAGCGGGCGAGCGGGCGAGCGGGCGAGCGGGCGGGCGGGCGGACGGGCGGGCGAGCAGGCGGGCGGGCGAGCGGGCGAGCGGGCGGGCGGGCGATAGGCAGGCGAGCGGGCGGGTGGGCGGGTGGGCGAGCGGGCGAGCGGGCGGGCGGGCGATAGGCAGGCGAGCGGGGGCTGGGGCGGAGTGGGCGGGCGAGCGGGGTGGGCGGACGAGCGGGCGAGCGGGCGAGCGGGCGAGCGGGCGGGCGGGCGGACGGGCGGGCGAGCAGGCGGGCGGGCGAGCGGGCGAGCGGGCGGGCGTGGCGATATGCAGGCGAGCGGCGGGTGGGCGGAGTGGGCGGGCGAGCGGGGTGGGCGGACGAGAGCGGCGAGCGGGCGAGCGGGCGAGCGAGCGAGCGGGCAGGCGGGCGGACGGGCGGGCGAGCGGGCGGGCGGGCGAGCGGGCGGGCGAGCGGGCGGGCGAGCGGGCGGGCGGCGAGCGGGTGTGGCGAGCGGGCGGGCGGGCGGGCGAGTCGTCAGTTGGCGACGCGCATAAAGGCGATTTCGCCTTTGGCGCCACGCAGTGCGAACGGCTGACTTCGAAACCGCGCTACTTTTCCTAATGCGCTTTTCCAAATACGCGTCGTCCTCGCTGAGACACACGTAATTCGTTGCGTCGCGTCGGCGTGGTTTTTATTTTCTTCCATCAATCCTCTCTCTGCGTAATACGCGGAGGAAAAATGTTTGTGTGGTATGTGATACCATTTACATGAAACTGTCTTCACACCACTGCGTAAGTGAGCTACTGCAGGATAGGAAATTATCCAGCAATTCTGCAACAAATCTATTTAAGGGTAAAAAAAAAAGAAACCATTGCGCAAATTGTTATAGAAGAGAATACGAGGCGAGTATGCAACCCGCAATGTCCAACGCTGCAGCGCATATTACCATCGTGTTTCACGTTGAAATGATTCGTTCTGGGGCATTGAAACCATGCGTTTGCGTCTCTTTCTCGGCAAGAGTTTTTTTCTCAGCTATCCCTCTCTGTTCAATCAGGGTTGGTTGGATGGTCTATTACATTTTTGGTTAGCCCTCGAACTCGTAACTTAACAATATTTTGTTGTTTTACATCTCCATCGTATGAAATTTATTTTCTTATTAAGAATTGAAAAGAATAGAAAGAAAATAAGAAGTTTAATTTCTATTGAAATGTAAGGACAATTTACGAATGATGAAGTAAAACACCAGTTTCTAGTCAAGAAATGGACAGAATTGACATTCTATCGACAGGAGGATATTTGTTTGGAGTGTGCATATTAGTGCATGTTTTATCGCGTGAGGTGGCGGTCATCTTCCCTTTCTGGATGCGAAATCGGGCGCAGACCTACTAGTCGGCTTCAGAATTTTCTTTTCCAGGTCTCTTCCCGACGGGGTACCACAACGCCCGGGAGAAGCTTTAACCCCCGACTTGTCTCCGGAAACTTTTGGTAGCAAATGCATGCATGTTAAGTGTTTTAATTAAGGGGCGATGACAGGACAAGAAATGAGAAGGAAAAACCTCGGGCTGTCCGTGACCCGTTTGTTAGGGTACGCTCCGGCATTCGCCTGGTATTGATCAGGGTACCACTGAAAACTACCTGTCAGAGCAGCCGATCGCTAGAATTCTCCTCCAGACAACGGCTGAATTTGACCTAGCTTTGAGGCCTGTCGCAACTCCTGCCACGGTCGGGGCTCGAACCCTAGGACTCCTGGTCAGAGGCGGAGCAGTATCATCAGATGATTTCCCAAATTTCCCAATTTTCCAAATTTTTCTTTATCTACTAAAGATGCTCGAACTTCGGAAGATTCAAACACTGTTCTACAAACACGTAGTAACCTGCACAACTGAAAAGCCCAGCGCTGAGCATTCGTAGAGCGTGGGACGATCGGAGAACCGAACCGACCAAATCGAACTTCGTATTGCCCCCGCGAGTTTCCGCCTATGTTGCTGTAAGTAATTGTTAATTATCTCATAAATAATTACGTTATTTACACAATAAAATTACTCGTAACGATTTCGCAATTCGTGTCCTCTCCCGCACGAATAGAACCGTCTCTAGCGACCGGAAGTTAATTAATGACGCAGGTTGCCAAACTGCGAGTATATGGAAGGAAATGTCACAGTTGCCAACGTGAGAAATGAAAATATTGATTTTTTATTGAATTATTGTTTCATGATTCGAAAAAGTGATAATACACAAAAAAAATTATAATTTGTCATTTGCAGACGGAATGCCTCTGGTATAGTTGTAATATATATTTCGAGGATTATTCGTTTATATTCATTTTACAAAAACATGTTTTTCTTTCTTTTATTGCATGATTTACGAATATATGCGAAGGTTGGAAAATTAAATACACTCTATGAGTAATTAAAAATATGCCCTTTATAATGAATAGGTGTTTTAATAGGTGTTTTAGCTTCATTTTGAAATTTTGTTTTGCAAAAATCTATCGATTATACACTTTGTTTGCAAAATTACAGAAACGATTGAACGTGTTTAAGCATTAAAAATGTTATGTTTAGATGTTATATTCAAACTGTCTCTTACGTTCTTGGATACAGTGAAACTAAAACCACATTAAGCTCTCTAGACAATTTTAGTAACAGGTTCGTCAAATATTGATATAAATTATTTCTACAATTGTTACTCAATTACTGAGAAATACGTTTATAAAAGTGTCGCAGTTTCGATTCTCGTAAACTCTCTGAATTTTTGAACATTGAAAAAGTAACAAAAATAATGCTAAAACATATGTGTTGTAGCACCAATAGTTTCAGTAGCTTTAATGCATTAGAAAATAAGTCATTATCAATAGTTCTATTAAATATCATGTAGAATGTTGTGCACTTCTTCATATTTTCTTTTGTTAAAAAACAGTAAATACATATAATTTAGAATTGAAAATAATTATATAAAAATAAAATTTAGTCATATTGTACAAGTATCAAGCAGTATGAGCTCAAACAAACCGTTATATGTGAGCAAGTGTTTCATTTTTTAAGCTGAAACTGTACAAAAATTAATTGAGTCTTTTACAACTTAGCTTACAAAATTGCATTGGAATTTATAATAGCCACGCATACACTCAACGTAGCACCATGCATATCACTTGAAGTGGCACTTGGTATGGTCACGTTTGAAAAGTCAGGGTTTGATCAATTTTCTGCCTGAACACTTGCTGAAAAATGTGTGTTTTGAGGAGATTCTCGGCCTGGGGCACCTAGAATTTCAGGGTCGATGGTGACGGATTTTTGGCACTAATTAAATAGCTGGGTCGAACGAAATTGAACCTCTGTTGGGAGGAGAATTTTAGCAGCAGGGTAATCGGATCGGCAGTGTTTTCTTATAAAAATGGAAGGTGAAAGGTGAATGCCCGTGTGGTACCCTAATAAACTGGCCATGGGCCTTAGGTGATCTTCTCTTCCTTAAATTTATTCTCTCGTACCCCTTGCACAAACTCATACTCATACATGCACTCATTCACATACTTACTACTTCAGAATCGGGAGCCCAGACGGGACCTTAGAGTTTAAACCATTAAGTACCATGATCCCCAACATAATGGGTTAACCCGCTAGAGAAGATAACTTGAAGAGGGAAACCCTCGCAAACAGAAGAATAGGTGGGCGTAAACTCTCACATGACACTGGGGGAGGAACATCGTCACCTGACTACAACATGTACTACACTAGAGGACTATTAACCACATTTAGTTGACGTGCCAAGAAACACGAAATACAGTCTTTATTCACTCCGAAATACGTATAAATCCGTATAATCCGAAATTCGAACAAGACACAAAATACACTATTCGCTCTGAAATACGTCCGTGTAATCCAGAATTGGAGAACACCCGGAATACACTCTTTATTTACTCCGAAATGCGTTCGTGTAATCCGAAATTCGGAGAACACTCGGAATACACTCTTTATTTACTCCGAAATGCGTCCGTGTAATTCAAAACTCGGAGAACACCCGGAATACACTCTTTATTTGCTCCGAAATGGGTCCGTGTAATCCAAAATTCGGAGAACACCCGGAATACACTCTTTATTTACTCCGAAATGCGTCCGTGTAATTCAAAATTCGGAGAACACCCGGAATACACTCTTTATTTACTCCGAAATGCGTCCGTGTAATTCAAAATTCGGAGAACACCCGGAATACACTCTTTATTTGCTCCGAAATGCGTCCGTGTAATCCAAAATTCGGAGAACACCCGGAATGCACTCTTTATTTACTCCGAAATGCGTTCGTGTAATCCAAAATTCGGAGAACACCCGGAATACACTCTTTATTTACTCCGAAATGCGTCCGTGTAATCTGAAATTCGGAGAGCCCCCGATTGAGTTGCCACGGCAGTACGCGTTGCGTGGTCGCCCCAGCTGTGACGAAATAATCGTGTTTGGAGGCTCGGAATTCTGCGGTCGACCGTCTCTGGTGACGCATGCGGCCCTGGAATTCTATTA